>JASXSY010000377.1:0-428292 GCA_034509805.1 Sipha maydis | reverse complement strand
ATTGGTGGTATGAATGGAATATTGATTTCATTGTGGTTTAGTTGTATATTTATTTGAGACTGAGAACTTTGACTCGAAGAAGGGGTAGCTAGTGGCTGAATTCCTGACATATCACCTTCTTCAACATTAAAATTAGAAAACAGTTGACGACGACTAACTGGTACTTTGTTTGGAATTTCAACATCTCTGTTAATACTTTTTCTTTTTAATGATAATCGAGTTTTTTTTAAAGGTAAGGGTAGTAGATAAATATTATGGTTATCTAAATTCAAAATTTCTGAGTCTTCATATTCCGAATCTGAAGAAGATTCGGAAATTACGACTTCACGTGAAGGCAAACAGTAATTTTCGTCATTATCTGAATCGTCACATGAAGTTTCACTATTGTCATCGGACGGAATTTCATCGTATAGTATTTGATAAATATTATTTTCGTCTAAGTTTTTACTCATTTTGAATAATAAATTTACTGTAAAAAATACAGTAGATATATTTTGTATTTTAATACAAATAATAAAATAAAACAAAATGTTGAAATAAATGAACACGCTGAACGAATAAAATAAACGTAATAAATATAACGTAATATATGAACACAAAGATTTACTCACTTACTGCACGGTGGGTTATTATTTGGACTCGTACATTTTACGTCATTCCAGAATAATCGCTATCAGTAAAATGATTTTGTTTGAACTAAATACTAGTATACAATAGTGTCTAACATAGGATGTCAAAATATTTTTTATATTAATAAGTCAAATACGAAAATTGTAGGAACAAATAATAATAATTGGCTGGTCGTCGGAAAAAAAAAAAAAATCCGGGAAATTGTCATAAATAACACGAAATTACTTAATTTCGGTTTTCAATTTAGAAAATAACATTGGAATAGACTAATAAAACTATTTATAAAACGTATTAGTGAAAAATTATTTTGAACTATCGACAAAAATTATAATAAAAGGTGGGTTATTTTTCGTACCACCGTGACGGAAATGTAATTTTATAGGTGGGACACACGGTATCCCACCGTGCTGGAAAGAGTTAATGTGGACGATTATTTTTATTAAAAAAGTCGAGCATTTTTCGGTGAACTTTCGGAGAAAACGGTAAACGGGACATTTTGAGAACACTGTGAGACATGTAGGTTTCCTTGCGTAAAATCTGCCCACGTTAAACCATGGTCGTAGGCCGCAAAACGGTAGTAATGATGGATAATGAACCTCGTCAAACACTGCAAAACGAACATAAATTCAAAATATTATTAAATCGAACGAAAAATATATTATAATATCCGTGGGCCGGAACTTAAACTATGTATACTAGAGAATCTGAGAGTGTGTAGATGTGACGATTTTATTTATTGGAATCACAAAAACGTAATAAAAATAATTTTTACTAAATATGGAAAATATCACATCAATTTCACGATATATTTAAATCAACTTTCAGCCGGTTCAACTTTTTTCAAATTGTGCATTACATAGGCGTGGATAAAAGGAGAGAATGGGAGCAATGCCCCCCTCACAAATCTCAAATAAAAAAAGAACCGGATGGGCCTCGCTCTGCTGTACAGTTAGGGGTGGAGTGCACCCCGCTTATAGGATAGGTCATAATTATAATGGATTTGTTAAATTTGAATGCAATGATAGATATCATTGTATACGAATAACGATTCTGAACGGAGTTCATATGTTTGTCTAGGATATAATACATTGTTATTTATAAACATTGTAAAAAGTATATTTTATTTTGAAACGATAAATATATTTTTCAATTAGGATGGGTTGGCAGTTGCATACAGCGATATAGTTTGTCAGTCTAGAACATTCTACATTATATTATATTTTACAAGTAATTTTATGTCAATATTCGCTGTTCAAACGCTTGTAAAAAAAAATTGTGCTTATGGATTTTAATAATTTTTATTTTTGAATAACATTAAGAACTACTTCTGTGGAATCTTCTATTAAATTTTCAAATATTTTGTAGGAGCCAAATTTTTTTTATCATCGATTATAAAAAAAAATGTAAAAAATTCGAATATTTTAAATGCCTATAAGTGGCTTAAAAATCAATATAATATTTTGAAAAAAATATGACATAAAGGAAATGCCAATATTAACAGCTGGTAGAAATTTCAAAAATCTGCGACTTATACTTTTTGAATTATAACAAATATTAAAAATCGTTTGAGAATAAACGATTTTTTATGCAATTTCGTAAATATTTAAATTTCAAACAGTCATAAAATTTTTTCCTCAAAGTACGGTAAAAATATTTTTAAAGATTTTTGAAGAGTAGCTTATAGATAACCTAGTGTAAAAATTTTGAACCTAAAGTATGAACAGAAAAAATTTTATGAATTTTTATCTCCAAATAACTTGCAAATTATCGTGATTTTTACACATTTTATACAAATTTGAGCATTAAGGGCTTATAAAAAAAATTTGAGTCAACCGATCACCGATATTTTTTAGTTACGATAAGTTTAACTTATTAAAAACCTAGTATTAAATTTTCAAGAGTTTTCGCTCAACCAATTATATTTTATAGATGTTTAAAAACAAAAATTTTACAAAAATTGAAAATTTAAATTGTCTATAAATAAGTCAAAATATGTCAAAATACTTTGAAAACTTAACCATGTATAGAAAACGTCAATATAAAGATTTGGTGATAATTTCAAGTTGTTCCGGTTTTTCGTTTTTGAGTTAGAGCATTTTAAAAAAAAACGGTATCTTTGTCAGTCTAGAATATTATACATTATATTATATTTTACATGTAATTTTATGTCAATATTCGCTGTTCAAACGCTTATAAAAAAAAATTGTGCCTATGGATTTTAATAATTTTTGAATGACTTTAAAACTACTTCTGTGAAATCTTCTATTAAATTTTCAAGTATTTTGTACGAGCCAAATTTTTTTTATCACCGATTATAAAAAAAAAATATAAAAAAATCGAATATTCTAAATGCCTATAAGTGGCTTAAAAATCAATATAATATTTTGAAAAAAATATGACATAAAGGAAATACCAATCTTAACAGCTGGTAGAAATTTCAAAAATCTGCGACTTATACTTTTTGAATTATAAAAAATATTTAAAATCGTTTGAGAATAAATCGCTATTTTATGCAATTTTGTAAATATTTAAATTTCAAACAGTCATAAAATTTTTTCCTCTAATTCCGGTAGAAATTTTTTTAAAGATTTTTGAAGAGTAGCTTATAGATAACCTAGTGTTAAAATTTTGAACCTTAACTATGAACAGAAAAAATTTTATGAATTTTTATCTACAAAATAACTTGCAATTTATCGTGATCTTTACATATTTCGTATAAATTGGAACTTTGAGCACTTATAAAAAAAAAATTGTGACTTACGATTTTAGATTTTTTTTTATCAGTTAAGGAACAACTTATAAGAAACCTTGTATTAAATTTTCAAGATTTTCTGGGCAGCCAAAAAAATTTTATCGTTATTTAAAAAAAAAATACTTAAAAAAATTGAAAATTTCAATTATCTATAAATAGCTCAATAAAAGTCAAAATACTTTGAAAATTTAATGGTGTATAGAGAACGCTAATATAAACATTTGGTGAAAATTTCAAGTATTTACATTGATTAGTTTTTGAGTTATAGCAAAATAAAAAATTTGATTATGTCGAAAACTGGTTTTGCGTAAAAACTCCCGTTTTCCCAAATTTTTTTATGGTTTTTCCCGTCGCATTTAAAAAATATTGGAATAATTTTTTACTTTTGACCCCCCAAAGTACCAAATAGATTCACTTTTCTTTCAGAAAAGTTGCTACATAAGGCAATCGAAGCATTTTTACTGCCCCAAATCGTGTCGACAGACACAAAAAAAAAAAAAAAAATACACATCATTGTAAAATCAATACATTCTTCACTTCGTTCAGAATCTAAAAGGCTGGCACTAATTATTTAAGTTGGTATATAATATATTTAATAGTATAACTATATTAAACTTTCTCTTCAATTGGATAATATAAACAATTATTCGAGAAAAAAAATTGTCATAACATATATTTCTACATTAAAGATATAATATTCTATAAATATGATATCGGTATTCGGTAAATTTTATTTATAGTTCAATAATTTACATATAACCCGACCGTTCACGTTATCGGTCATAATCACACATATATTGACATTCGATTATTTCTGGTACAATATAATATAGGTACTCATATTATGTTTATACGGAATACAGACCGTAAAAAAAGACATTTGACATGAAGTAAGGAAACGAGCATTTTTAAAAATGGTAATTATACGTATTAAAACTTAAATACTTATTAATAATTATATTGTCAATGTTTTGATTAAAAATAAATATTTGTAAATTTTCAAAAATACTTTTGAAAATAGACATCACCAAAAATCTGACAAATTTCTATTGATATTTGATGCCTCTCACCCAAATCTGACATCCTGAATCCACACCTAGCATTACGTCACAGATCCATCATATATTGTAAACGGTAATAATAAAATCAGTGTATTTGTTTTTCATTACAGCATATCGTTTATAATTAAACATTAGGTGTATAAAATTATAACTAATTAGTCACTCTTTATCAAATGTATTCGTTTTGTGATCCCGATAAATCCTCTAATTTAATTTAGCCAGTAAGATTTATTTTCAACTTCAAAACATGTTGATATTACATTGATGATATTAGAAAACGTTATTTACCTTATAAGTTATAAAAAAAAACTAAACTTTAAAAATTAATAATTAAAACGTGTTGTAAATAACCATTTTGTTCTATTGTAACCTTGCGCCTATGTCCAAAATACACACAATCGTCTAGACGGCATTGAATTAAATAGGTTTAACACTTTTGGACAGATGAATCTATTGTTCAATCCACGACACATTTCATTAGAACTTTTGTGCTGCTGATACGATATAACCGTATTCAATACAGACGAGAAGATCATTTGTACGTTACGCTGGTACACTATGAGCCGCAACGGAGTCGGTCACAGTTACCTACGTGTTATTAAAATATTATCATTATCGCTCAGCACCGGATGTCGATGACTTAAGTGTTTTTTCCTTCGGAAAGTTTTGGGTATTATGTGATGTTTTTTTAATCAATAATTATAATATAGTGTTATACAATAATATAAATTATATTTTTCGGTTTTCAGATCGTTTTAAAACATTTTTTACGTAATTATAAATGAACCGTGATAATAATCACAAATTACATAATATGACGCTATACATAATTGTCGAAAAAAAAAATATCTTACATTAAATGCTTATAATTTTTAATTAAACAATAGTTTGCTAACACTGAGTTCGAATTTTATTGTGGATTTAATTTGATTTAAGTATATTATACTAATTAATTTCATTCAGCTTTTAATCATTTTGACTTTGGGTATTCGCATTGTGTTAGGGCATCTATACATCTTTTTTCCATGAACTCATTTTTAAGTCCGATTGCGAATCAACATCCCGGCTTTAATTATGGCATATTATACAAAAGGGGATGCATAATATGTATACATAATGGAGACGGAGAGAATGGGAAAGGTTTGTCATCGTCGTATTCGGTCCGACCTTTTCACGACAAGATTACTGCAATATTGTTGTGATTTCTAATTATTTATGCAATTGTAGTTTGTTAAAACAATAGGCGCTTAGCGAAATTCGGCCTTGTGTAAATAACTACGAGGTGGCGAAGATCGAATTTTCCATCTTTCATCATTAACATTTACATAACATATAACAATGTAAAAAATTATTATTTTTTGTAATACTGTATCGTCGTATACGAATTATGTCCGGCCGCGAATAAATGCCACACCGCCACACCACACGTTATATATTATTATTATTATTGCTATAATAATGTTATTCAAATATTATTACAAAACAGTTTATGCGAAAAACGGCATACCTCTGAGCTTTTCATTTAAGAAAATTCATAAAACTATCGTACAACGTTTCCAATTTTTATGGTATGTGATACTGTATCAGGAGTGTCTTCAAATCGCGTATTGAATATCATAAATTCGATTAAGCTGATAGGTATAGTGAGATATGTAAAGTGAGATTATGCTAATAGCTCGATTTTTTTATATTCACAGCTTTCAATAGAATTCAATAAAATCTATATTCGTACTAGCGCTTTGAGTTAAAGAATAGAAATGGTGATTCGTTCTACTAGAAATTTATTTTAAATTGAAAAAATTGAAAATATTAAATTGAATTAATATTTACATACTAGCTAACGGTTCATTACTCTATATTACTACGATTTAATAAAGATAAAAATATAATATTAATATGTGAATTTTTTGCACGCCATCTTGAGTGTCATCTTGCGATCTACTTATCATCCCTGTTCTATACAGTGTCAGCGTGACAGGAGAGGGTGTGCAGGGCCCTTACCCAGAACCTCGTGCTTTTATGAGAGCCTCGTATCTCGAGACTACTTGTTTTGTAAATAACATAAACTATTAATTATAATGATCTATTAAAAATAAGAATTCGTGTACTTTATCAATATTTTAGGGCAGTGGTTCCAACCTGTGATACGCGGAGAAATTTTTTTTAAAGAAATAATTTTATTTTTATAATTATTACCAATCAATAATATTTGATTTATTTTATATTAGCTGATTTTATAAATATATATGACACAGGATCAACATGAACGTAGAAGACAGCTTCAGACTTGAAGTAACCAACATGAAGTTCGGTATTGACGTTCTCATTTATTTAATAAATACAACATAAATTGTCACATTAAATTATTCATTTATATTCATTATAATTAATAATAATTGTAAATATATTACGTTGATATTTTTTGTGCATTGAACGCTTTGCTTATGTATTTATGTGGTTTATAAGGTTGAGAACTGCTGTTTTAGGGGATACATACATATCTAATACATAAATAATTATTTTAACGGAGATGTTGAAGTATATTACGATCACCAGTTAACAGATAGAAAACTGTCGTCCAACCCATAGACATAATATAAATATTAAATATCATATTTATATTATGCCTATGGTCCGATCGTTCCCTGCACGATCGTCGATTGAAACAAAGAAAAAATATTATGTAGAAAACATGATATTTTTAGATTAGATAGTGTTCATTTATTTTTGATACGATAAAGACCTAACAATGGAAATCATCCCGCGCACGGAGAAAACTTTTAACGCCAAATTAATGTTTAATCTTAAATTTTTATGATTTTGCATTTTTTATAAAATGTGGGAACCCACGTAAGTATGCGGTGAACAACGTACTTCTATGTTGATTATCGTTGATTATTTTGTCGAGCTATAAATAAAAACCACGACCGATAACGATTATATGAGCCAAGTCGAATTGCCTACAAGAAATTTATCGTGTGTTTATTACGGCATTATCTTTTCATCGAATACAGTAATTATTGTCTATAGAAAAGTGTACATTCTTATAATAAATAAAACGGTTTTGGTATGTGTCATAGCAGTGGCGTATCCAGGACTTTCTTACGGTTGATCAGCTTAATTCAGAAGAGACTACGTCGTGTAGCATTAACCACCTATGTTCTATGTATTACAAATTTGATCACTTCGCTCGCCAGTTACAATTTACCCTATTTCATAAATTGATACCTATTATAAATAACTTTTTACGTTGATAAAGTGATTAATAATTATCTCATTATTAATTATTAATTTTATTTATTGCATTTCGCTTGGTTTTCAGTTAACAATAACTTATCTACATCGTTTGAAAAATTTACTTGTATACAACAGCGTTTAAATCGTTTAATTTATCTATATTTATAAACATATCGTAACTATAATTTTAATAAATTAATTAATTAATAAAACCATTAATATTTAGTAAAATCATTTAACTTTATGTGCTTTCCATTCATATTAATCGAAGAAAAACCATTGTTAGGAAATATTAACCCCTTTTGTTTTTCAGTCATTAGGATTTGACATTTGACGAGACTTCGACTACAGTATACAAGAATCGAAAGACGTATAACGATAGAATAATCAAAAAAAAATGCTTATAGTAGTATATAAATAAATCATTTACAAATATTAATATCAAATTTAATAAACTGATGGTTATAAATTATAATACAGTCATACGGGTATACAACAAACACAATTATGTGTCAGTATACAGTTTATACTCGAAAATAATACGAACGAAAATAGAAAATCTAAGCGCTGTAATAATATGGTTATATATACTATATATATTATATAATTAATAGTCATACCATTGATTTTAGAATATATTATATATACTATAATAAATATTCTAAAATCAATGGTCATACTAATAATACATTGAACGCTCGCTATTGATAATTCTGCGGTAGGCAATATATTATACTATCATTATTATTTGTTGTGCACATTTTTCAATGATTGATAACTCTTTAAAAATTTATAATACATTAGAAAACTACAAGACTTTCGATTTCGTCTTTAAGAAATTGCTATCCTTAAAAAAGGATTTTTTTAACAGGTTTCTTTGCCTCCCTTAACTCGTCCTTGGTATTTCATCCTAATCAAAGACTCTAATGAAAAAATAAACGTTCATACAATTAATAATTTTACACCTTGTATTTGTTTTACTTCTGAAGTAATTAACGACATAATTATAACAGATTTTATACGGGTAGAAAAAATTATAAAATATATGTATAATAATAAATAAGTACCTATAACTACATATTTATTATATTTTATAATTTTTTCTATCTATATAAAATCTGTTACAATTATGTCGTTAACTATTTCAGAAGTAAAACAAATACAAGGTGTAAAATTATTAATTGTATGAACGTTTATTTTTGCATTAGAGTTTTTTTAAGTTGGTACCTATAGCTACATAACAGATATTACAATAATTTTCTTCGATTTTACATTGAAGATAATGAAAATAAGGTAGGACCATTTTAACCAAAAGTTTTATCACTAGTAATAAAAAACATTAATATGCTACATAATTTAACCAAAAAAAGGAGATAAATCTAAGAGTACAAGAGGTAATGGCCTAAGACACTCGGACTCAATAACCGAGAAATGCGGAATTAATAATTATTCACTTCTACATGGGTTAACGAATATTTTAATACATAAATAAATAACATACAATAAAAGTCGACCGCACAGTAACAGAATATAAATGTATAATCTCTGCGTCAACTACGTATTAACAGCGGCCAACAGCGAGTGTAACAATGTGTCGACATCGATAGTGATCATGTTAATCATGATTAGTAAATCGGCAAACAACATAACTCATACAATTATATAAATAGAGTAGGTGAATTATTCAATTTATTGTGACTATGATTATCTGTATATGCTAATATAGCTAAATACTTAATTTAATTGTGCGCTTGTAATACAGTGGTATATAAATAATGACTCGTACTTAAGATAACAATCTATGTAAAATAATTCAATTACTTCATTTATCAATGTAAAATAATGATGGTTTTGGATGTATAGAAATAACTGATTTTATTGCAATCCGACAGACTCAAAAAATTCATCTAAAAACAAACAACTAGACATGATGTATATTATATCAGCAGTATCAGTTACCAGTGTACCTATGTTTTTATTAGGTATGTATACATTGATAAATATTTTTTCAAAGAGATACCACTTCGCTGAGGCCTGTGTAAAATATTTTCAAATTATTTTACTCATGGTTGAAATAATGCATATTACTTTTAAAATACATATTTTTCGATACTTTAACGAAGTTATGTCAAAAATCAAGATAGGGGCCAAATAATATGGAAAAAAGCTATGGCTAGGTAGACATCCCAAACCTCTCCCTGGGTCCGTACCTGGGTCATAATGGAAGTCTGGAGGTCCTATAATAAATTTAACGAATTATCAATAACGATTTAATTTACTATTGAAATCTGTCGTCGTAGTCTACAGACCGGATAGTACTATTTAGTGTTAAACGTCAAAATTACGCATGTACTTACTTCAAATATTATGATTATTTGTTTAAATAGGACTCATACGAAATTATGAAAAATTATAATCATGTCTTGAACATACACGAAAAAATTAAAAAACTAAAGAATATGTTAGTATGTAGAAATGTTAAGTGCGATGTTATTGATGAATCATTAGAAACACATCAAAAGAAAACAAAATGTAAAAAGTGGGAAAATTGGGATAAATGTACTACAAAATACCGACATTTATGCTGATAGCAGTTTTTAAATAAATAATTTTTATCAGTTATGTGATTTAAATTCAATTTTAGATTATTAAATTGTGCAACGGATCTGTATATGATTTCTGATAATGACGGCGAGCGCCCTTAAAATTGTAATATTATTTTAAACACGTACAGTGTCTGGTAATTAAAGGAAAATCGATGATTTGTTCTCGTTCAGCCGTCATAAGATTCTCGCCGGTTAATCTTGATTATGGCATTGTTTACTAAACATTTATAAAATAAGTCATATCGAAGATATAAATCATGATTCGTGATTGTAACGAGAACTGTACTGCGGACTAAATATATTTTAGTCGTAATTTTATTGGAAGTGGTTACTTCATTACGTGTTTTTATTTTTGTTGGAGTCAAGGCCAATTTAGGCCAATTACAAATATTTTCTTGATAACTTCATCCGTTTTGTTTGTAATAAATGTTATCACTTTATCAATAATCGATAAGTATTTATTGTTATAATATTATAATAAGCACAATGTAAACGATTGAAAGTTAAATATACGATGGTTAATTTACTATTCCTAAACCAATTTATTGATTATTATTTCAAGTTATAAATTTGTTCAGTTCCTTTTGTGTGAATTTAATACTAAATAAATATTTATCAACGCATAAAAAAATTAAAAAGTCAATTTTTCTCCTTACTACTTGCTTGTCTATCTACATTCCGAACCACAACATTATAATAATATGTTACATCTTCAACGGTTCACAAAATTTCCAACCCACCATGATACTTTATTATTAGTATAATAAGTAATTATTAACTAATATACAATTTAATTTTCTAGTTTCTACACAAATATTGAGTGTTATAATAACGTTAAAATTATTATGTATACGCATAGAACTGGAAAGAATGTACAATGACCAAAACACAAAACCAAAACATATGAATAAATAAACTCATTCAAATGTCTGTCGTCCGATTTTTTCTTTTAGCAGAATTTTTTTTTTCTTAAACTTTCACATACAATGTTTTCATTTAACTCGAATATAAATTGTGTATTTTAAATTAAATTCCATATTTAAATCGTATGAGTATTTGTTTAGCTTCAATGTACAAAATACGTAAATGCTAATAGCCAGCCCATAGCCTAAATTGATTTTGTATTATTTTACAGCCGTCATTACCATAATTTATCATAATCATAATATTATGGCTATATAACGTGTGTGTTATAAATATTATAACGCGTCAAATCGACGATAAATGATTCATGTGTCTTACGACATTGAATACATTTTCCCGTGTCCACAGTATAAATTTGTAATTTTCGTTCATTATTACACACACACACAGCGTAAAAGTTGTTATAACATTGTTTAATAACGTTTGAAGTGTTTGTTATTCATAATATTTGAAACTTCAATGAAAAGCTTCGTAATCCAAAGTTTGTTTAAGGTTGCAATTTTTCATTTAACATAAAAATAAGTAATAATAATTGTACTTCTGTTTCAAATCGTTTTTATGCTGTTAAAAGCTTTACTCCACTTTCTATTGATATTTTTTTTTCACGAAAATGTTTTCCTTAAAATGTGATGTAACTGTGTGTTTTAGTTCATTGTTATTTGTTTTAAATACTAGAAACGACGAATTAAATTTAACGTATCGGTAGTTATTATTTAAAAGTTTCGAATAAAAATAACGATCAAACAATGCAGACACGATTAGGGATGTCTTTTTTTTCGCAAAGTAAACGATAGGGGTTGTAGATATTTTAAGTTAGTTATCCAATAAAAATATTCAATCGTTTTTACAATTTATTCCTTGTAAAAAAGAAAAATGTTTTTTTAAAAAATCGCATAACATGAACAAATTATATTGTTATTAATAATACGTTTATGAAAAAATATATTATGCTATTTATGTAAAAAAGTAATATGAAAAGATTACACTAAAACAAGAATGAAAAAAAATATCAATAAGGCCAATCAATTACATTTTTATTTATTTTACAGCAAATCGTATGTGTTTCGACTGGAAAATAATGTATGTTTTTTTACTTTGACTAGTAAATATTGGAAAAATGCAAATACCTGTATATGAGTACCAGCGACAGTGAGATAAACAATTACGGGAGCTATGAGAGCAATAATGATAATATTCATTTTTCGTCAAATACTAAAATGTTCGTAGAAGAAGATTTAAATTTTAATTTGAGATAAACGTAAACGGAGTACCATGTATTTCTCGGAAGCCGTACATCGTCACCCGTCATTGTGGTCAATTTCTTAGGAAAAAAGATTAACGTTTCGTACATTTTTGATTCGCAATCGAAAATGCAATTCAATTCGTACGAATTGGATGAACATGTTTAAAACATGTTTTAAAACATAACAGCCTCGCGTTAATGATACACCCTGGTGACCGCGGTGTCGGTAACGCGGTTACAGCACGGAATATACGAAATCAGAATGGTCACCGACAAGATTTTACACGGGTAACATAGGAAAGTTCAAAAACCATTTGGTCATTGGTATTGGATCCCAATAGTGTATATACTTAATTTACTATGTAGTTCAGTAAGCAATAATGCATCTAAATAATGAAGTACGTTCAATGTTTTCGATACAATTTCCACAGAATAAATAAACTATCGCTTTCAGTGTTGGAAATCTAGGATTCCATAAATATGGCGGCTGAATGTTGTTTACATCTACAAGTGACAATACTCTGATTTCATATACTCCGTGGTAAGTGGTGTTGCTCATTACTTATTGAAAACATCGTCGTTCTCGTTTCCAAATCGAATCGCTCGTGGGTCGGTTGCACTTGGGGAATAAACATCGTTATGGTGTACGAGTGCGCACGCAGTCCATTTCAGTACACCGTGCACGTACATGTATGAATAATATACACTCGACGCAATTGTCTTAAAACGACATCGCGGCCGCCGTGGCCAAGGTCTAAACAATTGACTCCATGCGGGCGATAGAAGATTATTATATTATTTCGGGGGAGACCGCGTTTGTGCGGTTATTATTATTATTATTATTATTACTATTATATGTGCGTCGCAAAAAGGGGAAATAACATTTATATATAATACGCCATACCGTACCGACCATATCTCACTCTGCTCGTGTGCATTTTATATACGTTTTTCGTCTGGCCAAAGCAATTTACTTATATACCCACCCGCATCAAGCTGCATATAACCACCCGCAACCTCACACCATACACACACACACACACACACACACACACACACACATGTATTCGTTTAAAACTTCCCTAGGAACAAAAAATTGTTTCTCATTTCATACAAATTTTGTTAGTGCACTCGATCGTTACGCGTTTTTTTTTTATTATTACATATAATATATATATATATATATTATTGAAGTGGTCGACAGTACAACCCCCGCGCTATATATCGCTTCCTATAAAACCTACAGTGGAGTTTGTCTGTCGAAATTCAATTTCAGATATTACCTATACGCGCGTTCTGAACACACACGCACATACACACCACCAAACTGCTATTGGTATACGAACGAAAAGCAAATAAACCAAGTTAATAGAATTTAATACATAATGTGCAGTACACGTGTAACTCGTAAAAAAAAATACGATATCAGTCGACCTCTACAAGAAGTATATTATGATTATTATAGTTCAAAAGCGATAATTATAGTGTACCGCATACAGACCATATAGACAATACGCATATATCGTATTGTTAATGATAATTTATTAATTTCCACAATACAACTGTTGGAATAAAATATATATTCAGAAGAACACAATTGTACGGAGTTCGGAAATCAAAGGTCACCGCGGTATGACTATTGTTGCAGTTTGGAGAACGAAACGCATCTTTATATGTACATGTGAAATATGCATTGGAATAACTCCCATTATTGTAATCATCGACTTTTGAATATAATCCACACGGACTACGTTATCGGAGAATGAAGATGGAAAATAAAATCTACAACATCAGCTGTTGACTCCTTATCATTATATTACAGTCGAGTTGTAATATCAAATGCAGACAATGACGTACTATCTTTCATTTGATCGTATCGCATTTCAACTGGAAAATAATAGATTTAAAATACGGTCCACTATTTTTTAACGATCGCCCCAGCAATAATCAGAATTATAATTTACAATTTCCATATGTGCGCTTTGCGCTATTAGATTACCGTGTATTTCTTCTTGCTTTTCTTCTCAACAATAAAACAATCAATATTTAGGGCCAGCCGCTCTAAACCACATTTAAACTCACATTTTCATCGAACACACATACACATATACACACTCACTCACACAAGCTGTCCATTTCGATTTATTTATAAATATTGAATCAGTACAACATTGGTGTAAAATTAATTTTTAATTTTTAACAACAACGTTTTTGCAATTGTGTTATGGATTGAAACGTGAGAGCACGACGAGTGAACGTTCTCGGACGACGGGCACTGTAATGAATAAAAACGATGTACACGCGTGATTTGTTTATTGGTGTATAGAATATACCTACTATACACAAAAGGAGACGTAGTAAAAAATAATCCTTTTAAGTTCGAGAATATAGCATTACCGATTATCGGACGAAAGCGAAATAGTTAGACTTAAGTCTATACATCCTTCCACATCGTGACAACAACCCTTCATGCACAGTCCCATGCCCCGCGATCCCACATATAATCGGCTCGAATGACTAATTTAAAAATCAACAATACTAACGTAATATAGGTACGATATTTCACCCGCATACGCGTCTATGTTTATATCAGATTACCTACATAATTGTTTCGTTTGTATTATATTGCAGTTATAATTTTGTTTTTAATAAAATATTTAAAAAAACATGCTACATTTGGAAAAAGAAAAATGACGACAAAATTATATTATATTAATTCTCAAATTCATACAGTTAATGAAATATATATATAATGAACTTTGAGTATAATAAATCACTATGTAGTAACGGTTTTTCTACTAGCCGCAGTTCAAATACATGTGCATGTATATTAAGATATATGCAAACGACCAACGTAAAATAGAGTTACGTAAACCGTAGCGGTGTTTAACAAAATTGATTGTGAAAAATAAAAAAAAGAATAAAGTAATATGATTACTACAGATTCTCGTGCAGCGAAAATATGATATCTCGTATCTACCTTAGGAAACTTACGACGTAAATTAACGAAACATCATTAATAGCATACGATTTAGTGTTGTGTAATAATTAGGTATTGAAATTTACCCACTTCTTTCCTTTACAATATGTTAAAAGTGTTAATTTCAAATTTGCATTATCGCAATCATTATAATACTACGATATATATATTATATTACATGTGTTTGTGAAATAACCAAAAATTTGAATAAAAAAAAAACGAGAAGAATCTCGCAGAAGAAAGGCGATTGTATTACCGCAGTGCACCGATCTGTGGTTTTCGCGCAAAAAAAAAAAAGAACACTCCACAGAATAATCGGAATTAACCATACCACCGGTGAAGGGTCGTTTCGTGGTGGTGTTTGCTGCACATGCAAACTTCACGCATAATGCTCTATGCCATTTGCGTTTTATTTTAATTTCGACAGAAGGCTTTACGGATCACGTGTAAAGTGTGTGTACAATAAAACAAGTAAGTAGGTTTTTTTTTTTTTTTTTATGACGAAAAGAAAAGTGACAAAATATGTATATTGCATCTGTGAAAAAAAGAAATGAATCGAGAAAAATGGAAACGCATAATTATTTACTAATTTTAATTAGTCGTTTTATAAATGTGGTTAATTTAAAAAAAAACTAACGCAGCAGTTTATCAAAAATTGCTTGCGAGACACATTAGAGACTTATGATCAACTTCCGAGTTATCAGGGTTGTCACGGTCCACCAAAAAAAAAAAAAGAAAAATAGATTGTCACTGAGCATACAAATATTTGATATATATGCGTATTACACCATCTTTATTTCTTCTAATTAAAATATTATTAAGCGATTAAAACTTTTAATTGTACCCAGCACACATTTAATATATTTCTTATCAATTTATACGAATGTGATGAAGACCGTTATTCAATACAAAATATCCAATAGATTACGTACAATATAATTCCATAACTATCATCTCGGTGTATAAATTCGTTTTTCAAAGTTATTTTTTACTGTATATTGTACTACATATATTGCCTATATTAATTATTATTAATTTAATTTTTATATTTGTGGTTTGAATAGAGGTATATATGTTTAATACGTTTTATGAAATAAATGGGAAAAAAAACAAATGAAAGGGAGTCGCTCTTGTTGGCCACCTCCAGTATATAAAATATAATATCGGTTTTTATGCGTAGATATATGACAGTGATGCACGCCGCTGTGAATTATATTAGTACCAAATTTCAAAAAATATCAAAATTGAATTTTTAACGTTTACCAATACATCGTTTGTACATATTGATTCCATGTACTTTTTCAGAGTTACTCCTAATAAACACTATAGGGTATCATCACTGTACACTTGGAGGTTGAAAATGAAAATGTAGAACTACCATGTTACGAGCATGCGTACATTAACGCTAATCAATTTATGCAGTAATCACATTTTTAACGGAATTCTTCTCGTTCAACATAAACTATTATAATAAACACACTTTTGGTATTTCTGTGTTGGCTACACTTTACTTCTTCGGTGTCGTAAATATTTTGTATTAGTATACGCCTGTTTTAATATACAATAATAATAATTAAAAAAAAAAACTTTTTTGTTATTGCTTACTTAGAACCGGAGTTCACGCGGGCGTTAATGTTCCAAAACTCTATTAAAATAAACATTAAAAATAATGAAATGTGTAATTTACAAGTTCAGAAATCTGTTGAATATGTTAGGTTGTTAATTATTCACGGGAAGGGAAATTACTAAAGAATTTACGCGCTCAAGTAAATAGAACAAAAATAAAAATAAATAAATAAAAATGAAATAAAATACATTAATTATAAATTCCATAGTTTAAAAACTGCCGACCCGGAATATAATAGTTTTATTTTAAACTTTAATAACATAAAAATAGAATTTCTTAATTTGAAAACAAAACAAATAAAGTGATCGCAAATGAACTGTTTACATATTATTGTACACACGTAATGTATACGGATATGAGTACATCAATTAAAACAAACAATCAGTGGTGTATATTGTTTTATATACCATTAGCGATGATCCAACGATTCAATATTTGTACACAAATAAATGTTTCCGCCCGAGTTTCCGGTACACGCGGTTCTTTCACAATTTTCTTTTTCGAAATTCTATAACCTGTAGACATTTAATTTTTCACCGTTCCGTAAAAATAAGGGTCGAACATGCAGGTGGCGTGGTAAAGTTACATATATATATATATATATCATCCGCGGATAACAGAAACACGTCGCGAAAATTGTTTAATATAATAGGGGTAAACATATGCGACAACGAAAATGAACACGCGTTTCAATATTAGAAAACATAATTAAACTCTAACAGTAACTCTAACGTACTTAATCAGTTGATTTGTTACATTCTGATGTTGTAATCTTGCAATATTGAATCCATTGTTATTAAATCTAAAGTGACAGTACCCGTCAACCCACCACCAAATTGTTTAGAAGCAATTGTTCCAAAACAATACTTTTACCATGCCACTCTGGATGAGGGCAACTATTGCGAACGTATGATAGTAATGCGCTTGGTAATAATGCGATGGAAACAAGCGAAATAATATTTAAACCGGAAAAAAATCAATATCGTGACTTCACGAACCCGGTACTACATATTACATCAATATCGGATAATCATCATCCATGGAACTCTTTCACCGTGAAAAGCGCAGTGCACTCTAGTCAAATACATCCTTACGAAGTCAACTGCCGTTCACAACCCGCAATAAATAAATAAAAAAAAAACCTACTCATACATCTCATACTTACTCCCTCGCCATCTCGATATAAATGGTTTTTAATTTCTAAAGTACCCATTCGTGGCGTGAACACGGGGGAGGGGGCGATTTTCGCCACCCATACGCGTCGCAATAACGCACACGATATAATATTAAAATATACGCTCGTCACCGTGCAATTGCGTGCCGTGCATACATTACGATAAGGTTCGTACATAGTACAACACTGCATGGACTAATAATACATGTACAATATTGTTGTTGTTGGACTTATATAAGTATAGCGGAATATATATATAGGATATAATATGTGAACTCGTTTGTGATAAAGCGAAGAATTCGCACTCAACATTTTTTCCGCATATTTTTTCATATTTTTCTACTTTCTTTTTTTCGTCTTTTTTTCATGCAGTTGTAAATAAATACTTTTAAAAAGAATTCCGAACACTTTTTGAGTGCTTTTCAAAAATAATATTTAAAATACTATAAACTCGCGAATACTAGACTCTCGGAAATTTATTTAAGTTGAAATCATTGAATACTTTTAGGGAAGTTCATTCAAACACGGAAATAAAATACGAAAAAAAAATAATAGATAAATATGCGAGTGCCGTTTCGACAACGATATAAAACAAACGAAACGTTTCGAGCTGCAGTTGTTCAACTGTAATTTTTAAGTTGCGCAGTGTTATACGAATATAATAATATTATATGATGGGCAGTCGAAAACGATAAATATTTATGCAAAGAGTCAATTATGTGTATAGTATAAATAGTATAAATAGTATTTATATTTACATTTTGTCATTTAGTCACTTATTTATAAGGGCTGTATAATAAATAATTATTATCAAACTAAAAGTGTTTAGTAACGGAATATTTGTGTTTAAAATAGTATTCAAGAGAAAAAAGTTTAATAGTGGTACTCCAACACTGTTTGTTTAACACTTATTTTAAATGCGCTTTTTTTTTGTGCTTGTGTTATTTTATGTCCAAGCATACTTTTAAGTATTCTATTTGAAATGACGTACTATTGAATACTATCCGGTTTTCTATACGTATGAGTAAGATTGAAAGTATTTGTTTTTATGAAAACTATTTACAAGCGTTCATATACACTATATGATTGATTCAGACTATTTTACATTTTTAACATATGTTATTTTTAATTATTTTTTTCGATCTCAGTAGAGTCAGAGTATATTCATGATTTCATTAGTCATTTAGTGCTAGCACAATCTAATCGCAAAACGATCAATCACTTAAAGAGGCACTAATTTTGTGATGAGGTGCAAACTACATTGGAGATCATGATACATCTTTGTACATAGATACGTAGACGGTTGATGTAGAAGATGAGAAAATAGTATGTATGTATAAGATAGTGAAGGGAGGAAAAGCGCGAGAACGA
This sequence comes from Sipha maydis, assembly GCA_034509805.1. Classification (NCBI taxonomy): domain Eukaryota; kingdom Metazoa; phylum Arthropoda; class Insecta; order Hemiptera; family Aphididae; genus Sipha; species Sipha maydis. Next base: position 408,687 of record JASXSY010000377.1, on the reverse strand, counting down.
GTGGACCGAATTTTGGGTGACAAAGGGTGATGCGTGCGTCAGTTAGAGGCAAGATACTGGATGGCGAAGTGTTTGAAAACGGGAGTGGTTGACACCGTCATATAGTTGTGAAACAAGACGAAAATAAGTAAATAAAAATATGAAATCCGGTGGATTTGCCAGATTAGTTGCAGATATATTTTTGAATTTTTTGAATTTTGAAAGAATTTCGTCGTCCATGTGTTAGCAATATTGTAACTCTACGTCACTCGTCGAATGCGGGTCTCGCGTATGGTCGTGACTTTAATAAACTATTTACATTATCTGCTGTGTATATATATATATATATATATTTATATAACGCTTTATTGTTTATTAAATATGATTACTATTATTGTAACGCTGGAACTGATTGTTTCCGGTGCATATCATCACGAGGGGACAACGCGTTTTAATATTATGTCAATTGTCGGAAGGGTTAAGAGATAGGGTCCCGCGGTGCAATTAAGTTACGATTTCTATAATTATTTTTATTAAACAGCGGTGCACGAGCGCGCATTCGCGGATATCAAAAAGCGCTGTCCCGAATAACGACCGCTGCACGCTTGTAATATAATATCATTGCGCCGAGGTCGTGTTGCATCTCCCACGCGATCGGGGCACGACGACTATTATTATCATTGCATCATAGTGTTACGTGCAAATGAACCATTTGCTACATATGCGCGAACACGTGAAAATGTCTGATCCATCGAAATACGCGAATTACGCCATTTCCGATGGAGTTCGTCGAATACTGCGTGTGGAGGGTAGAGCTCTGCACGGTCCGTTTTTTTATAGACCGGACTGGACCGATACATTTTAACAAAGACCAGGACCGGACCAGACCGATAAAATAAAAAAAATCCAGACCGGAATGGACCGATAAGTTTTAAAAAAGACCAGGACCGGACCGGACCAGCCCGATAAAGTAAAATTGAAACTCGGGGTTCTCCCTCCGGTTGCGCCACTGACTATTCATTACTACTTTTATATCACGTACCTAATAATTACGTATAATTTAAAAGCACTTGACATAATTATTATACTGTATAGAATTTGTTAGACGATTAAATAATTTGTACTGAATAGTGTGTAGAGTCTACAGTGTGGATAGGTAATCATAGTGCAGTAAGTAGTGACTAGTGTAAACGGTCTAAGGTAATAGGTATCTACTAATTACTATACCTACTTATCTAATACCTAGGTGGGTACGTGTTAGGGTAACGTAGAAAAAATAAGTAAGCCCAAACAAAGTAAGAATTTTTTCAACAACAAGACTATAATAATTATTATAAAAACGTAATAATTTTGTATCCCAAAACGTTATAATCTAAATTAAAATAATATACCTAATATTATGAAGTTATTTTTTTATTTTACCACGTCATATAAATATATAAAATTATATCAAGTTAATATCACGGGACCGGACCGAACGAGACCAAATTTGAATTGAAGACGGACCAAACTGGACCAATTTTTTTTTTTTAGAGGAAGGGACCGAACCGGACCGAACCGGACCGAACCACATAAAATTACAATACGCAAAGACCGGTCTAGATTGGACCGTGCAGAGCTCTAGTGGAGGGAGTTCCATTCTGATTCGAGAATACATTGTTAAAATTATTGTTCGTCTCGTCTTGTCCCGTGTAACCTTATCACGGTATCAACGGCCATCTGTAGTGCCCTCTGTTGTACCTAATACTTTGCCGCGGTCGTCGACGTCTTGAGTTCTCTTATACCATGAGTTATGCGATGAGTTATTTCCGATAGGTTTTTCGTCCTCATTTGGCTATGTTGCTGCTGATCCGTGGCGTCACGTCCGTTGCGTTTAAAAAATAATTGTGCCTGGTGCGCGTGTAGAGTAGATACCGGTGTTACCAGGCGCGACCACATGCGGCTGTTGAAAACTATAGGATTTCGAACGTTGTAGAAAACCGTATCGGACTGCCGCTGCGCTCCAGACGTGATATCATGCGAAAAAAAGCAAAAGAAATAGTTTACGGTCCAACTGTCATTGAAAACGCGTCACTCCGCTGTGCGTCGTTGCTCAAATACGTTTCTATCGGATGCGATGAACACGCCACTGTTACTGTTACAACGGAAAAACGTCGTTTGTTTGTTTGAACGGTCTTGGTTAGTAAAGCACGCGCGCAAGCAGAAGTGATAAAACGAATCAAATCCCTGCTGGCAGCGGTTGACAAAGTGAGATCGTAGACAATGTTCGTCGGGCTTTTCCTCCGCACGAGTCGTGGTTAGGTGAACGATCGTAATATGCGGACGTGAAACAAGCCGGGAACGCGCGGGCCGTCCGTACAGGTCCCCGATTTCGGTGACGATGACGCTCAAAGGGACAACGTTGCGTCAAAAATCTCGTTGTGCGGAGAAAACTTTCGTGCTCACATCAAGGGGTCCACAAACGACCCTACGCGTTCGCGTCAATGAGTATGCAGCTGCGCACGATACGACGCATTATACGATATATAACGCATTATACGACAATGACGGCAAGTGATCTGTGAAAGTGATTACTCGTCATGCTCTCTACAACGACACTAATAAATGATGACAAGCTCGTTTCCGGGCGAATATTTCAAATAGCATTACCATCAAGGGCTTATTACTTTTCTTCGTCAACTATTTGGTACACTATTATGCGGAGGTGTGTTTTTTATTTGCCAATTGCCCACTTGTAAACGGGGATTAATATCTAAATTACGAGTATCTAATTGTATATTATCTGATAGTTGTATTACTTCAGATATTTTTATTTTCCTGAAATCACCGATTTCGTTCCGGATCAGAGTTGTGTTTCTGAAAACGTTGATACACGCATTCAGAATCGATTTTTGAACGTATATTTTCCTTCACAATTAAATCATATACGAGCGTAGGCAACAGAAAGGAACCTAATTGATTTTTACTGCTGTTTTCTATTTCCTAAATTTTAGTTTCTCAAACCGGGAGCCGTGGCTATATTACTGGAAGGCCGTGAAACATTAATTTCGTTTAAACTACTTTTGTTTAGGCCTTAATTAATTTGCATCTATATACGTTTATAGTTTAATACTAAATAATTAAGATTTTTCGAAAGTATATTAAAAAAAAAAAAAAAAAAAAACCATTGATTCACCGTACATTTTGATAATTTGTCCGTGTGAAATAGTGCAATGTAATTTTAGTATATATTTAAGAAAAAACAATCAACGAGGACATTAGACAGTTATTGCATTAAAAATACGGCGTTCACCTAACAGAAAAGCTTGAGAAGTACTGAACATCGATGTTTATAATGTGTCCACGTAGGCAGTGGCGGCGTAGACGGAGTTAATTTGACGCAGCTGCGTCACGAAAAAAAGAGTAGGTGGGTGGTTATTGAAAGTTGACATTTGTAGTTGAGTAGAAGTTAGGAACTTGTTTGAACGTAATCGATTGAATCAAATTCACAATAATCGATTGCGTAAAAGTGCCAATAGATTAGGCGTTGAGAATTGTCGACTGCGTCAGTGAAATAATAAGTTCACGCCGCCAATGCACGTAGATACCGCAATGTATCGGCAGTCTCGGAGTGGGAACTGTTCGGGAAAAATTGTCGACATGATGCGTGTCGCATGATACGCGTCCCAACGTGTCCGTAAACCGGTGACAATTGGATTCGGTGCGCGCGAAAACACGTCCGCCGTGCGTTTAAACGTTCGAAACCGGCCGCTGCATCGGCAGGTGCGTCGCGTCATTTTTGGCGGTGCCGTCGCACGTTAGCGCTGCTCGGCGCGTGTGATCGCGTTGTTATATTGTTTTCAATTCGATCAAATGACGTGGGAACGTCGGCGGAAGCCGCGACTCGTACAGCGGTAAGGTCAAAGTCTGTGACAGGCGTTCGTTGCGAATAACACTCGTGCGTGCTTGCTCGGCAAACGATCGTATTGTTGTCGCGTCGAGAGTTGCCGCGCCGTCCGAAAAAAACAACGTTTCGATTCACATCCGCCGCCGGCGACCGGACAACCCGTGCGCGACCATTAATACGACAACAATGCGCGTGCGTGAGTAGGTGTACCGCACGTTAACCACGGGGTATATTATACGTGCGCAATGCGAAACGCACACACGACAGTGCCCCCGTGATCGAGAGGAGAAACGGGCGGGTTAAATGTGTGTGTGAACTCACATATCGTGTAAGGTCACACGTCCTTTTCCCCTGTTCATCCGTTTCGTACACGTGCATAACTCAACTTTTCTGTCTCGACGTGTGTAATGCGCGATGCTAACGGAAAAACGAAACGTAAAACAGACGTTATTATTATTATAAATTATTATGATGATGTTGTAACGCAACGTTAAACTAACTGCAACAACGGTACGTTTTACCATTTGGCGATTACCGTCCGATCTGGAAAGCGATTAGAACCTCGCTCCCAGAGTTCGAGATGAAATATACTGCAGCCCGCAGGTCCCCCATTGTATTACATTATCATCTCACGTTACTGAGAACTTCGTTGTCTAAGAAACGATTCGGTAAGAAAACTAAGTACCAGGCCGCACGATGCGGTATCGCCGGATGCGGCAGAATAAAATAATTATTTATTTACTAATTATTATTTATAAATGTATAAATTATAGTTCTTATTTATGCCGCTGTTCAGTATGATAGATCAGTGTGATATTGGCTATCACCAAGTACAGTTGAAGGTTGTTACAGCTTAATAATGTGTGATCATTTACTTTTGAATATAATATGTGACGCGGAAGCCGCAGGTGAACTAGATGAACCAACTATTCCTACTCCTAAAGTAAGGAAGTATTGGATTTATCCAGTTTATCCAAAAATAGAAGGTGAAATTTATTTTTCTATCTTTTATGAAAATATTCGAAAATTTCTCTTGAAGTTTTTTGAATATTTCTATATGTCAAATACTTCATTTGATCAATTGTTAAAATGAACATTTTTAGTTAATATATATATATATATTATTTTTACTTAAAAAAAAAATTCACCGCATACGGCACTGCCGGATCATGTGGTCGAACTATAATAAAATAATGTATATTTGGAGTTTATCCGGTGTTGCCGGTTTACCAAAAACGTTGCCGGAACCGATGAAAACGTATCGTGTAGACCAAAATAAAATCGATAACTTAATATAGAGTATTTTTAAAATAATTCCACCGGATCCGGTGTCGCCGTATCACGACGGATCCGGTGATACCGCATTGTGTGGCCAGATACTAACCGTTCACTGCGGTCTAAAATAAAATAAGCATTCATTGAATCGATTAAATACACGGTGAAGTTGACTTTTGAACAGAGCGGTGGAGTGGTTGGAACGTTGAATTTAAGACTCGCGAAAAATGCAACATGTCGCCTGTCTGCCCTTTTCTTAAACACGCCACTGGGCCCTTATCCGTAGTCTCATGATTCCATCACCGATGAAACGTTGAAACGTATATGCGCTATTCATCCATTCGACCGTAAGCCAACACGTGGTATATACATTTACAATAATTTATTGTATTATCTCATGTGTAATTGTACATCAACGAGTTCATATGTGTGCGTTGCATCTGCACCGTTTTTCAAGCGGTTTATCAGTTTGTCAGCTGTAAAACAGACATAATTCAGTATCATAGGTTTTTTCGCAGGAAAAAAAGGCAAATCCTTTTTTTTTTTATTCCATCGAGAACGCGTCGAACTGACGACATTGTAATTCAAAAGGATCGCATTGTTCTGGCTTACTACGTACATATATAATGTTTCACGTAGACATTATTTTGCATTTGGTGCTTTTGTGCGTAGACCGGTTATATATTATTGAGTATGGAAAATGTTTTGTTCGAAATGTAATATATATACATTTTGGAGAAGGGAAAACGTTTCGTGTCAGCCGTAACTTCACGCTGGCTTAAGTCGATGACAAGTTGTACTTAATATACCGTTCGAAAGTTCTTGTGTCTTTCACTGTTCCTGCAAATTATCTGTTCAAGTCTTCTAATTTTCGTACTGCAAATATATATGCATTATGTTTCCGCGATGACTTAGATCAATTATGTTGTGCTATCATTCGTCTCGATTTTACAAAAAGTAAATAAAGAATGGTATTATAAGCTCAACACAACGTTGTTTTACGATCTTAATTAAATGTTTGAAAACATATGTCATCAATAGACGTGTACATCGAGTAACATAAACCTAATGGTACGATTTTTACCCCGTCGGACAGTATTTTCATATAATTTGAACGGTTTTTACATTTTAACCGTTTCATATAGTTTACAAATAACATTAACATTAACAATCGTTACATATATTGCGGAGTTTTAGATTATACAAATATTATAATGTACAATTCGTTTTCAAGTAGGCAAATTAGTTGCTATTCAATCACTTATACTGTTGCAGAACAGTGATGGCTATTGTGCTATGGTCTATTTTCCATACCCGATAATACAGGGATTTAATGTATATTAGATTTCCGTCATTCGCGTAAACAATGATTAATTCCAACGTGACGATTGTGCGTACATAACAATAATGATATTATATTATCAGGATCCGGGACGCCACTACTACGTAGTATTAGTAATAACACTGCATCGAATTACTGGAAATTTTAAAAGGTCACACACGAATCGGTAATCAATCTCGATTTATTAACAAGTCAATCACATGAGTTCATAAAATCCTATTGCCAATGTTATTGCGTGGCTAATGCATTTAGAATTTGAGCGTATAATTCAATATTTCAAAAGCAATTATATTTATTTTTTTGGCTGTCAGTGTAACTGTTCAGATCAATAGTTATTTTATAAATATATAGGTACATACAAATAGCATTATATATAACATAAACGCAATTGTATTTTTCGGACGAAATCGTTATTTAATTCGAGAAAATGTAAATTTATTCCATATAAATATTATTTTATAAAATTATTCGTTTCTCCGTAGGACATAGTTCACGAGCTATTATTATTCTTGTGATGATGTTAAGATTAATATTTTTCATAACCGCATAATATTATTACTATTACGATTTTAATCTCGAGAAATAGAAATAAAACACTAATCGACTACCGCAAACCGAAAATCATCCTCATTCATTCGCTAGAGCTGCACTATTGCAGATTAGTAATGTGAATAAATATTGAATAAGATTCGCAAATGTATTTTCTTCAATAATCTGCAAAAGGGTTCTGTTACTTTTATCCTTGTTTACTTGTTCCTCCAAACGCCTTTGTTTGTAGCGACGGATCATTTTCTCGTTCATCGAATTCTTTTTTTTTAAACACACCGTTGCAGTTGTACATGATTATGACGATTATATTTTGTGCGTTACAATATTGTTCACAGCGTTTCATCAGTGGTCTTATGTTGTTTGCCGAGAAAAGTTTCTACGTATAATTTAATGTATACACGCTGATATTTGTTTGAATTTATACCATATATTTATGACATGAACACTTCACTTAAAAGAATATTTTGAATAAAAACACCAACCGTTTGATGATTAGAGGCATATTTTTTGTTACAAACAACACAGCAATTATCCCATCTCCCGAGCATTACTTACTGCGGTGGGTTATTGGGGAACTATACATAATGTTGCCGAGATAAAGTTGTCTATCTTGTTTATTTATTTCAATTTAGTTTTTTTTCTAAGTAGTATGTATCGCGATCCTTAAACCACAAGATCGATGAGTTCTATATGGACCGTACTCGGTGAAAAGTGTACGTTCCAAACTAAGAATATATTATATTAAATGCGATTGAATATGCGTGAAATTTACGTTTTACGATAAATCGGAGTTTCGCATGTTATTGCATGCATGAATTATTCTATTATAGTAATCTAATGAATTCTATGCCGCGCACACTAAGCGATTATGTTAACGCATATTACAGACAATAGTACTACACTATAATATTATAATATCAAAACGTTAGAATCGTTAAAAGTATGAAAAATACAAAACAATATGATGGTAATAATATGCGTATTCGTAAATCCACAGTTTTGTATTGACAAATAAAAACACAATTTTGAACCGTTTATTATATGTGATCTGACGTGAACGTGACCGCTAACAATCGTACAGAATGAGATACTGGTAAGGTATTATCTAAAAGCGGGGTGGTCTTAAAGGAAATAAATAGTGGGATTGTAATGAACTGTGTGTATTGCATGAAGTCGTTTACCTCTAGAATAGCAATGCCAGACTAGACTGCATAGTATTAAAAAATAGAGCTCACAATTGGACGAAATTAATTTTATAAACATTTAATAACCTTTTCGATTATATTATAATAAAAATATTTTCAATTGTCCAATGTTGATATGAAACAATCGTCGGTTGATGACATATTCTAATAGTTTCTAATCGAATTTTTTTTTAAATTCATATCGAAATTTATACCGTTCAACACATCGTGGTGTCATGACGTCACGGTGCATGACGCGTACAAAGTTCAAACATAATATATACCTGCGTAACGGATGGTAGAGGTATTGTTTTCCGACGCGTATTTAAATCGTTCGACAAGAACGGCGGAAACGTGTTCATACTGTGCAGTGCATTGAGATATCACGACCGATTGACGTTAAAACAACCGCCCTGTATACGTGAGCGTGCGAAGAACACGTGTTGTATTTATACGGTATGTGTGCGTCATTAACGCCGTGTGCAAATATTCGACGGTATATTATGTACATACGTAGCTCAAAAGTGATACGAAAATCACAAACGTCGAGGAAATTATGACGTACCTTTTTACATGCGCGCGTACAAGCGAACCTACATGTCATACACACGAACACCGCACGTGCGTTTGACTCGGTTTGTTTTTTATATATATCATGACGAAAACTACACTTTGAAGGCGATTTTCATTGATGCTTGTCAAACCCATGTGTTCGATAAATAAATATATAAAGGCACATTTCAAGTGAGAGTAGAAGTTTAATACGTCGTTGACAGCGACGAATGAGATCGTGAGGAAATAGAACGTGAACCAACTAATTGTGCTCTCTTCAAGTGCGTGTAGGGCCATATGTGTACAAATACATTGCAGACGTGAACATCTATTGTACGGCATACAATGAAAACTTTTCTTGGCCGCCGTCTCGTCATATACGTACACACTTGCTCAAACTTATCACATAGACAGTGCACGGCAGCACGTCAATTCGTCTTATTCCGCCGGAAGAACACGCACTAAGTCGCAACCCGAAACGGAAGATTGACGAGTGCGACGTAGGTGAGAACGCGATTAACCTCGACACCTCATCAAACCGATCACGTCTTACCCTGGGAACTTTTTCCTCGTAAACTGCTCTTGTCCACAATCGATGCCTCAGGACCAGGATTAATCGCTTCAACCGTTCGCCGTCCACATCTGCACCGTCATCACGTGCACTGTCTCCGGCTATTGTGTGATACGGTTTATACGTATATTATTACATACATATTTAAATAATAATCGTATTATTACTAACCAAACCTAATGAAGTGCACGGGATCAGCTAGTGTATTTTTATATCACTTCGTCCAATCGTCCGCCTTGCTGTTCGATTTTGACGGATTTCGCGACTACTAATAAGCCGTAATAGCCGGGTGATAACATCATGACACAATACCGTTTCCGACGGAAACGTCCCGGGCCAATCGCTAGTGAACGGGGGGTGGGGTAATTGAAAACAAAAATTTAAATTTCGTATTTTGTTTTTCTGTCTAAAAATTTACTGGGCTCACACGTGTAACGGTATGTACATGTGTGCGCATAGTATCCGCGTGCGCACACAGTCGGTTCGACAGGCGTGGACCCCCAAAATCTCTAAAATAGGTTTAAAATATATTGGGTTTTCGATTATTTTCGTGATTCAATATAACTACTATCTAGAGTAATATACAATTACGAAGAATAAAATAATATTATTTTATATTTATTGTGTATTGACTAGTGTGTTGGTATGTTATAGCTATAAACTATTTTCGAAGTACCTTCAATGGTAATTTCTAATAATATCATGAAAATAAAATATGTCAACATAATTTTTGTCGTTTTTACGTATTATGTTAAAATTCAGGCAGGTTAGTCGTAAGTAAACAATTTATTTTGCGCCCCCTCCGTAAAAAATTTCTGGATCCGCCCCTGCGGTTCGACCCCGTTTCCCACACGGGACCATACGTGTTTTTAATCATCCCAATAATACTCATGTAGGCCCAAATAAACATTTCCTGCTGACGAATGCCACCATACCCCGGGGATAATGTATGCGCACACATAGGGTCACGGTGTACGTCGTTTTTCTAGGAACACACATTCACACAATATAACGTACAATATACGAGTACATTTATACGTACATGGTTTGTAATATAACATTTACATATACATAAATTGCAGTACTCGTTGGACACTAGCAAACACGCTTATACATATATTTGTACACAACTACAACATTCTGCAGATAGGCGGTTATTTTCTCTCTCTCTCTCTCTCTCTATTCCTTCTATTGAATAACAGTTTCATTTAAATCGCCTTAATTCGGTCTGAATCAACATTCATAGTTTTTCATAGTTTTTTTTTTACGCTTTATGTGAATGTACTGTTGACTTGAACTCAATCCGGTTACTAACCTCAACTGTATTACTACTACTACAACCGACTATAACTGTTCTAGATTGGTAAGTAATAGAAATACTTTCTAAAACGACTAAAAACGAATTATGATATACATTCGAAAACAATAGTAATATTTTACCACCACTGTACAAGACTCCGCTGAAAAAATTCGTATACATATTTATTATTTATTTATTCATTTTTGGAACAGGGCCCTGAAATGCTTTCAAAACATCGTCAAACTTTAAGCTGCTTATATTTGCAGAGAACGCCATTATAAAAGCACTTAAAATATCCAAGCTTTTGTTATTGTGGCACACAGTTAAAGTAAAACTAATAACACTTCTAAAAATTGGAATACGTGAGCTGTTAGTATGATATTAATCATAAATATAACTTCTTTCGAAGTAAAACAGCTTAAACTATTGATTAAGGATCAAAGAACTGTCATATTACTATGTATCACCGCCTACGTTTCTATGAAAATAAATTACATAATTTAATTTGTTTTCACGGGAATAATTCGAACGATAAACTTTGTAACCACAAAGAAACTTTAATTGTGCATCAACATAACTCCTATTATGGAAGAAATAAAAAAAAATGTATACAAACCATACGAATATTAGCCAACCTTTCTAATTGATTTAGTTTTTCTTCATCCTCTGACATCTTTTACGTCATTCTACCGGTATAAATCTAAAGCCCTGTTTTCGCTTATTTTGTGTTTATAACTGGGTAACTATCAAAATAAAGAAATTTTTGTCAATACATCCGTTAAGCATGAGGAGAATAATATATACATATATATTTACGAGTATATAACTAATAATATTGATTAAACTGATTCGTGGTAAAACGTGAACATAATAGCGGACGTATTAAATACGTATTATGTCTAATAGAATGTAATCAAAATCCTAGTTCGATAGTAGAATTGTATTTGCCCCTGTGCGAATAAAAATCAACAGAAAAAAAGAGATCCGCTAATTGGTTGAATAGTTTAACACTGTATCGTTTAATTGTCGCTATACATAGACGGATGGCACAAACATTGGAATACGATAATAATGAATAATAACAATGATTCGTATGATCGATACGACAATGGTTACGACAGTAGCTCGACGACTCAAGTTATTGTAAAAACAATAGTGTGAAGCGAACCCGTACGGGAAACTAAACTCAAAGCTCGTGTTCATTCATTATATATATGTATTATACTTATTCGTAACTAAAAAGATGATTTTACGTTTTGCACACGACGGTGATCGTCAGACGATACGAACCGTATTGAGATCGTAGAAAACTAACTGCGTTCGTCTTGGACAATGGTAGGGGGGAGGAAGGTTATAGCCTCGAGCAGCAAGTTGAAAGATTGTCAATGTGTTTTATTATCACTGGCTAACAAATATAAAGCACTGTTTTATCGATAAATTATGAATATACTACAATACACAAATGTATAATTATATTTATTTTAACTAATATTTATTACAAATTAATAAATCTGAGTAAAATAATGTAATTGTTTTGGGAGAAAAGATCACACCGAAAATGCATAGCATCCTCTCCCTCTAATAATATGACTGTGATCCGGCCTTGGTCTTGGGTATCGTGTCAGAAACACGCGGTGCCGCAGCCGAGAAATACCGAACGTTCGTTTATCATCCGATCGTTGCACGAACCTCGCGGTCGGATTATTAGTGAGCGTTGATCCAGTTGAGCTGACAGATAGCCAAACAAAATCAAGTGTCGTGTACAGACTTATTCGAATTTTATTTCCATTATGTGTAGTACCTAGAACTCGCATAGCGATTCTTTATCGTAACCAAAAATCTCGATGAATAATTGCTTCGGTGTCTAAACACAGAAAAAATTGCAATTGCTCTAAATATATATATATATATATATATATATTGTTACGTGTGCACAACACTGCGCGATTCATATGTCGGTCGTGCTGGTATCATCGTTACGTAAGTGATCATGCTGATTTCACTGCTATGAGAAACATGTGCAGCGATCTATAAATATGATATATCTGTTTGGTTGACCGGTGTACACCGTTTGTGGTTTATTACGACAAGACGTCGTAAGATATCATTTCGTTGTTATTTATTACAACAAATAGTCATCTGTTATAATTTTATTCATAGCGCAAATGTGCTCTTTGCGTATGGACAATAATAGTTTTTTTTTCTCATTTACTGGTCGTTGCCGTTGTGAGACAAAAACATTAATTGTGACATCAGTTGTGCAATCAAGAAGGTATTATACGAGTATACACTGCGAAATGCGTTTTACAAGTTTGAGTGGATTTTAGACGATTACATCGTGTTCAATGTAAGCTACAGAAAGGATCGGAAGACAGTTCTTCAATATCTTCTTTTTTCCGAGGGTTATTAGACGATTGTTTTCAAGAAATCGCGGCACCCAGATTGAAAACCACTGAAGCCTGGAATAGATGAACATTATGAATGGAACATTGTGAATCTATCCTTATAACAAGATTTCAGATGCTCATACTAGTCTACTGGAAATCGATTGTCAGGATTTTCTCAATAAAAGTGCACTGAAGACTCGTGAATCTATAATACACGGAGTAGTTGTCCCATTAAGTTTGCCGTGAGCTCGAATTACGTTCCATTACCTAAGCCTTGAAAATGAAACCGAATGCACGTGGTGCTCATCAAGAGACATTGAACAGCGTGGAGAAAATAAAAGAATAAAAAATTATCACAAATATCGAAGGTAGAATGCAACAACCGGTACGCAGTTATTACAGTAATATCGAAGTGTAAAAGTCAAAGTCAGACTGTGCACATAATTTATATACCATGCACAAATGAATGATACATTTAAAACGGTATATCTACGTATAATCACGGATGAACACGTATAGTATATTGAATCAAATTAAGTGTTTATATTATCGGTCTAGACGGCGAATCTGCCTTAGAGAAACGCGTACATTTTCATAATTTAATGATTTTCATCATGAGGTGAAGAAAATTATTATTGCAAAGGGCACACATCAATAAATTAGCATAATGTTGTTGAAAACCTTGTATAAGCGACATCCGAACCGCCCACCGTTTCATCACCGTCGTGTTAAGCATGGTATATTTCACATGCCGCATACAGATTAATACACAGAAAATATCAAACCCATTCAGTACGAAATAGTACGTTTTTAGCACAAATTAAAACCGTTTGATCGTCGCCGGTGATAATCGTTCCACTGCATTTTTTTTTCTTGTCCAACAATATCATCTGTACTTTTTTTTGTTTATTTTAAAACAACGAAATTGGTTATGGTCGTTCGAATCAGTTACGTAGTCACAGTAGTGGTGTTTTAGTGTGTCAGAGGCGATCACAACCTAACCTGACCTGTGACCTGTCTTACAATGTGTAATATCTACATAAATATATTTATCAACAACCAACGGTAATCATGAAAATGATGGTTAAAATATGCGTCCTGAGTACATATTGGAAATATGTGCACGGCAATTGAGTTATCGAGTGTTTTGAAATCCGTGCGCGTTATTGTCCCATGCGTATTTTCGGCAGTGCATGATAAATTATCGTTTTAAATGTTTTCGGTTCGTATTTCATGTACAACGTATATATAACTTTGGTATTTTTGTAAGGATACCTCGGATACATTCGATGCTTAAAATCGAACGAGCTTCTTTGATTTTCGTCACGCGTTCGGGAACTTTCAGGAAGGTAGTATTATTTTTACGCGGCGGAACGTATTAAAATTTCGTTCATTAATTTTTTCTTTTCGAAAAACAACTTTTCTATAGAAATTCAACTATTGATGGTTATTTTCATCCAGCGAACGATCGAGTGTGTTGTTCTTGACGGGTAACCCATGATGTAGAGCACTTAACTCTATTGTTATTGTTTAATAAAGTTGTTTGTGCACAAAGAGATATAAAACCTAACCATGCACACGATGGTATCGGTGATATTTACAAGCGAGTTGGGGTGGCGTCATCGGCGTGACACGGTCGCCAATGGCTGGAAAATCGTGGATCATATGGATGAAAGTTTGAAAACGATCGAGGGACGAAAGATTGCTTCTTCGGCCGAGAACGGAATCAGTTTGTGGTGAACAGAATGAATGTGAACGTGTTCCGAACTCGACATTCGTCGAGCATCGCACGACAATGTTTGTGTGACGCGCGCGCATACCGAGGGCGATCGTCGACGTGAACCGGTGCAATCGATTTGCATGTGTGTACCGCACGGATAAAATATGATGTTGGTAAATAGGTATGACGTGTGCAAGGGGAAGCGCTTAAGGGAATTGGCGCTGTGTGCGCCATTATTGGGGACAAAAAAGAAATCAAAAAAAAAACTTTGAACATTGCGTAGCGCCACAGTGAGATGAAATCAATTATAACTTGCCAAAATCCAAAAATAAAGATTGTAAATAATACGAGATTTAAAATAATAATATCATATTCTTTTCGTATCATCGATAATAAATACACATTATTTTGGTTCCAAAATATTTATCTTATCATATTAATGAAATTTTAATTGGCACATGGCGCGCAACTGATATCGAATAGTATTAAGAACTGTAAGAAGAACTATAATTAGTATTAAGAACTGTAAGATACGCTTAGTTATCGTATTGATATTCACCATATGGCTGTTGATTTGAAAGTTATTAACTTATTTAAACTTAATTTAAGTTATATAACAATTGATTATTTTGTCAACATGAACTATAATAATTTATCAGATAAACTTCTATGATTATTAAAACAGTATAAAAAAATTATAGTTGACGTACTTTTTTTTAACACAAATTATCATTAAAATATGAAATTAATATTGTAGTATAGGATGTTGAGATTTTATTTATGTATTTTTCTAATCCCGTCTGATTTACTTTAATTTTTTTCTGTGGTAGATTCAAGTTTCCAAGTTATATGAATAGGCAATATCTATAATTATTTGAAAATTTAAATAAAAAAAGTATTCCTATAAATAAATGTAGTTCATTAAGAATTAGGGAATATATCTTCGAAATTTTAAAAGCAACATATGGAAGACATATGTGGTCAGATACTTATATAGAGGCTATAAAATCATCAATTTTAATTTTTACTAGGAAAGCAATACTTTGAACACTTTGAAGAATCCTTTGCCGACCAATTTAGTGATAACTGTGAAAATAGTGATAATGACCTAGATTCAAGTAATTTAAGTTTATAAAGTCGATTTACTTTAAAATAAATCATTTTTTTCGTAAATGAAAATTAATTCATTAAAATAATGATTTTGGCGTGCTTTAAATGATTTCTTCCAACTATGTGTCGTCCGCCTGTCATAGTGTAGTCTACGTGGAACGAGGTGTTGTCGTGACACGTCTTCCGTTATTATTATGTTTTTACGGAAATTGTACAATCTGATAGGCCATACGCGACTGGTCGTGACGCGAAAAAATTTGGTGGCCGCAGTCGACAACACTTCTGCTACGGAAGCATACGCGTGACATGTCATACGTCAAAAGTAATATTTCCGCCATTCGATGATAAAATATTGGTCCAAGGGGTGCAAAATAATCCTGTATTGTACAATATAACAGCTGTGGATTGCAAAAACAAACGTCGTGGTAATTTATTAAATGTCGATTGATTAACATGCGTTTTTCACTTTCACAATTTTCAGAAATATCGTCTATTGTTTCTTTTTATTTGGTGACCAATAAGAAAAACTAACCTCACCGTCATCCTCATCCATCAACAGGATAGTTAAAATATTATTGTTATTAAAAAAAACAAATCATCCATGATTATTAATTATTATTATTTTTGAACTTAAGAATTTAAAACGTACTCCTGTAGTGCGCATACAATGGAACAGATTTAAAACTGAAGTGACAATGTTTCTGTTTGAAACGGCTGGCCAGAAAAATTATTTTACCGTTATGACAAGTCACGTTTGGAAACCACGACAATTGTCGTGGTGACCGGTCAGACCTAATCTTATAGACCGTACCTTTAATGATACGTCCGCGCGATTCCGTTCACGTATGACTATAGCAAGAAAGCTTTTTTAGAATCTATGACGTTAGAGCCTATGTAACTATGATAGAATAGTAATAGCAATAATATCAATGTTTTTTGTCTTTATTTTCGATTTTAATTCAAATTTCATATTCGTGCTTTACTGTCAGTTTTTAGTTTATTTCATTATGTTTTTTCATGAAGTTTGCGTTTCTTTCCTATATTAAATGTTTATTTAATCCTCAATGATTGATAATTATTAAATTATTTATTTATTATTTTACAAACTATACTTCGATAACTTAATCGATTTATTTATGTTTTAGATTCTAAATACAAAAAAATGTATTGGTTTTACGAAGATATGTTATTTGTGTGAAGAATATATAAAATAATAAAACTGATAAGATCTTTACAAAAGTTTTAAACTAAAACGATTGGATTTGAATAGTTAATTAACTATTTCATGGATTTTTGAGAACTTATTAATTTGTTTATTATTATTATATGTAATTGTTTTTAAGATTTTTTTAAACATTGAAAATATTTAGTAGAAAGAAACATTACTTCACAAACTTCATAGGAAAACAAAATTTAATAAACTTGAAACTTATAGTAAAAGCACCAAAATTAATTTTAAATTCAAATTAAAAAAAAAAAAAAAACAAAACAATGATATTTTTAATATCATTGTTATAATAGTTTCATGGGTTACGACGTTATGGATTCTACAAACATTTTTTCTTCCTAAGATCTATTCGTACTCCGTTCACTTCTGGGCCACGCGTGGCTACGATGAGATCGACCGCACGTGCTACGTGTTACGGACGACCTTTCGTGTTCGTATCCGAACGTTGCTTGGGTTTTTTATTTTTGCCAAACGCTCGGACACGAAAAATGTTGACTGCGTACACTTCAAGATCGTTCTTGGAAATCAAATAGTTCTTTTATCCATACGTCGTTTTACCTTTTCTACCTATTTGATTGTTTATTTATTCATTTTCAATAAAAAGTCTTACGGACGCTAAAATAACACACTCTATTCTAGCAAAGGTTTCCTTTTCTTTCTCTTTATCATATTCTATTATTTGTAGTTAATATAAAGACGAAATAAAGCAAGACTTGGTTAGATTTGGGATACTGATTTAGAAAAAAAAAGTATAGAATCGAGAATAGTGAAAGGAGATGTCGATGGCGGCAAAAACTCTTGAAGAATTGTGATGTCAAAGAGAGAAAGAGAAAGAGTGAGAGAGAGAGATTATTATTATAATTATTATTTAGTGTTATCTAATAGCATATTGTATTATAACTATAATTGATCAATAAAAATGCTTTACTATGTGAGAGAAGATGAAGATAAAATATTTAGAATATTAACGGACGATTTAAATAGTCGTAAATTATTATTACTTAGATTTTAAATAATAAATTATTACGACTGGAGATTTATAGCAATAAAAATTATTGTCTTTGTTACAGCTATTTGACCTAACTACATATCTTGTTCATAAAATTACATTTAAAATTGTTTGATTCATAGTATAAATATTCTTATTTAAAGTAATATGAATCTCGTGGTTTTTGTTAGGGCAATGGAAATAACGATAATACCATTGACTTTATAATAGATACTATAAAATTAAGTTTATTATAAAATCAATTATGTGTGCATAAAACGTGAATTATAATTTTAATTTTATTTATTATAATTTACGCCATTCGGCTTTTAAACGATGTAATAAATTTAATACAATTAATATCATAAAACATATTTTTATCTACAAAATAACTTGCAAATTATCGTGATTTTTACATATTTCGTATAAATTGGAACTTTGAGCACTTATAAAAAAAAATAGTGACTTACGATTTTAGATTTTTTTTTATCAGTTAAGGAACAACTTATAAGAAATCTTGTATTAAATTTTCAAGATTTTCTGGTCAGCCAAAAAAATTTTATCGTTATTTAAAAAAAAAATACTTAAAAAAATTGAAAATTTCAATCGTCTATAAATAGCTTAATAAAAGTCAAAATATTTTGAAAATTTAATGGTGTATAGAGAACGCTAATCTAAACATTTGGTGAAAATTTCAAGTATTTACATTGATTAGTTTTTGAGTTATAGCAAAATAAAATATTTGATTATGTCGAAAACTGGTTTTGCGTAAAAACTCCTGTTTTTCCCAAATTTTTTTATGGTTTTTCCTGTCGCATTTAAAAAATATTGGAAATTTTTTACTTTTGACCCCCAAAGTACCAAATAGATTCACTTTCCTTTCAGAAAAGTTGCTACATAAGGCAATCGAAGCATTTTTACTGCCCCAAATCGTGTCGACAGACACAAAAAAAACACACATCATTGTAAAATCAATACATTCTTCACTCCGTTCAGAATCTAAAAACACATAATACAACAATTATTTAAGACTAAATTCACCAAATTTTTATTTAGTCGTGCTACCAATTATGATGTATCATGTGTAATACATATACCTGGTGATTATAAATTATTTAAATTTAAAATATTTTAATTACAATTCATATTTCACTGTAAATTATATTCATGAAATATATAGTAAGCAGCAAACTCAAGAAAACATTATTGATTAATGATAATTATTTCAGAATGCCTAATAGCGTCAATAACAATATTTTGACTATAATAAAATCATTAAGGATAAAATTACACATCAATGAATATTTTTAGAATAAATTTGTGAAGGGAAAATATGTTACATTAATATTATAAATAATAATTATTTTATATATATATATATATAAATTATTATATATTCTGTGTATATTTTATATCATATAAAATTTAAAAATACACCTTAAATTTTTTTATTTATTTAGCGTCTGTTTAAAATAATCTTATGCCATTTATTTAATACGAGTACGTTGTATAATATAGTTTTATACCACTGTATATTACAAACTTTGTATAGGTGCACTTATATGTACAGATGGTTTGGTATTTTATATACGTCCAGTAACGATGTTTTTACCACCTAGGAATAACAACGGCGATCGATCATCATTAAACGCAATTGTTTATTACATTTTTATCGTATTGTAAACGTATTATTATAAAATTCGTTTCAATTCAATGCAGCTACGAAGTGCTCACATCACTTTTCGTTGTTCGGCCGCGTGCACTCATATTATCTATTATACACGATGTTACAACATGGCCAATCGCACGACTTTATAATATAGTTACACTTTTGCGCAAAACAATAACCGAAAAAATGTCAAACTGAACAAGAAATAAATAAATACATAATTCGAAGTTCATCATCGCTCAAACGTAACTAATAGAAAAAACCGTTGTTCACTCTCTATGACATTGTCGGATTCTGTAAATTTTTTTTTCTTTATAAAAAGTCGTGTATAAGTAGTTTAATAACTCGTTATAGAACTAACAATTTATAATTTCGTTTTATATTAAATTATAAATTGTTAGTTCTAATTGTTCTAATTGTGAGTAATGTTATTTAAACATTATTCGATACTATTATACCGTAACACGTATAATTTGCATTAGTATAGGTACTGGTAACAGTATGGTAATATAATAAATAAGAACTTCCGAGAACACATGTATTCATATTTATTATGAATTATTAGAGTTTATTGAAATGCTAAAAAAGCACAATCCAATTATACATACATTTTAGATACCTGTGACGAAAATCCCTAAAGGAGAAAACTCTTACGTTTCTTACACATACAGATATTCGGTGGTAATTGCTGCCTGGTGCTGGTCATACATAAGTTAAAATACATAAAGTTATTCTGTTAAATTTTAATAAAATATCGCCGAAATTATTTATATTAAATAAAATAATTGTTTTAATTAAATTGTGTGATGGAATTAGTTTCCAATAATTTTTATATAAGATAAATATATAATCGGTATTTTTCCTTACATACTGTTTCCTTTATTTTATAATTCATTACATTATTTTTATTGACCGATAATTATAACATTGACGACATAAGTCGTTTTTCTCAAACGAGTCATCCGCCTTTAGGTTAACAACGCTTTTCATTGTGCGTGAAAGAGTCATCAATTTTCAAATAAAAAAATTTGAATGTGCGTAAACAAATAGCTGTCGATAACGCGTTAATTAACAGTTGACTTAACACCTAAACGTAAAACGTTATTCTTTATAGTCTACCATTTGTACCCGATTTCTGTACTATGGTGTAAATGGTGTAAAGATTATAAGTATAGATTTATTTCCCGAAAGTTTGATTGCAAAAATACGGAAAACCAACAAAAACATCAAATCTTTTGTATTAAAACAGAAAGAAAATAAATTACTATTTTCAACAAATATTGAAAATGAAAAACAATAAATGTGAGCACAAAAGATTATTAATTGTTCACAAATTACACCTTGCCGCGTTTTGCTGTTCGCCGACGATGCCAATATTGTCTATGCTATATCGCAGTGGTCCTCACCAGTATTATAGAAAGGGTCAATTTAATTTTTTTTAATTATTTGCGGGCCGCATACATTTTTAATGATAATAATTAAAAATATATAATATATATATAGTTTCAATTTAATTTTAGTACGGGCCGCATGCGGCCCGTGATCCTCGTAGTGAGGACCGCTGCTATATCGTCTTTGGATGACTGTTTAATTCTACAGAATGTATTGGTTAAATTTGCTAACTGGTGTAACGCTGTTGGGTTAACTCTTAATATTAATAAGTGTAAAGTGATAACTTATTATCGCACAAAAGTTTTTATTATCTTTGATTAATACATTGATAATCTCCCCTTCACCCACGTTACTGAAATTAAGAATTTGGGATTCCTCTATGTCCCCTCACTAGATATTTGACCCCAAATCGATTTTATTATTTGCAAAGCGCTCCGCATTATAGGTTTTATAAGTTTGACATTCATCAAACTTTGATTCATCCAAATACTTATCTATGCTGTTTTGCTCGTTAGTTAGAAGTATATTAGAATACGGTGCCGTTGTTTGGTCTTCATACACATGCGGCGTCTAGACAGAGTTCAGAATCGTTTTCTGAATTTTGCTATGTACCGCCTGAACACTTCCTACCCGCCCCACGACTATATTACTATTAGCAATAAGTTAAATTTAAAATCTCTAACCGAACACCGTAATATTTTCTGTTGTAATTTTATTAATGGACTGATTGAAGGAACTATCGATGCACCCCGCTTGTTAGAACGGCTCGACATTTGAATACCCCGATGCACCAGGTCTAAGAAATTGTTTTACCTACCTACGAATCTATCTAATTTTGCAAAAAATTCTCCTCTAGTTAGGATGATGTCTATCACCAATAAACTCAATGCTTAATATTTTCGTACCTTGGCCAACTGTAAATCTTACTTGTATTACACATTTTATTTCTAGTTTGTCTTTGTTTTGTAATTCATGTATATTTTATTATATATATATTTATTAAATGTTTTTAAACATCTATAAAATTTAATTGGTTGAGCGAAAACTCTTGAAAATTTTATACTAGGTTTATAATAAGTTAAACTTATCGTAACTAAAAAATATCGGTGATCGGTTAACTCAATTTTTTTTTATAAGCCCTTAATTCTCAAATTTGTATAAAATGTGTAAAAATCACGATAATTTGCAAGTTATTTTGTAGATAAAAATTCATAAAATTTTTTTTGTTCATACTTAAGGTTCAAAATTTTAACACTAGGTTATCTATGAGCTACTCTTCAAAAATCTTTAAAAAAATTTCTACCGGACTAAGAGGAAAAAATTGTATGACTGTTTGAAATTTAAATATTTACGAAATTGCATAAAATAGCGATTTATTCTCAGACGATTTTAAATATTTGTTATAATTCAAAAAGTATAAGTCGCAGATTTTTGAAATTTCTACCAGCTGTTAAGATTG
Organism: Sipha maydis; assembly: GCA_034509805.1. Taxonomy (NCBI): domain Eukaryota; kingdom Metazoa; phylum Arthropoda; class Insecta; order Hemiptera; family Aphididae; genus Sipha; species Sipha maydis. The sequence continues at coordinate 386,096 of JASXSY010000377.1, read as the reverse complement.
GTATTTCTTTTATGCAATATTTTTTTCAAAATATTATATTGATTTTTAAGCCACTTATAGTCATTTAAAATATTCGATTTTTTTAAATTTTATTTTTATAATCGGTGATAATAAAAATTTGGCTTCTACAAAATACTTGAAAATTTAATCGAAGATTCCACAGAAGTAGTTCTTAATGTCATTCAAAAATTATTAAAATCCATAGGCACAATTTTTTTTTATAAGCGTTTGAACATCGAATATTGACATAAAATTACATGTAAAATATACTATAATGTAGAATGTTCTAGACTGACAAATGATATCGGTTTTTTTAAAATGCCCTAACTCAAAAACGAAAAACCGCAACAACTTAAAATTATCATTAAATCTTTATATTGACGTTTTCTATACATGGTTAAAATTTCAAAGTATTTTGACATATTTTGACTTATTTATAGACAATTTAAATTTTCGGTTTTTCTAAATTTTTCGTTTAAAAATAAAATATACTTATATAATATTTATAAATAACATTGTATTATATTCTAGACTAACATATCATCTCCGTTCAGAATCGTTTTTCGTATACAATGATACCTATCATTGAATTCAAATTTAACAAATCCATTATAATGACCTATCCTATGAAGAGTCGCACTCCACCCCCAAGTGTACAGCAGAGCGAGGCCCATCCGGTTTTTTTTTTAAATGTTTTCCGACCTTTTAGCCATTTATTCAATTGATTCATTTTAAAATGATCCATAGTTTATAATTAATAATGGTTTTTATAACCTGTGTTAAATTTCCGGTGATTTAAGGTACTGCAAGGTCCTTAACGGTACAATACTGGCATAATACCGGTATAATACGGTATTATACGAAAGAAAAAAATTACGTATTTTTAAAGCTCTATGCATAATAGTAGGTGTACAAAAGGGTCGGAAGTTTTTTGTTTACCAATCCAATCACGACGGAATGGACGTGAGCTTTGTTTATTTTGTATATTTTCGTCTTTTTTTCTCATTTTCCTTTACCGCTTAACAACCTGGTTTTTCGTGAGCGCGACGAACAAAAGAACATTTCGCACGCGCGACCCGAGGAAAAATTACGGCCTCGGCGCCGTGAGAAAAGTACGAGGGCAACATGTCAAGCACACTTTTAGCGCGTACCCGGCGCACACCACTTATGGCACAGTACACGCACGGGTTTCCGGTGACCGTCCGCAGATAGTATACAAGGGATCGCTTCGTCCACTTCCCATTCCTGAACTCTTCTACACACACGCGCACACATACACTTGTATACGACTGACTAACACACGTATCGACGTATCGACGTTAAGTTCTATCGTTGGTTTTAGTTTTATTGTTTTTTTTTTTTTTTTTTTTTATTGTTTTTTCGTTTTACGACACCTAGGGGAGGTGCACACCTAGTTTATCGCTCTGGATTAAATAATAATAATAATAAGAACGACTGCGGGTCGGGCTGTAAAAAAAATAATCTTTGAGCGCTCGCACGCGGTATATTACATAATAAATGTACACGTGTGTCTGTGTGTGTGTTTTGAAAACAAAAAAAAAAATCACGGCCTTTATTGAAACAGTTTTATGTTCTGGAGGGACCGAAAGTTTTTATTACCACGTTCCCGAAGCGGCCGATTGAAAAAACAATATAATAAGGGCCACTTAACATACTTTATTGTATTTGTATATTAGGGTTTCTCTTAGTTAAATATAGATAATTTTTTTATTTTACATTTTTTTTTTATTCTCACCTCCTAAATTTGTGTTTATGCTTATAAAAATGAGCTTCAAAAAGTTCAAATCAGTCTACTAAGGTTAACACGTACCAATTTGAATTTGAAATTCGAGTATATTAATTTATCCATAATGGAATGATGTATTTCACATTTTTAAACGTATCACATTTACAGATAGGAAAAATGAAATTTATTGTGTAATTTGTTTAAAACAAAAAACAAATTTTTATAAATTATGTTCTTTCATTCTTATTTTTATTTATGACAGTTTACAAGAAACATTAATTTTGATGCATGTAAGTACTATTTTCTCAAAATTTCATTATGATTTTTCAGAAAAACAAATTATGTACATAAAAATTAATTGGGCAAAAATAAACTAATCTTGTTTATTATGCATAAGATATTGTTCAAGCTTTATGCTACAATTTCTCCACATAAAGTACAGTACGTTTAAATGGTACATGAGTCTTATTGGAGTAAAAATTGGGAAAATACATACTTTACCCATTACGTCGCCACCACATATAAGAAATAATTTTACGTGACGTTTTTGAAATTGTACTTCCTCGTACAACCTCAAGTCCTAATTTTTCTAATTGTTAAAACATTTTTGAAACAATTGGAATAAAAATTATATTACAAATATAGTTTCTGGTATAAAAAACCTTAAATGATGCACTGCATTAGAATATATATGAAGTGATGTCCAGTTTTGTCGATATATGTTATAAAATAAATGTTACAGATATGAATATAATGAATTACTTGCGCTAACTATAATTTTTTAAATGGCAATTTGTACAAAAAATTGATATCATATCCTCCTGGAGCAATTAGCTTTCTTTGACGACACAATATCAAACGAATACAAAATATTAGTGGTACAGTCACTTAATAATAATGGAAATGCCCAACCAACTAAGCATCTTTTTGTTTCATTTCAAGATTTTAGCGAAATTTGTTCAAGTATTTTACTATTGGTTTTGGCATTTTGTTATTATGCACGCCGTAAAGTTGTTAACAGAAAATAATTTTTTTTTTTTTTTATTAATAAAAAACACGTCTTCTTTATATTTGAAAATACTATGCAATATTTTTTTTTGATTTAAAATGAATGCCGATTTTTTTTTAATGATAATCCGATTACGTGGAACACCCAAATTAATTATTTACACAGAAAATAAATCATATGCTCGCTAAACGTAGTAAATGATACATCGGAAAAAGTAATTAAACTTATGGAAGATTTTCATGGAAATTAAACCAAAGATTAATTTACGTTGATCTTACTCTGTGTTCAAAAACACAGACGACTTAACCCTGATTGTAAAGAGGAAATATTGAAGAAGAAATTTTAATGAATGTAGTGTTATGTATAATAATATTTTGAAAAAATTGTATTTTGATTTACATTTAAATTATCTTGTAAATTATAATGAATAAAAAGTATATGAGAACATATTTTATAGAAAATTTTATTTTATTTTTTCAAACAAATTATTAAAAAAATTTAAATTGTATTATCAATTTAATTACGAATTAATTAATATACATAAATTGAAATTCAAGTCAGCACGGATATACCTTAATAGATTGAATTGAAACTTTCTGTAGCACATTTTCTTTTACATATATACAAACTCAGGAAATGAGACTGGAGAAATAATGATATTGATAAATAAAGGACAGTTTATTGTATATGTATATTCTATGAATTTTGTTCAAGAGTTCCGACCTCGTGTTGATATAATAATTTATTTTCCGCCGTGAATTAAAAGTCGCTTCCGTCGTGTAAATGGAAAATATAGACCCGCTTAAATAATTAAATTGGATTTGAATGTTATCGACACTGATGCTATAGGGACTTCACGTTGTAAAATAAGTGTTTGCAGTTTTAAAATACAAATCAAAGGTGATATAAATGTGATATATTTTTCATACTACGCAAAAACTAGCGATTTCCATTACATTTTAAAATAAAAATTGTTTCATCTGGTAAAATAATTTGTTGACCGGAAATTAATTGAATCATTAATAACGAGACAAAACAACTGTAGCTGGCGAAAAAATAAAAATATTAACATAAAAAGATTACCCGGATTTCACGACGAAATGATCAGAGAAATATGAAACCCACAATAATTGTTGTATTACAATATTAATATAGTATAGTAATGTATAATAAAATATAATCTCCTATTAAATTTGCGTAAATTATGACATATTTTTATTTCGTAACACTGCAGAGTCGTAAAAAAATTATTTAAAATATGTATTTAAGTAAATACTTAAACATTTTTAAGAAAAATAAAATAAAACAACTTGTGTGCCATAAATGTAAATATATAATTTTAAGACGGTAAAAATAAATGCAATGTTTAGTACAACGATAATTACACAACATAATATTATTTTATTTTTATAAATATAAATTATACATATTACACATTTTCGACGATAATATAAAAAAAATTACCATCGGCTAAAGCATAAAGTTCTTATAACGATGCATTCATAATGTAATCGTTAGATAGTAAAACTTTGTGTTGATAAATTTTATAATAATAAGTGTACGGAGGATATTATACACATGTAAATAAGTACATAAATATGATACACTAAAATCGCTTGGCGTTCATAAGTTCATAAAACACGACAGTTGTGAACCAAAGGGAAAAAATCAAAATCAAATGATAGTATTCGAATACTTTTACTCAAATACTTTTATTCAAATACTTTATAACACCGGACACTTATACACGTATACACACCTAATCTACTCGTCCTACGTACAAAATAACGTGATATAGTAAAGCAAAGAAACATTGTAAATCATGCTCACCCTGGACGGTGGTGGTCACGCGTCTCCTGCAGCACCAAGGAAAGACTCGTCTTCACTTCTGCTCCGGCTCGCACTTTACGCTCTCCATCACCGTCACCGTTCCTTCGCCGTCATGGATGCGTGAAGCCGGCCGTGTTTGCAGATGTTGAGTGCGCGTCCGTCGTGCCGGCTTTGGGCTTTTATAACAAACGCGCCGCGACCCGCGAGAACCTCCCGGCTGCGGCGCGGACCACCACGAACCCTTGGCCACCGCACCCTGCCGCTGGTTCCCCGGGAAGGTGGTAGGTGGATTCTGCGCGCGTTCGTTTCGTTTCTATGACGACAACCGTCGGCTAAATACTAAATGAGCTAACGGTGTATAATTGAATTGCGCTCCTCCACCTCAATGTATCGTCGTCAACCCTCGTTCGCCTCGCCCTGTCCCGACCACCGCCCGTTTCACGAGCCCGTCTCACATGTGCATGTGTGTACACACACACGCGCACATCAAAATCTCTTTTGCCATCACTCCTACCAATGTTCCGCATCTTTTTCTTCGTTGCCGTCGGACCACCACATGCGTCCTTTTCTTCCTGCTCTTGCGAACCCCCGTCTCCCACCGGCAATCATCCTTATACCGTCGTCGCTATGCACGTATTTTTCGTCCTGCCTTCCTAACCGCGCGCCGAACGAGGATGTCCCTTGCCACCAACGCGTATCGTCGTTTTTTTCACCCGCTTACCCGAACCGTCTTGTCGAATAATAACGATAATGTATTATTATTATACGTTTTTCTCGTACGTGCATACACACACACACACACATACGCTCACGTGTATTAGTTAAGGTTCTTCTGCCACCACCAACAGAGCGCAACGGTAGAAATCCGGACGTTTTGGATTGGCGAAACGACAACTGTGTTGAAATAATGCTACATGTCATGCGTTATTTATCACAACGGCGGTCACCGCAATAATGCTCTCCGATCGGTGTGGCTATCACGTCTATGACAATACGTTGTTATTAATGACTATAAACGCGGTTGAGATTCGAGGTATGCGTTTGCATATTATTTATTATAAATAGCGTGTCTGAATGAATGTTGCAAAATAATATTTGCGTTTTAAAATTAACGAGATATCTACAGATGTTTATTCTGATAACTGTTTTGAAAACCACATGTTCGAGTTCCAAATTAAAATTCGTAAATAAGATTTTTAAATGCATATTATTTAAATGGAATAAATGTCTTGACAATTTGTTAATATCTCTAGTACCTTTCTTTATACACTTTGTTTGTCATATTTTTCCAGAGCTTAGAAATAATATTAAAAATTATAATTTATAATTTTATTTCAATACATTTACACGTGTTGATGATTTAAAACTTTTGGTTACAGATATTTTTTATACTCTCCAATTTCAAGAATAATATACCTCAAAAAAGTGTTCATGTATATTAAGACAATAATTTGAAAACTTTTACTCAAATATATACGTACTATAGTAATCATCATTTGGGAAATAGTTTAGCGTTCATTACAAAGCATAACATGTCTTCAGTGTTTATTGATAATAATTATTATTAAACTATTTATAACATCCTCTATTTTTCATAAAGATTCGTAATAGAAATTTTCTAATGTACAATGGTATCCAGAGCTCCGCTCTACCTTATTTCTATTTGATTATAATTTTTAGTAATAGTTCTTTTTTATTAATTAAACTAGCTGATCCCGTGCATTTTGTTGCTCGTTAAATATACTAACTCTATATGACTTAAACTTTGTTAAATTCGTTATTTAATATTCGGTGGATGATGTTCTAGAAGTTTTCTGTTGCCCGGAATAAAAATTTTGATTCGCAGCAGTATATTATCAGGTAGGCAATCTACCTGCAGTAGATTGCGGACCTAGTGCTGTTTGTACGTAAGTGTATAATTTAACTCTAATAAAGTATCAAAGTTATACCAAGTTTGACATAAAATGGTGGATTAATAGAATCAATTAAAACACAATCCTAACCTTAACGTACTTAAATCTGATGAATAAAAAAAAAAAAATCCAAATTTAACCCTTTTTAAATTAGCCTATCCTCTTCCCACAGATCTGCACACAAACATTCAATTATATATAATATAGCTAATCCTGTGCACTTCGTTGCCCGAAAAAATCACAAAAAATTTTGATTGTTCAACTCCTTTTTGGTGTAATTCACTGCAGTAAGTGCAACTCAGCCATGGGAGCCAATTAACAAATAACAAAACACCAAACATTAATTTTTTAAAATTTATTATAATTTATTCCTCAAAATTACATATATCATTAATTAATTACGACAGTAAGATTAAAAAACAATATTAATTTATTAATTTATTAATAGTAAATAAAAAAATTTATAAATTAAAAATAATAACAATTCATTATGCTCAATTTTTACTTTTGTACTCAAGTTTCAATTTTCAACTTTTTTAGTAAAAATGTACGTCTTTAAATAATATACATACACGAATAATGAATAAAAAATGTAATGGCATTGTAAATTGTTCATCTACCAAATCATTATAATTTTAATCGATCATTAACAGAGAGCTCACAAATAATCAACCACCACAGATGATGTTCTTAATCAGTGATTACATTGTTATGGTGACGATCAATATTATATTATCCATATTATAGTAAGGGCTATTTTAAAAAGAAAAGGGCTGTTTTTAGGGTCTTCCCAGAAATTATTCGAATTTTTCTCGCTGTAAAAACCATCCTTGGACTTTAAAGAACATTAAAAAAAAAAAATTGGCCAAATTGGTCCAGGCGTTGTTGAGTTCTGGGCTTACCAAACATTTTGCTATTCATTTTTATATTATATATTGCACATTATTAAGTAACTACTAAAATGTTATTATTTTTTAAACTAAAAATATACTTATGTCTAATATAAATCTGAAAACTATTAACAAATTATTTATTTTAATGTAGGTTATATAATTTAATATTGTATAGTTATATTTAAGTCATCATCAGCTATAATACTCAAACTGGCTTCCTGAATAAACACATTCGTAGTAGTTTTTTCAATTAGTAATAAGTAGATATATACTTCCTCGAATCCGTAGTGCACACTTTCAAATTTGGACAACACACTTTGTGTCGAGGTTCACTAAAAATTAGGGGCTGATTTATAACTATTTAATCTTTTCTTTTTTTTTTCAAGTTGATACCTTAATTGTTTAATGTTCGAGTTATGCATGTTATTTATTGTTTTACAGTGACTCTTTAATATTCACTGCGCGTTCATTCATTATCGAAAACATATTTTAACTTCTAGATACGGTTTATCATTGCACTGTTGACCGTTAACCAATGCGTAGCGTGGCTTTACAGCTTAGTGCTCCATAAGCTCATTCGTCTGGGCTCGGAATTAATTGTTAATAGTCAGAGAAGAGGGATGAAATAAGCGTGTTGTTCGTATATTTACTTGTATTGCACCATCGGAGATTATTCGATACAATGGATACGACTACGCATTAGAAACGAAAAGCAAAATTCGAATTCCGACGATTTGGCCATAATTATTATTTAAATGTTATCGCGATTCAACTGTGAACTATGCATTATGTACCTCACGCGTACACAGGCATTACGACCAAATACCAACAGGACGAGTGGATTTTAACAGATTTGACGGTTAACCGCGAACAGGACCGTCCGTTGTCCTCGCGGTTTACCTACGGCGACAACTGTAATACGGATCATGTTGTGGTCCGATTTCTATCTTGGTCATTCGCCATCGTCTCGTGTACACTATAACTAGATAACGGATTTATATGCAAAAAAAATCCTCAACATTTGCTTTTAAAAATACTTTAATATTCTACTATATATGCATTTATTTTTTAAATATCTACTTAAAATTAAATCAAAAATATTTTATTTTAAACCATGTGAACATTTCATAAATATTCCAATACAAAATTGAACCATTGTTTTTAAAAATATCTTTTTACTCGATTAAGTTTGTTTGTACACGAATTTTATTTGGTTTTTTATTTTAAGTATTTTAAAGTAATGAGTGCTTAAAAAAAAAAAAAAAAATCACTAGACACAAAGACTAGGAAAGTTACGCACGTAAAAATAATACCCACAAGCACATACACTGACTGTACGGTTTTTGTAATTATATCGAACACTTGAACTCTATTATATGATTTTATGTAATTAATATAATTTACATAAATGTTGCGTACTAGTAGGTCATTTTATATTTGACAATAATGACCGACAATCTACATTTCATTTATTTTATGTGAACATGAATGTATAGGGTAAAATAAATATGTGCTATGAATAAAAATACGAGTATCCACTATAAAACTACAAATATGAATAAAATATGCAAAATACAATTAATGTTATTAAATTAAGAATGACCTAAATAGGAGACAATTCATATCAGATTTCTAAAATTCAAAAATCTTATTTCAATATATATATATATATATATGTATTTGTATATGAATCCATCTCCTAGTTATAATTAAATTATGATGTACACTAGGCGGTCAAAATTTTTCCGATCAAAACGATTTGATTTTTCTTTCCCATCACGGTTGTCCGCGGTTGTACACAATCGTTAAACAAATCGTATTTGTATTTATTCCCAAGCCGACTAGTCGCGATTCCTACACGTCAACAGACTTCGCAGCAGCAACAGTGGCTAGCAGCAGCATTGACATTAGCGATGGTTGAGATAGTATTTGAATAATGAATAATGTTTTCTTAAAAAAAAAATAAATAAATAAATAAAAGAGAGTAAACTGAGTGTTGAAAGAGAAATAATAATACTGTTAAATATCAATAATTATATGTTGTGCGGTGCACATTTTTTTAAATTTTATTTTGTTTTTTAACTGTCGTTATTTTATATACCTAGTCGTGTATTAAAACCCATAATTAATCCAGGGATTAGCACGCGGATGAAATCTATGGGAAATATGTTCGTTACATTATAAACATATTATGTTTGTCAGTAAAATTAACGGCTGGTAAATCAGCAATGAACGTTTCATATAGGAAATTTTCAAATTGGAATCCATATACGGATGGGTATTACTTGCAACAAGTTGTTTTACGATTTTTCAGTAGTTTTTACGGTACGACGAATCGAATTTTGTCCCACAAGCGTTTACATTTGTTTTGATGAAGCAATGTAGTATATAATTCAATGTGTTTCCGTTTCGAGGTCGTAAACAATGGTAATTGTATTAACTGAACTGTTGGTACAAACGATTTCAACATAACTTTTAACTAAATTAAAATTATTTCATTAAATATTTATAATATATGCAATTATGTTCGTCGTATTCAATTATTCAAAATTATGCAGATGAAAAACATAACCTTACGAAACTATCGTATTTCCAATCAGAATTATTGTCGTTCAGAAGTATGTTTATGCATATAAATAATGTAGTACCTATATTCTAATAAAAGTATTATATTATTATTTTACTTCGACTGGCTTTTGAATTTATAATTGATTTATTTATTTACTTACGCAGGTAAAATAATATTATAAGGAAATGTAAAATGTGTGCGGTGTTATTGTTTATTAATTTAATCTATTTTAAATAACTCATTATTTACATTTCTCACAATTTTTTGCTATATAAATGTATAACATATTTGGATAAATAATATATTGATAAAACGAACAAATAAATTTTTTTGATGAACCTGGGAGTTAATTGTTATCAGGTAGAAATAGTTATTTAATTAGCAATGAAAAATTATAGTTTGTAAATTAGATTTTTATTTATCATATTATAGTATATTATCTATCTTATTTCATCGGATATGCGACATTCGTCATGTACAATGTTAAAACCTTTATAGAACTTATTTACTATTATTTACTGCGAAATGTTATATTTTTTGATTATATATATATATATATATATATATATATATATATATATATATATATATATATATTAATATAATTAAAACATTTCAAAAATACTTTTTTTTTTCATAATTTACCGGTGTACACCAGAAATTTGTTTTACAATTCATACTACATAGGTACTTATTAGATTTATTTAAAATACGAGTTTTTGGTTAGCATTTTTTGTTTTTTTTGGTTTTGCCATCAACATTTTATCAGGATACCAATTTACAATGCTTAGTAATTATAAAAATCCTATAGAAAATTTTCGGCATCTTTTGTTTGGTTATATTTTCATTACGGATTTGAGAAGAGTTTATCGAGCAGAAAAAATCCTTTTAAATACTTTCATACAACCTCTTCGGTTCTTTGTCGATTGTGAATTGGATACATTTATCTATTGTATACTACAGTACTTCGAGAAGATTAAAACCACAAATGGCCAAAGTTTTTTTCATTACAAATTGTTCAAGCTAATAAGATATAAGTAAATGGGATAAAACATAATTTTCAAACGAAATGTACATCGCAGTCTACGTAGGTAGTAGTAAAATTAATGGAAATTATCATTTTAAAGCAATAAAATTAAAATTATTAATAATTTTATAAATTCTCTCGAACATAATATTAAATACTTGAAAATGTGAACACGATAGTACACCAACAGAAAGAATATAAACAGTACGTGTTTGGACACCGTTTAAACCACACGTGTATTAACTATCGCGCTCCGCATTTATAGCTCCCGATAGCAGTAAATACGTATTACACAACAATTGATCCACTGCGTCGTCGCTTATCGGTAATGTATATTTCGTAGAACGTTACAATATCTCTTTATCGATAATTGCGCCGCAAATCATAACAATGGGCGACAAACCGCCTCTCAAAACACCCATACCTATTTAAGACGCTCGTCATCAAACGCAGCCTCGAAAACATCCACGAATAAACACTCTATAAACACACCAAAAACCAATAACTTTCCAAAAACGACACCGAATCAACAACCCGCTACTACCAACAATACTAACCTTATAAACGAAAAACCCACACAAAAAACTTTTGCTGAGACAACAGCCAATCAATCCTTTCCAAAAAAAAATCAAGCCATTATTTTTAATACAATCGACGGCATTCCACAAATAGAATATATTAAAGCGATTAGTCTGATCACTAATCCCTCAAATATTAAATTTGCCTCAAGAATTTCAAATAACCGTTTTTGTGTCTACTTCGCCAATTCTAATATAGTAAATGATATCATAAATCGTTATCCGACAATTACCGTCGATAACAACAACATCGAAATACGTAGATTAGAAAACCAAGCAAAACGTATTATAATTTCAAATGTGTCCCCTATTATTCCACACATATATATTACTGACGCACTAAACCTCATTGGAATAAACACACTTACGCCAATCTCTTTTTTAAAAGCTGGTTTCTCCACAGAAGACCTATCCCACATTATAAGCTTTAGAAGGCAAACCCATATCAAATTTGAGGATACAGCAAAATTACCTGGTTCACTGGTTATTCATTTCGAAGATACCGACTATCGTATTTTTCTTACTGACGATACACTTACATGCTATCTATGTAAACGTACCGGCCATACATCAGCTCACTGCAAAAATACATCAGAACATAGCAAAAACCTCCCTTCAAGCCAAACTATCCACCCCTCCTCACATTCTGTTGATGACACACAAAAAATAAATATAATTAATACAAACGATAGCTCAACGTTATACACAGAAGATAATCAAAACACATATCTAGAACAAACCCAAATGCTAGAAAAACCAAATTTTACCTCACATATCAACGAATCTCAACAAAATAATATCAAAACTACGGACCCTTCTCAAGAACACACTTCATCCAATACCCTACCTACAGTGCAAATTAAAAGACCAATATCGGACACATCATCCCAAAAATCCCCCTACAAAACAAAAGCTCCCCCTTCTCCCTCACATCCTGAAAAAATTAAAACTTCAAAAAAACCGAAAATACGATCTCGTTCAAACTCATCTACAAGATCCATCGAAAATCGAGATGAAGTATTCAAACCCGTCGAAAAATTCTTTGATGATAACAAAAATTCCCCGATAAACTTTCTTCAGTTTAAATACATACTTGAACAATCTACTAACAAACATATCAACATCCACTCACTCTGTGAACAAGCCAACATAGATATAATATCTATAATAAATCTAGTCGAAGAAATCCGACCTAATATAAATGATAAAACAATGAAGTCTCGTTTTACGAAATTCGCAAATCTTTTATTCCAAGTACTCCCTCCTCAAGACACCTAAACTCCTCACTAAAACAAAATCCAAACCCTCAATACATAATACAAATATGGATCAAATAATTCAATGGAACATAAATGGCCTTCTCAAACATCTTACCGATATTCAACGCGCAAAATACAATATTAAACCAATAGTTTTTTGTTTCCAAGAAACAAACCTAAAACCTTATCAAAAATTTTCCATACGTGGATACGAAGGATATTTCAAAAACCGTCATAACGCTGCTCGTGCCAGCGGTGGCGTTGCCACATATGTCACAAACCTAATCAAAAGCAAAGAAATACAAATCCAATCAAATCTTGAAGTAGTTACCGTCATTATACAACTACAAAACCCACTATGCATTTGCAATATCTACGTACCCAATAGCACCAATCTGTCACTACAAGATCTAAACCAAATCATTCAACAATTGCCAAAACCTTTTATACTTCTAGGTGACTTCAATAGTCGAAATCAAATGTGGGGTTCAAACCATACTGACCTAAGAGGGAAAACAATGGAAACATTCCTAGATAACGACCAACTTATATTACTAAACACTGGTGAATACACCAGACACGATTCAACAAATAATTCCCTCTCAGCCATAGACTTAACAATATCTAATAGTACACTCGCCCCACAAATAGAATGGAAAGTTCTCAACGAATACAACTGCAGCGACCATTGGCCTATATCCATAACTCTACTTGAGCAATCACTAAAACCTTCAGCACATACGCACTGGAACCTTAAAAATCCAAATTGGGAACTATACCAAGACCTTATAAATCAGAATATTCTTGAAAATCCAATAATTATAGATATTGAAACCCAGCAGACACAAACACAAATCAACTCTATAATAACTCAATTCACAAACATTATATTAAATGCCGCAAATAAAACTATTGGAAAAACAAATACATCACACAAAAGAAAGACAGTACCATGGTGGAATGACGAATGCAAACACGCAATTAAAAAGTACAAAAAATGTCTAAACAAATTTAAAAAAACCAGATCACTCTCTGATCATATAAATCTTAAAGAATCTCGAGCAGCATCTAGATATATTATTAAAAAATACAAAACTGAATCCTGGCAACAATACACCAATTCAATTAATCCCAACTCATGTTCCACAGAAATATGGAAAAAAATCAAAGCAATTAAAGGAATAACACACCAACCCCTTCCACCCTTTTTGAAATACAATAACATTTTACTTTCATCTCCTATAGATATAAGCAACGCCTTTGCACAATCATTCACAAAAAACAGTTGCGACTCAAATTTCGACCCAGTCTTTGCACATTATAAGCACAACATAGAAAACATAATCACCTATGAACTCAATAACAATTTTCACCATCAAGACAATCATCTAAATATCCCTTTCAATGAAAATGAATTCTTAAACACCATGTCAAACTGCAAAAGTAAAAGTCCTGGGCCCGACAACATACCCTACTCATTTATCCAAAATCTTCCCTCAAATGGTATATCACTACTTTTAAAAATATACAATACAATCTGGAACAATGGAATTTTCCCGGATCAATGGAGAAATGCAATTGTTATACCTATCTCGAAACCTAATAAAAACAAATTTGATTTAGCCAATTATCGACCAATCTCACTCATAAATACAATAGGAAAAATCATGGAAAAACTTGTAAATAAACGTCTTATTTGGCACTTGGAGACATCCAATTTTTTCATCGAAGAACAATGTGGCTTCCGCCGAAACCACTCTACAACTGACACTCTCTTAAAATTGCATACCGACATAAGTAATGCTAAACACAACAAACAACATCTCTGCCTGATTGCCTTAGATATAGAAAAAGCCTACGATATGACATGGCGCAACAGAATCCTAAAAATAATCCAAAATGCAAATATAAACGGTAAAATGTTCCTTTTCTTAAAAAACTTTTTAAGCAACCGTACAATACAGGTGAGAGCACTTAATGAAGTATCAAACATATATACAACTGAAAACGGTATTCCACAAGGATCAGTGATAAGCGTCACGATGTTCCTAATAGCAATAAACGATATATTTCATAAAATACCAAACCCTACAAAACACATTATTTTTGCCGATGACTGCTATATATATTGCAATGGTAATAATATAGATACTACAATAAAGATCTTACAATCATCATTAAATACTCTCCAAAATTGGTCCAACGAAACAGGTTTTAAATTTTCCCCTACTAAAAGTCAATATATCGTCTTTAATTATAAACCAGAAATAAATCAAAACTTATACCTGAACAATGTACCAATCACTAAATATAAAAACATAAAAATACTTGGAATAATTTTTGATGACAATATCAAATGGACACCTCATTTAAAACAACTTAAAAACTCCTGCAAAAATAAAATTAAGATAATCAAAATTTTGGCCCACTACACATGGGGAGCAAACCAAAGATCACTTATAAATATATACAAATCATTAATCCTATCCAAAATCAAATATGGCTCAATAATATACAACACAGCTAAACCCAACCTCCTCAAGATACTGAACCCAATTCACAATGAAGGAATTCGCTTGGCAATCGGAGCCTTCAGGACAAGCCCAATCGATAGCATTCTAAATTACGCCGGAGAATTACCCCTTCAATACCAAAGAGACCAAGACACACTAACTCACATCATCAAAAGGAAAAGCACAAGCAACCATATAGGATACAAAACCTTCTTCAACAATCATACTCTACCTCCAATAAATATGAAACACAAAAAATCTCCCTTGGTACAAGATTTATTCAACAACCTACAAAAAAAAATGGACATCTACACCTCAGTCGCAAACAAAATTACGTTTCAAGTTTTTCCCCCCTGGAAATGGGAAATAAAACTAAACACTGAACTACTAAATTTCAATAAAAATGAAACAAACCATGCCATAATATCCTCTCAATTTCAAAATACAATTCATCACACATTCCCTAATCACGCCAAAATATATACCGATGCATCAAAATCCGAACACGGGGTAGGCTTAGCAGTAGTAAATGAAGACACAATCATTCAACACAAACTCCCAGAAATAACCAGCATATTCTCTGCTGAAAACTACGCCATTTATGAAGGGGTAAAACTGGCAAATACACTAGAACCAAACGATATATTAATAATCAGCGACTCTTTAAGTACCCTACTATCACTTAAAAAATGTTGCCCAAAAAACGAAATAACATCAAACACACAAGCACTTCTAATTCAAACAAGAAAAAACATAGAATTTATGTGGGTACCATCTCATACCGGAATTGTAGGAAACGAAAAAGCAGACAAATATGCCTATCTGGCAACAAATTTTTTCCAAAACCCTACAATAAACAACGTACCCACCAACGACATACAAAACTCCATCAAACAAAAAATCCTCTTAGCTTGGCAAAATCACTGGAACTCAATACCTTCGACCAACAAACTAAAAAGCGTAAAAAAAACAACCAAAAAATGGAACACTCCTTCTTATTTTAACCGACGTCAAGACATAGCAATCACTCGTACTAGAATCGGACACTCCTTCCTCACCCACTCATACTTAATTTGCAAAGAACCTCAACCAATATGCGACACATGCCACACTGCATTAACCATCAAACACATAGTGGAGGAATGCACAAAATACTCTCCAACACGCACCGACCTCAACATTTCACCCAATATAGCAGAAGCGCTCGCCGAAAATCAAACCTCAAAAATCATACAATTCTTAAGCATTACAAACCTATTAAAAAAATTATAAAACACTAAACCTGTAAAATGTATCTATTTATATGTATATTGTATAATGTATATAAGTAACACTAAATTTTAAGAAACAAATTGTCAAGTAATTTTACTGTCAGGCTAATAACCTCTGCTGTTGAAGCCTAAAATGTTTAATAAAAAAAAAAAAAAAAAGAATATAAAATAGGAATATCCTACACGAAATGAGTATGATGTATCTAGCCGAGTGATAAATTGCATTACTTAGTTTTATAATAATTTATATTGTATTGAATAAGTTAGTTAAAACTCCCAACTTAGTGAACACTAAACAATCGAATGGCATCTGAATCCATGGAAATGTCTAACGATTTACATAAAAATAAAAACATTGTCACTCGCAATAATTGAAAACTGACTAAACATATGTATGTTTATGTAAAATAAGTGTTGGTTTGTAAAAATTGTATTGGATTAAGCTACTACTGTTCATATAAAAATGTTTGCTCGAAAATGAGTTATATACATTTATATTTGCAACATTATGTCTTTATGTATTTCAATAATTTTGTCTTTATATATTCATTTCTATTTTATATTACTCGCTTATTTAAATCATCAAATTCACTTGTTATAAAAAATATTTCTGTAGATTGTGAATAAAGAAATATACATGAAAAAATTAGTATAACATGTAAATATATCATATAATATTTTGCAAACTAAACAATAGAAGCATGGTAGAGTTAAAACGAAAACTGAATTTCATAAATTAATTCTTGTGTACTGTTACTAACAATTATCGACTGATTTGATCGGTGGGTGGCAATTTTCATTGATTTTCATGAAAACCCGTCGTACGTTTAATGTGTACACTTCAAATATACTACGATTGCTCGTGCCGTTTCGGAGAGTCCAAGAGAAATATGTTGCCGTCATCGCGCTTCTGATGTAAATGATCTAAATACCACGATTTCCACATGGTAGAAATATCGGCATCGCAGTAGCAATTGATGTACTGCCGCTGCAGTGCTGTGGTATGCACGTCAAACCACCCCGTAACAGTGGCGGTCAAACGGGGGAAATGGATATATCCACACCCATAACCCTTTTTTTATCTTGTATTTTTTTAATAATATACTGTATGTAGATAATTTTTGTTTACAATAATAGGATAAAATTATTAATACAATTTGATACCATTTTTTTTTTTTTTTTTTTTGATAATAAAAACAATTAAAATGATTTATTTCTCTATGTTCTCGACTTAAAACTGTAACTGCTTCGAAATCGTGTTTTTCGCATAGAAATTAAGAAAAGAATTTACCCAACCACTCACACGAACTTAACTGGACATGATTCATTTTATATTGCGTCTATGCGTTTATAAAAAGAAATCAGTTAAATTAATGTGATATAAAAACAACATTTTTACAAAACAAAATGTATATTTCTTTTTTTTTTGATGAAAATACATAATTGTAAATGTTTACCTATCATTATCACTGATACCATTTTTTTAGAATTTCTATTTTTAATGAAATGCCCATTTATTATATAAATTATTTCCTGTTCAAAAATTCTTGAGAGGTGGCGATTACTCCACCACCCCCTCAAATATGCCTCCGAAGTTGTCAGTAACCAAAAACTGCTATTGGTGGAGTCACGATGATAATAACTAGATTTCTTATCCATGTTTAATGTGTAGTGGGCAGATTATTATGTGATTATTTTCATCATTTCAATATTTAGTTAATCGGTTGACGTTATAAACAATTTGTATTCTGCTTTTGTTTTCGTTACTTGTTCTAATAATACATTAAGTATTTTTAATATCTAAAATAATGAATTGCATTGCTGTTATAAACAGCAACATCTATAAATATTAACATATTAATTATATATCATATTATTATTTATATTATATCAACATATATTTGCATTTTGTGCAATTAAAATTAGTAGAATAATTGAATTATATAATTGTATTACCTAGGATCAAATGTCATGTTGAAAAATCTGTCTCATACCCTTCCTATGATAAAATAATTTGACCACCACTACCCCGGGGGTATTCGAAAACCGTCATGTGCAAATGACAGATCCAAGGGCATCAATAGGTGTTGATAATGTAAAATTTTGGATGCAGAGAAACGACGACGCGTTTGAAAATTTCGAAATTTTCGCTGTGAAGGTACACGGAGGCACACGTTCGACGTACAGTCCATCGGAATCTTAAAAATCGACGCTGCACCGTGTACTTACTGGAAGTGTGACTATATCATATAGCCGAGTTAAGCACTCGATCATTATGATTAATGACACTCAGCGTATAAAAATATGATATAATAATCTGGTGGCGCGCCATTCGAAAGTTCCCATAGTCACGACGGCTTATAACGACGCGTCGTTGTTTTATTACCACTGCACCGTTATTAAATTAAATCCGTTTGACTTCGGGAATTAAAATCCTAGGTTAAAAACGGTTTAACTACAATTAAATTTTATGTTTTTGTTGTCATGGTTAACAAGAACGTAAAAGTGTTTCTTGAACACAAAACGTGTTATAATTTTATACTTGCTATTAAGCTCCTTAATCCATCGAAAATTGCACCATTTAAAATAATTTAAACCGTGGACGTATAACTTACCAAAACTTTATTTGTACATCGCAAAAAATACTAATCATGATTATTATTATTATTTTTATTATCATTATTTATTTTTTAACTGTTATTATCGATATCTAAGGCCGTAACGTGATTTACAGCTATTTTTTTACCCATTCAAATAATATATTTCTAGATAATTATTTTTTTATTTTTTTTTTACGTAAATCTTTTCGATATATTTTAATAGTTATTCTGCTATTCGAGGTAAAGACAAATCTAAAAAATTAGAGATCATCAAAATCGGTGTAGCCGTTCTTGAGTTATAAATGTTGTAACTAACCCGACTTTGTTTTATTTATTGAAGATAGATGCTAAAAAAAAAAAAAAATTTAAATATTTGAAAATTTGTAAAAAAGGGTTGGTGGGTAAATCCAATTATTTGAACCGAGAGTTTCGATTTCATTTGGCGTCACTGGGGACGTGACTTTGAAACCAAACGCTAAATCGGAAACACCGATTCGAACGATTTGCAAAGGAATCATAATTGAGATCGAGGTAAACGTTTATTACGTTTTCTGTTCGAAATCTTATTTTATTCACGGCATGCACTTACTATGGCATTTGTTTATGATCACACTTCTGACCAATCAGAAACAATATTGTACACTTATCGATTTGCTACTGCATGGTTAGCGTATTAGATGTTTCGTTTGACTCCAGTTCCTATCAATTAAGCCGAATAAACAACACAATATAATAATTTGTTCGTTTAAGATGTGCATCATTGAAACATATTGGTTTTCTTGATAGTTCTTAAAATGCATAACGAGAAACTTTCCGAGCACTTTTCCCATGTGTCCATAATATTAAATCAACATATGAATGACATTCTGAATCAAAAATAAAATAAAATTACAAGAAGAAGCTTCTGACAAACTAAAAACGAATTAATAATACAATCATCCATCAACGCTTAATAAAAATTAATGAACCCGAGATTATATGGCGTATCAATAAGACAGTAGTTGGCCGTCAGATGTTATGGATTCATTTCGGCTCTTTGAATCAAAACCAATTAAAATAATAATATCGACTAAAAGTTGCTTTATCGCTATTATCAAATATTACATTGGTACCACAATGGAGACGTCGAAACGGTCCATTTTGTTACAATAAAAAATACATAGGAAACAAAAAACAATATTCGTAAGGTGTACATTAAACAGAACACTTAGGAGCGTAACAAGATTTATTTTACGACGACGGTGTAGTTGTTTAAGCAGAATCGATAAGGGGAAAAAAACGTTGTTGAAATGGAAACGGCATCATCGTAAACATACCCGGCAGTCATGTATCCACTTCATTGGCGATCCACATTTCACAACCATAATGCATTGCGTTATACATAATAAATTAATTCTAATGGACTTTCTGAACGGATAAACGTAATCAGATTCGTATGGGCGGCACATAACCCGTTACTGGGCTCCGAACGCCGCTGACCATATTATCTTTCATTCTCGTGTATGTAAGAATCGCATTAAGTAAATTTAACGACACGTAAGAAATACTATGATAATACAACATGTGTTTTCGAGAAGGTTTTCTGCACGGAATCGACGAGTAAAACCCGTAACTAACCGTTTTAACCGTACGGTCGTGTTACGAAATTCGCGATTCCAGGAGTTATTGTGCCAAACTCTGAAAGTTATATCGTTTGAAGTCTGACGTATTTGAAATACTTCATTGTGTAGCTCAACTATTTCATATGAACGCGAAATATTTATTATTATTATTTTTCTTTTTAACAAAAATATTTATTAATAACTGAACGCGTTATACAAGAGGTATTCAAATCGCGCATACTGTCTCCAGGGAGTGTTGTTGGAGTTGCAGAAAAAAGAGCCGTGTTTAAGAGCCGGAAACTAAATGTAATACAATCAATATACGTATAAATATAGTTTACAATAATTTGAGCGATTATTGAAGTGGTAACGAAACACATATGATAATTTAAAGTTTTTTATATTTCTGAAGACTTAAGAAGTCATTAATATTATCACCCGTATTGTATCCATCAAATAACGCCGTTAATTTATCAGTGCGTATATCATATTTTCCGATGTTGATCGTGAGTTGAGTTCGTTTAAAGATTGTTATCGTGAATAAAAGTGATCGTCTTATTGTGTTAGTTAATTTTGGATGATTTTAATTTTTTTTATTTCAGCGATCAAATATTTGGATGGATACATTTTTGAACAGTTATAATTCGGAACTTGATAGTTCATGATATGATTTCTTCTAATGCTTTGCTTTCATCTTACGAAGTAGATAATTAAATCACTAAAAATGTAAAAAAAATCACACAGTCGCAGAACAATTCATTTTACCAGCAGCGATGGACACGGTGTCAATTATGCTTGGGGAGGCTGCTGTCAATTAGGCAATTTTCCCAATTTATGAACATACCACTATCAAATAATACTATTAGATGCAGAACACTCGATTTAGCTGAGATCATTTACGATCGGCTGATAGACAAAATAGTTTCTTAATTTATTTTTAAATTCATTTTTCACGAAGATATTTTTTTGGCGAACAATTATCGTCAAGCTAAAACATTTGACTTATTCGAAATGCTTGTTTCTTACATGATAGAATATGATTAAGGTGAAAATTTGTCTGTGGTATATGCAGTGGTGTAGTTATTTCATGGCAGTATGTTAAAACGGTCCTCATTAAACAAAAAGCTCTATTACATCCTGTATGAACTTATTTTATAATTCACATTGAAGCTCTTGTTTTAAAATTCATCTGTCTAGCTCTTGAAGAAGTAATCAATAGATATATATAGTAATCATTAAAAAATTATTTGACTTTTATAAAATGTAATTTTAAAATTCTTGTTAAATGCATAAAAAAATTGGAACAAACAAAGTTAACATTAAAAGAATCATTGGATATTGTACAAACATGTTCAAAGTAACTAAAAAAAATCCCAGGAGATAAAGGCCATCAAACTGGTTTGAAAATCGAAGATGTCTTACAAAAAAATTAAGGACATAAAATGTTATTAGGTATACAAAAAATGCTACCTGGAGATGAAGATGGACAGTTACCAAAAAATAAATTCACCAAATATGACTTCATGTATGAAATGTTCAGCAATAATATCTGTAGATGATGAAAGATCTTTTAGTTTTTATAAGCATAGTTTAAAGGAGCGTCTAAACACAGGAATGCACCTTATGCATTCTGCGCATGTGCGTAATTTATTCACCACCATGATCATAAAGTTATGCTGTTATCAATATATCATATTAAATCACTTTTTATTGTCTCCGTTTTACAAACAATATGTCTTATATAAATAATATAATAATAATAATTATAAGTAATAATAATTAAAGTGTTGAAATAAATAAATGTAGTAAAAATAATATAATATAATAAAATAAAAATAATAAAATGTACACATCAATTAATTTTACTTCTTAAATAAGAATGTTCAGTTTCAGCTCTAGTTGGTTTTGATAATTCATTGATTTTTCCCTGTTTTTTTTTTTTTTTTGTACTGAAGAATGTGGCTAGTATTTTATGTTTTTTATTTGGTGGTTCATTTACCGTCTTACTAAAATTTTCAAGTGTCTCGTCATTATTTGATGTTGCATCAATAAATGTTTCTATAGAGTCTAATTATTTAAATGTTCATTATTTTTCCAATGTTTATTTTATTGGCTAGGTTATTATTTTATTATATTTTTGCATATTTTTAATAATATTTTTTAAAAAATATTACAAGCAAAATATGCTATAATATAGTATACAATATAATATACAAGCATAATATATTATATTCAAATTTTTAAGAGAATATAAAAGTCATATTTTGGCTGTTTTAAGATAATATAAATCCGCGTTCTATATATAATATGTATAATGTAATGTGTATATACAGTGATATTACATGTATATATATTTTCGGCGGAATCGATATATAAAAATATTCGACGCAATCGATAGATTTCTTATAGGTAAAAAGATCATTTCAGCGGAGTCGATATACGCCCAACATATTAACTATTAAAATTCATTCTCCCTTTTCACTACCTTCTCATTTTTTTCGACCGAATTTATTTAATATTTAAGCTATGTAAGTACAAATCGTGAAAATTTACAACAAACGGATTGCGACGTTTAAATATATCAGTGAAATCTATTGTTACAGGTAGTTAAATTGTATAAATACCAGAGTTGATAAAAAACATGATTATTTCAAAAAAATCAAAAAAACTGTTTTAATCGTCTAAAACATGGTTTTTTTTGTTTAAAACATGTTATTTTTAAAATGACTTTTTTCAACTGTTTAAACATGATTTCATCAAGCTTAAAACAAAATAATATGTAATTTATTTTAAAAAAATTCAAATAAAACTAAATAAATTCAACAGTTGCCTCATCAGTTAGGATTGTAAGAATTTTTTCTTCATTTGGAATTATCCACACCACATTAAGAAATAGACTATAACTATAACTATTTTTTTCAATTAGTCATTGAAAAATCCTCAAAATGAGTTTCAGTTTTCAAATTATTAGATCCAAAATAATAATTTCCATTTTATTTATGTTTTAATGTTTTTACTTACAATATTTTCTATATTACCTTAGACTTTGAAAATGTTTTACTTTAAATATTAAATTACTTAATTTTAATATGTTAAACTTATTTTAAGAGTGCCAGTAATAGTTTTGTACTTTGTTTTTTTTTTTTTTTTTTTTTTTTGAATTTTGAATTTATTGTTTTAAAATCTGGTTAAAGAAAACCTAAAAGAAAGTTGTCAGTTTCTAAATGCAATACTTAAGTAGTGAAATATGTTATATTTGTTATATTAAAACTTAAAAGTTTAAGGACTGATAGTTATTATTATTTTCCTATTGCATATATTTATAAATTTAAAGATAATTTATTAACTTAAAATCTAGTTATTAGAAAAAAGGAAATCTTAAAAGACTGAATTTTTAATTATTATTATTTTGTTATTATTTTTTATTGTTTTTAATGTTTAACAAAATAGTATAACAATTTTATTTTAACAAAGAACTATGGTTTACATTTTTATTTAGGTTGAATGTAGTCTGTATACTGTACAGTTAAACATTTAAGATATATTAATATTTAAATATTTAATATATTTAATATTATGGCATACTAACATAATATTCAACGTTTACCAGTTTACTTACCATAGTACCATACTACCATATCAAATATCATTGTTTTTATAAAACCTATTCCTTTGATTGTAAAATCAGTTTTTATACATTTTTTGTTATTTATTAAACAAAAAAAAAAAAAAAAATGTTATAAACGAATGATTTTTTTTTGCTGTTTAAATCATTTGTTTTAAACGTTTTAAACAAAACCATGTTTGTTTTAAACTTTATGTTTAAAACATGTCAACCCTGATTTATACGATGATGGTTGACACCGTCTAATGCGGCATTCGGATTAACGATTAGATAATATCCAGCAGTTATCCGGCACAGTGCTGTTAAAAATATTAAAGTCACCTACTTTTTCAACTTTTATATTTTGAGAATCACTTGTTGTTAATTATATTGGGAGCCAATTCAATGGTCGCCTTAGTTTTATCATTACTATTTTATAAATTTAAAAAATCAGCTACAGGGAATCCATAATTTTAACATATTTTATTTATTTTATAACTGTCGAATACTCCAACGTGGTGACTTAAATCACTGTGATTAAAAATATATGTGTCAGGGCGGTTAAGAACAGCAAAAATGAAGAAATCCGTGCATAATTTACCATTTCCTAAAATAGTGTCATCGCAACAAGTGAATACGTAACATAAAAGTATAACATAAGGATTTAGATATGGATTGCATGGACAATTGGCCGAAATTTTCGCGTTGAACCCCTATGATTTAGATGTTTTCATGATCAGTGACAGTGTAATTGAGCATTGTTTGTAGCACACGTTTGACCTATATTTCCGAGTAAAAAAGAAAAGAAAAATCGTTTAAATTTACGACTGCAGTCATGTGCAGGGGCGGATTTAACAATTTTCCGCCCCTATGCCAAATTAAATTTGCCGCCCCTATCTAAAAAAAACTTACTACCTCTTTAATAAAATATCCTCATTTTTGCTTATTATAGTATTACGAGACATTTCTTAAACAATAAGATAAGCTATAATACAATACTATCGTCGTTGTCGTAGACGAATTCTTGGGAAAATATAAATATTATTTTGCTAAAAATAAACAAATACAAAATCCACAATTTCAAGATTTTGAAGTGATAAATACAATTTTAAAAATTATGTACCTAATTTTACAAAATCAAAATAAATTTTCAATATTATTTTGCCGCCCTATACGGCCGCATAGTTCGCAGTGCCTTAAATCCGCCCCTGGTCATGTGGTAGGCGTAAAATTTTATTGCGGAATTTGGTTCAAGTAAATGCATTGTTTTTTTACATTTAGGGCTTGTTTTTAAGCTGGGTCCTCCAAAAAAGTGTTTCCCCACAAGTACTGATTTTATTGATTTAATGTTTAAAGATATTTTATATTATATTTTTTTTTTATTATTGTTTCTTTTTAGAAATAAGACAATACAAACTTGATTTTAGTAAATTATAAGTATTTTCGGAATGGTTTGAGGTTAACATCAAAGGATTTAATTTAAATTATTTTATTACAATGAATTATGTAAATTGTAATATTCAAAAAGCATTCTGAGAATTTTCGGTTAAATATTTTTATTTATTTTATTTTACTACTGCAGTCAATAAATACAGGTAGTGTTCTCGGAAATTTCATCGATGAACTCTAATTAAATCTTTATTAAGTTAATATAATTCATAACTGTATATCTTCCATCACTAACACACACAATTCAATATTAACGGTCCAAATAATATAATCATTAATGATAAATTATAATTTAACCCTACAATGCATGATGTTGCCTACTGGCAACAATCTGTTTTTAGTGATGTAAAATAGTATAGATAAATAGTAAATTGTATAATATACGGATTAATATCTTTGATAAGTAATAAACAATCAAACTAAAATGTATGAAGAAGTATTTAATATAGATGCATGTTTTATTTTACGTATAAATGTTAATGTGCAACACATATTTTGAAATCTATATATTTTGATAAAACATATCACTTACAACAATGAAATATCAAATTCTATTATACTAGTAACATAAAAAAAAATATTTTTATATTGGTTACACTGTAATTGATACGATTGTTTGGTTGTCGAACAGTTGTCAATTCGGATTATTGTAAAATACCTGTTTTTGACATTGTTGCCAGAGAGCAACACTATGCATTCAGGGCATCTTATCCTAATCACATTTATATTGTTCTATCAATTTATTTCACATACGTTTTTTTTCCTTGAACGGACAACAAAATTAGAACATTGTGAACTAGAGAAGATAGTACCTAAGTAGTGAGTTATATGTTGTAACTTGTAAGTTGTATAATAGTATATAGACAGTATAGTTCCTTATTATTCACTATGCATAAAAAAATAGTTGATGAAGAAATTATTCATTTACTTGAAATACCTTCCGGGTCGGAAGATGGGTTTGATATTGAGAGTGACGTTGAAAATGATAAGGTTGATTTATGGAATGAGTATGCAAATTTATTAGACGAACCAAATCTTGAGGAATTTGAAAAACTTTTAACTGAAAAATTTAATACTGAGACAATTCTTGATGATAAAGTTGAACTTCCAAATTTCGAGCCTCAAACTTCAGCTATTGAAACTAATACCACTGATTTATTTTTACCCTCAACATCTGATATTCCACAAATAACATGTCCATTACTAAAATGTTCCAATAAAAAATGTCATCGATCCAAACGTAATATTCCTGTACCGATTATTCAAAATCATTTTCCGATTGAAATAAAAGATATACATGGTCAAAAAATAATTTTCCTCCTGTAGACAGTAATTTTCTCGGAAACTCAACTATATTGTTTATTGTTATTTATTTACTGTTTTACCTAGGATTAGTTATTCGAGTTTCAAATTTTTTATTTTACATTTTTTTTAAAAATTATATATATTGGTATATAGTTTAGATATAAATTATATGTATATCTGTATTATAGGTACCAACCTACTATGTTGATTATAAATATATAAGGCACCTTGTTATAATTGTTTATTGTTATAATATTTTACAAAGAATAAAATAAAAAGATGATATTTTTCATAAATGCGTACCTTAAATGCATAGTGTTGCCATGTGGCAACAAACTATAATCTCATCTATTTCTAAGTAAAAAAATTATTTATATTTTTTTAAAAATTTTTCCTTCATTTGTAGGTATTATTGATGATAAAAAAATTTATTATAGAAAAATAAAAAAAATCATGCACTTTATAAAATTAAGTAATATTCTTACATATTATTATACATTATAAAAAATTATTTATTTACTTATTTTGATAAAACAAAATTACTTAAGTGGTACTTATTTTAATTTAGTTTGTTATACTGTGTACAAAATATACATGACAAATAATACAGTTATTGATTATGTTGTTCTACCTATTTATGCTGGTCAAAAATTAAAATTTAAGAAATATATTTTGACTTTATTTCGACTAATTATTGTTTTTTTTTTTAAATAATTTGTTTTATTGGCTGTAACTTAACATTATATACATTACAAAGTAGATTTTCGACCATCCGTTTCCGAAAAATCGTTTCAATTCATATAATTAATTTATTGTTTATAACCATAAAGTTTTACTAGGGCGATTTAAAAAGTTTACGATTGATCGAAATTAATTAATCCCCAAATAACTCTTTTTATAAATGTCCCCGATCCAATAAAATATAAACCCACGTAAGTACAAGTACAATTAGTCGGTCGTATGATAACGTATATTTTTTGTATCAATAATCGATTTGTATCTTTTGGTGAAGCATCACGTTTTCTGGCTTCTAAATAGACATGCTTAGACGTAGTGCACATTTTTGGAATTTCGTATTTATATATTTGCATTTATTGTTTAACGTATCATACGTATTTTACATGGATATAAAATCTTACCTAATTGCTTACTCCTAAAATATATTTATGTGTCAGCAATAGGTACTTTTAGTAAGTTTGTGCTTATGACTAACAACAAAACAAAATTCACTTCATAGGGGGTATAAACATACCATTCTCCACTCCGTAGAAAAAAGCTGAACATGCCATCGACACGATAGGTACATGTACGCACAACACTATTGCACAATGTAATATAACTTGAAAATGATTTAATTTTCCGGTTTCAAAGAAACTGTATAGTGTTCATACGGTATTCGATAAGACTGTCTCCGGTTGCTTTTCAAATCCGATAGGAGAAACGATTGATTCTTTGTCGAGTAAAAGTGATTCGAAACTTTTACGCAGAACGCCGTTGGGATTGTGAATTCACGTCGAAATAATACACGCTGACGATTGCAACATACTTTTAAAAGAAACTCAATCGTTCGAAGAATATTATCTCTTTTTAATTTCAGATTACTAACGAACAGACACATAATGATCAATTATTTGATAAATATATTTGTAATCATTTTTAGACGTAACTAAGTACATTTTCTGGGACACGCGTTGAAAAAATAATAACATTTAAATTCGTTGTTAACTATGAGTACGGTATTCTATCGTATAATATATATATATATATATATTCAAGTACAATATTTTAAAGGGCCGCTGAAATTGAAGCCGCGAGCCGTGGTTCGGAGTTCCTCGTTTTATATGATATATTCTGCGATCACAAAGGGGAAAAGTGGAAATTGAAAAGCTCCCCTATGAAAAGGGAATATATTGATATGCCACTTTACTTACTCTCGTATTATATTCTTCTTTTTGATTATTTCTTCTCCTTGTTCGAGTGAATTTAGTACGTATAAGGGTAAAAGCAAAACGATAATAATAATTGTAATAAAGCGCAGCAAATTCTTTAAGTTCCTGCGTATAACACGTATACGATAAATTATTAATTAAACTTTTTGATATTACGTGAGAATATTATTTTAATTGTATTCATAAGTGACTTAATCCGTCTGGTTCTATTATTTTTTCTAATTATTCATATTTTTGTTCAGAATAATTCGGTGGTGATCCAGAAAAACATGCTGTGTCAACAAATCATTAAAAAATTATCAATTATTATTACTTATTTCTACATAAAAATATATTTAATATACTTCCATAAGCGGTGACGAAGATAAACCATTACTGCGACTGTTAATACTGATTAATATTTGAGGGCCGGGTACCTGGTACACTCAACGTCGTGCACTTGTTTATGGGTAAATCAAATATTTATCCTTGTCGTTAAACTGTCGTAGCCGCACAACGTAATAATAATAAGGTAAAATGATGTAGTTCGCGAAAATTCGTACAAGTTCGTAAACTCATAATACACAGTGAGATAATTGTTCACATAAATTTTTACTTTGTAAGCTCGTAACGCGCAGCGAGATGATTGTCCTCATAAATTTGAACGTAATAAACTTAAGATTTTCTCGAGCTGCGACCATGTCATTTTTTGTTTTTTTTTCTTTTCCTTTCTAATTTATTTATTTTAGTGCCATAGAAAATAATAACGTTATTATAAGTAATCGTCATAAAACCAACGTTTATTAAAAGCTATAGATGGTATACTTATTTACTATAATAATAATATACACGCGAGACATGAGTTTTATAGTTATATAACTTAAGTTCCAAAACGATGGTTATACTCGTAGTTAGATGTAATAACTGCAATTAATATGAATTGGTTAGTTTAGTAGAATAGTTAAAAATACTGCGTAATAAAAAAAAAGAAAATTTCGCGAAAGAATCCAATTTTTAATAATAATGGCAAACAATAAACCGTTAGATACCCATCGTAATATAAAAATATAGTGTTTATGAATAAGATAATAAACAGTACGATCATTTTTCAGAATTTTTATAATTAATCGGTTTTAAAGTCCCCACTTTTAATAGTAGAAACATATTAAGTTTTCATGTTCCCCCAACTACTTGAAATTATATTATTAATAGTCCAACTTGCTGCTTGCCTAAGTCATGTAATGAAGTTATTAATTTTGATCCTTTGTATACATTAAAATTATGTACATTTGAATAATTGTATTTTGCTATTTGTATGTTTGTTATCATATACAATTATTATATAATAAGATTAAATCACTGTACTTTTGCCCCTTGTGGGTGTTAATTAATAAATTAAATAAATAAAAAATATGTGAGTACAAAGAAAATGTTGTTTTTAGTAGTTTTATCACGATTATTATGCAGATAAATTATAATTTCATTGTTAAATCATTTTATATTTATTTTTGACTAAATCATAGTTAATATATGTGTTTTATAGTCTCAGCTATAAATCAGTACCTAAAATAATTTAGTTGCAGGAACAATATATTTTTAGTTAACACCACTCAATTAGTTCGTTATAAGAAAATTATAGGTTGAAATATTTAACCGACATAATAGTATAAATATTTCAATAATAATTAGGAAACGGATTTATATGCACAAAAAATCTTCAAAATATGCTTTTGAAAGTGCTGTAATATACTACAAAATACAATTTATTTTTAAATGTGCACTTATAATTAAATTGAAAATATTTTATTTTATATCATGTAAAAATTTCACAAATATTCCAATACAAAATTAAAACATTGGTTTTAAAAATATCTTTTTGCTCATTTAAGTTTGTTTGTAAATTAATCTTAATTGGTGTTTTTACTTTAGGCATTTTAAAGTAACGAACAAAAAAAAAATAAAATCACAATAGTGATAGATCTATAGATACAAAAAAATAGGAGTTATATATGTAAAAATCATGCGCACGAATGAACAGTGTGTGTGACTGTTTGGTTTTTGTAATTATGTCAAACACTTCAATTCTATTATATGAATTTATGTAATTAATATGATTTACATATGTGTTGCATACGAATCATTTTATTTTTGGCAATAACGATCGATTATCTACATTTTATCTATATTATGTGAATGTGAAAATATAAGGTAAAACAAATGTGTGCTATACAATTTAGAGATCTTTTCAATGAAATCAATACAAAATAAACATAAAAAAATATAATTTAATTTGTTAATGAAACATGGAATAACAGTAAACATTGATAAGAACAATTAATTAACCATTTCGGTTTTAATAATGAGGTAGAATTTGAAGAACGTAAAGTGGATTACAGATAACATTTTAAAACTGAAAATACACGTGCGGGAAAATTAAATTATTTACAGGATCGAGGTGGTTAAAAAGATAAACATTAATATAGGATGGATGTTAAAAGTGATACAAATGGATTTATAATTGCTTTGAATTCGTCGAGAAATTCAGTAATTATTTGATTGTCCGATAATGTGACTTGCGACTGGTCAGCCGTGATATCGGTGCAAGTTAGTCTGTGTGAGTGAGATTTCGCGTAGAAAACTTGAGTAGGAGGAAAAATCGGTGAGATTCGTTGTGCTGTAATTAGTATATGAGTGACAGTCGATTTTCTTGGAAACTAGGCATCCCTTATAGCAGACGTACCCAAATTTTTTCAATAACTCGAAAGTTGTATTTATACTGCGGGCCGTGTGTATCGGCACATTTTGATAAAGCATACAATAGATATATTATATCATACAATATTTTCTTTAGCCGCATTTACATAGCTAACTTTTAGCTCGGATAAATCGTCCAAAGTAAATAAATAACGCACAACGTAAACGTTAAATAATTTGGAGTGATGATCCTCGTCGTACGATGAACAAAGTTCGGTCGAGTCCAACTTTCCTTCGTTTCAAGCGAATCATCCACGTAGTATTATCAATAGTGAATTGTGTAAACACTACTTTCATTTTAGTTACTTCTTCAGTATCAATGAGTGTTTAAATATTTGTTTTTATTTTTGATATATTTCTCTGATAAGAAAATCGCGGTAAAAGGTTATCGCACGATTTTCAATTCATAATAATTATTTATTTTAACTGTACTTAAAACTGTTTTAATGTATACGTGTATAACTAATTGATTTTAAATATTAATTACAATGGGTTTTAGATGGAAAGATGACCGCCGTACCCCATTAATATTTAGTTTAATGGAAGATAAAACCAGTCAGGGGCGAACTGGGCCAGTAAAAGCCTACTATACCAGAATTGTAGGCCCCTTTTTGATACAAGAAAAATAAGAAAAAGCAATTACTCTTCATTTACATAACTTTTTTTTTATATATAATTAAATCTGAATCCGTTTATACTCACTAATTTAATCGTACACATATAATAATAAGTATAATATTTATTTATTCGTATGCATGCATAACGCTGTACAGCATAACCACAACATTAACGAGAGTATAGATAAAATGTCAAATTAAAATAAAATAAAATATAGATGGAATAACAATACGTACCTATTAAAGGGATTTTTCTTTACAAATCAATGTCCAATTTCTCCAACCAAGCCACCTCCTCCGGTATCACTGTAAGGAAGTCTTTCGGGTCTTCATCTTACTTCCTTAACGGATATTCTTCGATTATGTGGCTCATTGACTGTACACCCTTCCTGCAATCACAATTTGGGTCGTCTACCAGTTTCCATTTATGCATTAAATCCTTACATCTTCCTTACCTGGTTCTTGTACGTTTAAGTCTGGTCCATATTTTTCTCGATTGGTTCATTCCGGCTATTAAGGTTATGTGTTCTCTTGAGGTGTGCTCCTTCCCCAGATTTTTTTCTTACCCATTCTTCTTACCATGCATCTGGTATGAGTTTTCTTGTGTCGGCAATTTCGTTGGCTCTCATCACAAAGGGCTTCCGTGACTTTAGTCTTGGGTTTTCTAGTCCGTCTTCGTGGATCGGAAGATCTAAATATTTTTCGTTTTTCTCTTTTTCTCTAAGTACACAATTTTTTCTTCAAATGAGGTGGTTTTATCTTAGCAAGTACTGGGAGTTATTGATTATTGGTACACTTAACGGTACCAGTGATTTTGCGCATTGCCTTTCTCAGTTGTACGTCGATTAAGCTACAATGCTGACTGCCTTCCCAGACGGGTGCACAATATTCGGCAACAGAATAAGTCAGTGACTGAGTTGAGGTTCGCAATACATGTGTTGATGAACTCCATGTTATGCCGGCCAGTTTACTGATAAGTTAATTTCTTGTTTTAATTTTTGCTGCCACCTTTTAGGTGTGCTTTGGATATGAGGGTTCGATCTAGTGTTATTTCAAGATATACTGGTAGCTTACTATGACGGATGGTTTCCCCACTGAGATGTACTGTTAATTATCTATTGGCCTCTTTGTTATTAAGATGAAATGCTGTTACCATCGTTTTAGAGGGGTTTGTAATAATATTATATCATACTATCATTATAAGTACTATTTCTAATTTCTTTCGAAGTTTAAATTTAAATTAGCATAGATTTATATTGTTTATTATAATTAATCTGTTATAATAAATATATAAACAGTCCTAATCTATTATATATTTTAGAAGTCTAATGCTTTAATCATGGCCTTGAAGCACTTATTGATATAGGGCCCCGTAGTAGAAGAGGGCAAATCCACCCCTGGAGTCAATACTTATGGACAGTGTTGCGAAATATCTAGATAAATGTATCTAGATAAGTTATCTAGATAAAAATTATTTATATTTTATCTTATCTAGATAAATTTATACTCAGTTATCTTGATCTTCATCTAGATAAAAATCTTGTTATCTATGAGTACCAATCTAGATAATTTATTTAAATGGAATAAAAATAAAATTTGAAAATTTAAAATGTTTTTATTTTTTCATTTTTATATTTTTCTGTACATCATACCTATTACACAGATAATAACTGACAAGGTGACAATCTTCTTATGAAGTTTATTTAAAAAAAAAAAAACTCTTTATGTTATATGCTTATTTTCAAATTGTTTGAAATTTGTTTAAAAAAAAGACAGAAATGTATTGTTATTTTATTTTTCAGATCTAAGATTTTTTTATTATTAAGTTAGAGAATGATTTGTCATCTTCTTATGAAGTTTATTTCAAAAAAAAATATTTTATATTTTATGTTTATTAATGTTTGAAATGAGTTTAAAAAATGATATTTATTTCAAAATGTTTTTAATTATGAATTTTTACCTAATATCTGTAGGCTGTAGTATCCTGAATATTTTCAAAATCAAACATGAAATTATCTCATATTTATCCAGATAAAAATGTACTAATTTTTATCTTTATCTAGATAAAATTTAGAATAACTATCTTTATCTGTATCTAGATAAGAATTAGTATAGTCATCTTTATCTTTATCTAGATAAATTATTAGTTATCTATTCCCAACACTGCTTATGGAACATATATATGGCTATAGTTATAATAATGATAACAAATAAATAAATAATAAATAACTATTAACGACGAATTCATTACTCAATAAAGTTTATTTTAATAATTTATCATACCATGTAAACGGTTTATTTAAATTTTTAATGTTTCACAATAGATGATTCATCCAAAACGATAACCAAAAGTGAACTATTTAACGCGGCTTACGATCATTAATTTATGACTCTTATCATGTGATTTTGAAGTACAAAATGTTTCCTCGATAGTCGTTAGTTAGTTTTCGTCATCCCAAACTGTGTGTGAAAACTTTCTGATGATTTCCCAAAGATAAAAGAATTATCAATGTGTACATTTACATTATTTGGTTCTACTCATATTTGCGAAAAAATGGTTTCCCGCATGAATTACGCAAAATGTTCAAAAATATCTCGTTTGATTGATAAATACTCAGTGCTATAACTACTGCAGAGAGCAGTACATACAAGCATCGCCTGCCTTAAAATTTTTGTATTGGAGGCTTCGAATCCTACCGTTCATATCATAAAAATTGTGAAATAAGTTATTAATTTATTTCATAGGTATTTATGTTTGTGTTCAATTTACAAAATTTTTCAGAGTTGAATGGTAAGATATTTGGATATATTATTTTTATATAGTTTTCTATACACTTAAGGTGTGTTTAAGGTAATTAAAGGGTGATGAAGGGCCTCTAAAATTGTCTCGCAACTGGAACTCAAAATTTTAATTACTGCACTGTAAACATTTACACTTCTTATAAAGAATTATTGTTACACGTTTTATTCCAAATACTGAAAAATTGGAAAAGAGAAACAAACCCACATTACACGCATAAAATGACATTTTTTGTTTCTAATTTTATAAAATCGTCACGGGCCGGTCACAATATTTCCGCGAGCCGCGAGTTGTGTACGTCTGTTCTATAGGAAGCAGCGTGAGGCCTAGAATATCGGGCGGATTTAGGAGGTGGTTTGTATAATCATAATATCGATTTTTTTTTACAATATACATGAACTTTTATTCGAATACTCTATTTTTAATGCTTTTTCGATTACGTATTTAGAAAAATATTAATAAAAAACAATCCATGTCTACGTGCAATGAATATATTTATGGGAATATTACTTGTAAGTACTTATGGAGCTACAAACGAGAACGTAAAAAAAAGCTGACACATACATGGGTTTACATTTTACTAGAGACAAAAAAGACTTTATTATGAATCAGTAGAAAAAGCGATAAATCAGTATATTTATAAGGATCAATAATGTCACTAAAATAAAATAATATAAAAATCGCTGGTTGTGCGTAACGGTTGCGAAAACAAAATACATTTGTGGTTTGACGAAGGTATAGTTGTACCCAGAAATGGAAATAGGAATTTTTCACCCGGGAAAAATGTTAAAATAACGCCCTATAATAAACAAAGAACCAAATATCCTTCCTTATAATTTATTCTAATAATTAGCATACAATCATACTTATTGAGTTTTAAACACATTAAAATTAGAAAAGATAAAAATATATTTACTATATACATATACTATAAAAAGAACCGGATGGGCCTCGCTCTGCTGTACAGTTGGGGGTGGAGTACACCTCGTTTATAGGATAGGTCATTATTACAATGGATTTGTTAAATTTGAATGCAATGATACATATCATTGTATACGAATAACGATTCTGAACGGAGTTAATATGTTTGTCTAGGATATAATACATTGTTATTTATAAATATTGTAAAAAGTATATTTAATTTTGAAACGATAAATATATTTTTCAATTAGGATGGGTTGGCAGTTGCATACAGCGACATAGTTTGTCAGTCTAGAATATTATACATGATATATTTTACATGTAATTTTATGTCAATATTCGCTGTTCAAACGCTTATAAAAAAAAATTGTGCCTATGGATTTTAATAATTTTTGAATGACAATAAGAACTACTTCTGTGGAATCTTTTATTAAATTTTCAAGTATTTTTTACGAGCCAAATTTTTTTTATCACCGATTATAAAAATAAAATATAAAAAAATCGAATATTTCAAATGCCTATAAGTGGCTTAAAAATCAATATAAAATTTTGAAAAAAATATTACATAAAAGAAATACCAATCTTAACAGCTGGTAGAAATTTCAAAAATCTGCGACTTATAATTTTTGAATTATAACAAATATTAAAAATCATTCGAGAATAAATCGTTATTTTATGCAATTTCGTAAATATTTAAATTTCAAACAGTCATAACATTTTTTCCTCTAAGTCCGGAAGAAATTTTTTTAAAGATTTTTGTAGAGTAGCTTATAGATAAACTAGTGTTAAAATTTTGAACCTTAAGTATGAACAGAAAAAATTCTATGAATTTTTATCTACAAAATAACTTGCAAATTATCGTGATTTTTTACATATTTTATACAAATTTGAGCTTTAAGGGCTTATAAAAAAATTTGGGTAAACCGATCACCGATATTTTTTAGTTACGATAAGTTTAACTTATTATAAACCTTTATATATATAAAAACATTTTAAACGGACCAATATGACATCAGAGCACACGGAACAAAATATTGTTGTCATCAGTTTTCAAACATATTTCCTTAAATAAAAATTCATAATTAATCTAATTTCATTAAATAAAATAAATGTTACTTAAGTTAAATTAAAATTATTACATATTTATTTATATCACTTTCTTTGTATTATGTACTTTATTATTTTACATAAAAAAACATATTTTTAATTAGCAAGATATGTACAAGCATATTTTTTGCAAATTTAATATGATTTTTAAAGAACATTGGATTAATATTTTCAACTTTTAAGAGAATATTAGCATCATATTTTGGATATTTTAAGACAATATAATTCCGGCCTTTAATCATAAACATTTATATTTTTAAATATATATGAACATTTTAGTACTTTTTATTACCATAACTAGTGGCATGCCCAGAAATTTTCATTGGAAGAGGGGATGTTATAAGTAATAATACATTTTAATTGTCATGGTAATACTAAAATATAATTAAGGGACTTTATGTTTCAAGCTCCCCAAAATCGTTTCTAGCTTATAATTACTTACATTTATAAATTGTTCTTAATGAAAATTTAATGAAATTATAAAACTTTAATTAGGTGCGGATCCACAATTAGAAAACTTTAGATCTGGCTATTTAAAGATATTTACTTATTAGGGCTCAAACTGAATTATAAATGTATACCTTGTATCAAAATTAGCACAAAATGATAATATATTATGTATTTTTAAGTTATTTATTATATTGATATAATGAAAATTATGTCAAACTATTCCTCCGCTCAAACTGCATATTAGGAACCGCTTATATTGACTGTTTGAGGATAGACAATAGTGAAAAACTGCGACAACTATGAAAACGATTGAATACGAAAGGATCTACGCAATAATAGTACAGATATTTGTATATTTTAACATCAAGTTAACGCTTGTTCGAATAAAAACAGTATTGTCAGCGTAGAGACGTTTTTTTTTTTATTCCAACGAACGGAACGTAACGGCGGGAAAACATTTATTTGATGAGGCTGAACTAGTATGATATATAACTCTTGTTTTTTTTCCTCTCCCTGACTTCCTGTCGATTTTCAACTTCCTCTTATGCGTTCGTCATTGCTAGGGTGACACGCGGTGCGGGTTGTGTGAACCCGAATGTTATAGTGTGGTCGTGGTTGTCGATGGGAATCGGACGATTTTTTGGAGTTGATTCTCATAACGAACATTACCCAGTTTGATCCGTATTATAATCAACGATTAGTTAATCGTACCGCCGAGTTATTTAGGTCGTCTCCATCACTTATTCCGTTTTACCGGTTACGATTTTCCGTCTCATCACCACGGTACGGTCGGACATTTTTTTATTTTTTGTTTTATCTTGCCATGTATTTAAAGATAATACTCTGTTATTTTTGAAACATAATTTTTAATTTGTTAATCTCTATTTTTAATATATTGTTATATTTGTCTTCTGTTTATTTTTGTTATCTTAAAAGCATTTGTATTATTTTTATTTTATTTCATTGTTCATTACTCATAGATATTTTGTTATACTTATTACTCTCATTGTTTTGTTAAAGGGCTTACGCCCGTTGAATATTCAAATTAATAAATAAATACATTTTAACGTCGGTCAACTGCTGATGTTGACGATGTATCACTAAAAGAGAGAACTTACTTATCGCTACGAATAAGACATTTATTCACTTAATTGATTTTTTCTTTAATTTATTATAGATGAAGATCGTGGATTTGTTGAAAATGGGTTATGGGAATAACTCATTAACATTCAAATCAATATTAAAAACAAAAATACCAAAGTTGGTTGACAAATTTGATTTGAAAGTGTTTACATAATTTGTACGCAAAAAAAAAATTCTTTCAGGCACAAAACTCGATTAAAGAGACAATAATAATTCAAACCAAGAATATCAAACAAGACAGGAAAACAAGTATATAAATACTATATATTGTATATTATATTATATTACTATATACTATATTACATATGTATATTTTCAAAAAAAATGGTAGAAGTATTTGGTAAAATAGGAGTAAATATGAATAATGTACTGGCCAATGAAATTAGTATAATTGT
Source organism: Sipha maydis (assembly GCA_034509805.1). NCBI lineage: Eukaryota > Metazoa > Arthropoda > Insecta > Hemiptera > Aphididae > Sipha > Sipha maydis. The sequence goes on along the minus strand of JASXSY010000377.1, from coordinate 346,813 downwards.
TATTTCATATTACCCAAGGCACACTTCCATGCTCTGTATTCGGGTCCGACATCGAGACATCCTCCCACCAAGAGTGACTCTTGGTGATCTACTTCATCTCGATTATGTAATTAATGTACCTACAAAATAAATAACAATAAGAATAATGATCACATTGAGACACCTTCGATGACTGGTAACAAAAATAAATAAATAAACTGTATTTGTCGTGTCGTTTATTACCCAGAATAAAAGTTACATAAATTTTTTTTGTAATTGATAATAAACGGTAGGGAAATAAGTGGTAGGCTTGGCCAATATTACTGAACAATAAGAATTATAATAACTACACACTAATCAGACAATGATATGACGGAGGTGGAGAGATATCGCGATCCAGTGTCCATTACGTGGTGCTGTAGGTCAGTGTTTCTTAAACTGTGTTCTTCCGCGGAATCTCTGGGTTCCCCGGAGATCACTTAAGGATTCCGCGAAATTCAAGTATTCTTTATCCAAATATTTAAAAAAATTAATTTAAAAATTGTTTTCAAAAATCAGAGATGGCTAGTGAGAAATAGTCTTGTAAGGTTTGCACATTTATAAAATATTATTATATTTAAATTGCACGTGTTAGTCGATGTCAGTGTAAAGTGTACAAAAATTGTAATATACATTTTATAATGTTTTGTACTTATGCAATATAAGAAAGGTGGAAGAACAAACGAAAAATTAGTACGTGCTACGTGTCCACGTAATGATAACAGATAGAATTGTGGTTCCAATACGGCTGTTGACCGTGCCTTACGATTTTCATACAGGAAAATAGGGGAATTCTAATTCATAGGGGCTCCGCATAAAAATGTATTATTGTTTGGTGTTCCGTGATCTCAAAAGTTTAAGAAACACTGCTGTAGGTGTTTTGAATCTTACATTTTTGTTTTTATAATTATTATAAATAAATTTGATAGGACGAATCACTGATCAATTTTTTTCGTTTTGAAATTATCCTATTTTTTTTTTTTTCGTAATAATAAAAAAAATGTTAGTCTGCCACAAAGCTTTTAAATGTTGATACAATGTTTTTTGTACATTGTTATTACTCGTGTGAAAAAATTTCAAAATGCTGTGGTCACAGTTTATAAAAATAAACGTTTGAATTTGAAATATTGATAAAAATCACAAAATCCTATTTGGATTAGACAAAAGTTAATAAACATTTTAATATGAATAATTAAGACTTAAAAATGTAATATAATGTACAAGAGAAGTTGCTCTTTCCAGCGAATTAAAAAGTTTACTGGAGTAATGCAAAAAAATGTTATAAGCGTTATAAAATTATATTTTGATGAAATCGCGTGTTTTGGCAAGAAAAATCTAAAATCATTTAAAATTCATACCATTTATAGAGAAAATATATAGTGAAAATTATAAAATCTTATAATTATTACTTTTTGAATAAAAATTAAAAATTAAAATAGAAATCGGCATTCAGTAAATGTTGCTTTTTTTTCAATTTCTTTTTATCATTTTTCTGCAATTATTGGGAAAACTGTTGAGAAATTCAATAAATGACCTCTCTAGTCTCTAATGAATCAACTAGGAAATATTTGCTATTGAAAACCTCTCCTAAAGTTTCTAATAGGATCATTTTCATCAGGACACATTTGACATACACAAAAAAGAAAAAAACACATCGTGGTAAAACTAATACAATCCTCGTTTTACTCGGAATCTAAAATGATTTTATGTTAGTTCGACTTATATTTTAATAATTTAAATAATCAAACTGTAATACGCCAAACGAGTAAACTCAAAAACCAATAGCATCGTACTGAATTTTGAAATGATTACACCATGTCAGTACACACGTTTTATCAAAATGCGCAATTTGACATTTTATCGTGTTTTATTTAAACAGAACTCAACCAAAAGTAGATAATGTACAAAATAAACTTTTATAAATAATATTTTTTATTTAGTAGTGCAGGGTAGTGTGCACATTACCCAGATAATATGCTTACTACTTTATTTTCTTACTCCACCGTAACATATACATTCGAATACGTTATTTTAGTGCAGCGTTTTTAATTTTTTTTTTTTTTTTTAGGTGAAATTCCGTCCGACTTGTTTCTGGATTACTATAGAAGTTATTGTTTACCCGCCATAGCATGAGCAAATTCTCAAGGCCCTTTTGTCGAAGTACTTCGCGTTCAACCATCGTTGTTGGTGCAAGTGACGTACTGGTCAAACATTAATGAATGTCTTGACATTAACCTAACGACCGTCGCACACCGAGATTACATTCACCCGGTTTTGCAGTGTTACACGAGTTCACGACGCTTTGATGTTGGCCGCCGGGAATGCGGGCACACAAATTATAATTTCCGTTTGGAATGTTTCGGAGAGATTCTCGCGAGCACCGTTCGTGTTTACACACGGTACATAGTGAAGAAGCACTCTCGACGCCGTCCACCGTCGCCGGGCGGTAACATCTTCGCTAACGATTGACGGCTGTCGTTCCGAGTGGTTGTTTAACGTATCATTTCTGTGTTTATGTCGTTAAGACGGAACGGTGCGTTATACATGGTACGAAGTCCACAGCGGGCGGGCGCTCGAAGCGAAGAAATCCGTGGATAAAAATTCAATTTAAAACGGACCGCGGAAGAAGGGATACGAAAAAAAAATAAATACAGCCCGACGAGCGAAAAATAATAAGCGGGACAAAACTTGACGTTAAAAAATATACGCGCGGGGGATTAGGTTACGTGGACTAATCCGACGTAAAAATTACGCGGATGAAAACTCTGGTCTAAAGGGAAAACGTTGATGCAAGATTCATTTGCGTTATTAATTTTCTTGAACCCAGCTAAAAATAATTAATCATAACGGAGACGAACTTCACCTGAAAGTAATGTTCTTTTATTATTATTATTATTATTATTATTTTTTTTTTTTGTTATGAAACAAATGAAATCAATTACAAACAGTTGGTTTCAGTACACCATAATTGAACCACATGTTCGAGAGTGTTAGTTACAGTGCCGGATTCAGCGGGAGTGGGTTCAATGCACCGGAACCTCAAGCTCTAAAAAGTCTCTTAAACCAAAATCTAAAAATGAAATTATTATGTTTTGTTTTTTCGAGCTTCGAATAATTTTTTGATTTTCCGCTGTTACTTTTAATTTAAATCAATTATAGGCATAGATCTATATATACATTAAGCAATTTTAAAAAGCCTCCATTCGGTATTTGAAACCCGATCTCCTGAGACTTTGATCCTGCTCCGGTTAGTTAGATGATACATTTCCGTTTTCAAATGGAAATTTATATACCAATGCAAAGATTGAAAATTAACCTGTATAAAATTCAATCCACACAATGCGAGCTTGCTATTCAAAACGTAAACAGGGGTGAGTAGCACGTAAGATTTTTACCTTTCCGAATAGCAAAGTTTAAAGATCCATGAGCTTGATCCGATGAACTGGACGTCACTTTATTTGTTAACAGATTCTTTTATTTTTTCTCTACATATAGATCATTGCATCGAATGCCACGATTCGCGAATAATAAAGTCTTAAGGTTTCCGAAAAACTCGTCATCGGGAATCACTGAAAGTAACGAGCTCCTTTGTGTTCAAAGTGAATACATGTGATAATGCAGGCGTGTGGTTTTGTTTCCGCGAAAAATATTCAGAGTTCAACTTGCGATAATATGACATATACATTGTAGATACAGTGACGTACCCGGGAATTTTAAGGGGAGTATCAAATACGTCAGCCATTCCCAACCTTTTTAGTTGTGTGGACCACCAATTTAGTAAAAAAATCTTTGAGGCCCACATAGAGCTTACTTATATACGAATGCATATATGTGTGTGTGTGTGTATGTACTTACAAACGACAGTTGTTAGAAATAAAATAATTAAAAAAATCAATTGTTTATCATAAAAAACACTTTATAAACTTAATCACAAGTTAAACAATTTAATGTGATTTTTGACATTGCTTGTCCTTCATAAGAAAGTAAATATTGGCATGACAACTGGATAATTTTAGTCTTTAATTACTTTTAACATTCAGTGTATTCCAATATTTATTTAAAAAAAAAATTAAAGTAGAAGAAGCACGTTTACACAGATAAGTTGTCGAAAAGCCTATCAAGTTCCTCAATGCAATTTGAGCGATTGCTGGATAGTCCTTCCGAATATTTTACCAAAATGGCACTAATGGTATGCTTTTTAAAAAACGATCTTAGAGTCTGATTACATGAAAGTTCAATCAACGAATCTTCTTCTCACTGTTATTTTTAATGTTTTCAAACGTTTGATAGCGTTAATTGTACACTAATTGGACACTACAGAGATAATATTACATAATACAGTAGATAATATTGATAAATATTATTAAAACCAGATATATTATTGAATATTGTATATTTATATGGTTCACGGCCCAGTACCATGCTGCTCGCGGCCCACTTGTGGACCGCGGCCCATGAGTTGGGAACCGCTGAAATACGTTATAAACGTCTTATCGTGTAACTAAAAATTTTATACGTAATAGTTATTAGAGCTTTCAGTAAAACCATTTAACACATACATTGTTAATTCTAAAAGTTATAATTCCAATTGTACGTTTAAAGACGAAATAATTTCACGTAAAAAAAAAAAAAAAAACTGAAATTGTACATAATATATTATATTGTATTTTTCATAAACGAAACATTTAATTTTTAAATTAAAAGTTATAATGATGTATAAACATACAATTATTTGTTATATATATTGTTCAGTTTATTTATCTGTAGGTAAAGGAATAAAAACAATTTCAAATTAAAACTAACGTTTTTGTGTAATATTTATGTTACGGGTAAAGTACGAAAATAGAGTAATGTACACATTATTCTGGCAATGTGAACACTACCCATGCCTGTTGGATAAAGTAAATATATTAATTGTAAAATGTTTGTTTTGTCCATTATCTATTTTTGATCGGACAAAGTGTTTTGACAAAATAAAATACGATAAAATATCAATTGCATATTTTGATAAAACGTGTGCACTGATATTGTAAAACAATTTTCAACTTTGGTACGGTGCTATCGGTTTTTGAGTTCACTCGTTTGGCTTATTAAAGTTTGATTATTTAATTTATAAATATCTCTTTAAAAAGTGAAATTTTATAAGAGTTTTAATAAATTAATTAATGGAAATAATAAAAATTCGGTTCATTTAACGGAATCAAAATATGACATATTATCCGAAATAAGAAACGTAAAATCACCAAAAAAATAACGAATAAATCACAATAAACCATTAGTAGATAGTTTAAAAGTATCGGCTATAAACAATTTTTTGTGTAAAATAGCTAATGAACAATATTTTTTCAGTGAGCATGGTCTTGAAAAATGTTTGTATAAAAATTAATGTATAAATAAAATTAAATCTGGAGGGATACTTTGCAACTCCAAATATCACTTGGATTTGATCTGTTCCAATAAATAACTATGTTTAATTTTTTAAATTTATTCCTTTATAAAATAATAATTTAACAATGACAAATTTACTTAATAAATAGATTGCTTTCGGATTAATGATTTAGTTTTTTTTCTACTTTATAATTTATCCATAGCAATCTGGATAATGAACAAAATGCACATATTTAAAATATTTAAAACATATTTAACATGGATAACATCTACTTTACCAGGGTTATGTGCACACTACCCATTTTCAAACTCTGCCCGTAACATATATATGTATAATCATAATACTTGTGTCTCGTTACGTATTCGGCTGTCACTTTTACATAGTATCTTCTATCTGATAGAATTAAAGTAGAAAAAGCACGTTTACACAGATAAGTTGTCGAAAAGCCTATCAAGTTCCTCAATGCAATTTGAACGATTGCTGGATAGTCCTTCCGAATATTTAACCAAAATGGCACTAATGGTATGCTTTTAAAAAACGATCTTAGAGTCTGATTACAAGAAAGTTCAATCAACGAATCTTCTTCTCACTGATATTTTTAATGTTTTCAAACGTTTGATAGCGTTAATTGTACACTAATTGGACACTACAGAGATAATATTACATAATACAGTAGATAATATTGATAAATATTATTAAAACCAGATATATTATTGAATATTGTATATTTATATGGTTCATGGCCCAATACCATGCTGCTAGCGGCCCACTTGTGGGCCGCGGCCCATGGGTTGGGAACCGCTGCTCTATTGACATCTTTAACATCCGGTGGCAGAACGTTGTCTGACCAATTTAGAAATGACGTGCGTTTGGTGAAGTGAATTATTTTCTAATGCAGTAGTTTTATGGTAGAATCGTGAACGCAATTACCATGTTTTGGTTAGGACTCTTCGTGAAGAGAAAAGTCTGTTGAGCGCATCGTCCGGTAAAATGTTTTAATGAAACCATTAGTGTCAATTTTACTAATAAATTGCAGTAGCTACGTCTTGCTCGTTAAACAATATAATTTTCGGGAAACAGTAGAACCTAATAATACTGCTAATCATACTCCAGGTTAAACACTGATTTATTTATTTCTATAAAATTATTTATTTTTACAAAATTATTATATTCAATATTGTTTAATGAGTAAAGTTGCTGGTGCACCGTCGGTCGGATTCCTCATTCTGTACTTTGCATTTCGAGGTATTATACATTTTAATAATACAGTGGATTCCGGATGTTTGGAAACGAATGGCCGCTGAGAAGTAGCGCATAATTTACTTTGAATAATTAATCAATTATCCCTCCAGGAAGAACGAGAGGCTCGCTCGCTTAGTAAATATTGACTTATTAATTATTGTATACATCGTTTATCGGTCGTGTCGGCTAACGACGAAAAACGCGGCGTTGTATTGATGAAGACACTTGCGCGAGTGCATGAGTGGTACTACTTGACGACTTTACGGAACTGCAGACGCAGAAGTAGAGTGCGATAATAGCAGAAAAATTAAAATCAAATGTATTGCGCACAGTGAAAATTATATTCGATACGATTTAATTAGGGCTAAAACCAATTGTATGGCCACCGTACGCCCAAATTGTTTACCGTCATGTAGTCATTGTTGCGTTTACGTAAAATGATTAAGTCGTCTGCACATTACATGCAAATTCAATGTCAATTATTCCGGGAACAACTTCACAAATAGTAAGTTTGCAACGAAAATCGTAATTCAACAGGAAATTATCAAGAAGCAACACAATTTTGTGTTATAATCGTGAACGAATCACACGTGTGCACCGATAATGGAACTAAAACACAAGACGACTAGCACGTATGCACTGTTCACCAAACTCGACGACTATTATGCACTAGACGACTCGTGTAACCCTTGAGTACTGCCGGAACGCGATTCGCCCTTTTACGTGATAACAAGAGGGCCTTTACCGTTTGCGCAGGAATAATCTCATCCGTCGCCTGCACATCTATGGCTGCGACTCACGAGTCACCCGGTTACCTATGTAATTTATACACAGTATACTTAAGCCATTATCGTTTCGTCCTGGTGTTTCCTTTAACACAGACACATCCTGGAAGGTTTTCTACGCGTGATGTCTATTAAATTCGTGCCCGCATTCGACCAATGAGGCACATAGACCGTACAAAATAATACGATACACGGAGTTCAAGTTTCAAGTTTGTAATTCATGAATTAACTAACAATCATTCACATTTGTAACTCCGCACAAGTACAACGGTTTTATTATACCCCGCCTTTTGAAATTTATGGATCTTTAATTATTCACGTAAACCATTGCGTTTCGTGTATTGTAGTGATAATTATTTCGGAACACGAGCGAATAATGTTTTAGAAAAATGCCCACGTTTTCACTCACAAATCACATTGGGTGGAGATCGGAATATTGTTTGTGGAATGTTTTCACTCGAATAAGATCGGTGTAGATACCCTGTGTGCAATTGCGTGACATAAACATCGCTAAGATGTTTAATTTAGATCTCAAATCTCTAACCTATAGGTGCTCGAGAAACGAAAAGAACGATATTTAATCTTATATTTGTGTAGCGTTTCTTTAATAGGAAAATATCGACGAATCATGATGAAAATGAGTTACGAGTGTAAGGTGAGAGGAGGGTTGGGGCGCTTAGGAGGGGCAAAATAATGACGCGAAGACGTCCTTTGAAATCGTACTAAATTTTTTTCTACACGATGCCCTTTCTTCTTTGTACAATTATTCTGAACACGGTACCACCGACGCAGATAGCTGACGAGAACGTTTCGGAGTGCTGCGTATAAATTATAATATGATAATGAGAAATGCCGAAGTGTAACAGCCGCACTAGAGCAAACGTTGTAGGAATGTGATGTTTTCAAACGGAACGCAGATCGTCAATCTCAAGAGGAGTGCATTGTTCGGCATTCAGGCATTCGCAAACAATCGGAATCGTATAAACACAAGTACTGCCGTTATCGTTTTCGGTTTCTCGCGGTCGCAATAGCAACGCGAACGGATTATCATTTTTACAGTCCGTAGGAAAAATTGGAGGCTTCCAGCACCACCGTCGCATTTCTCGTTGCCGTCGCTGATGACTCCCATCGCTGCATGTTATTACTATCGTTGCCCCCCTACCCACCCCTTAAAATAACCGTCCGTGTTTATCAGTTTTTGATAATAACCGATCAGTTATGATAATACTAAATGTGATTACAAGTACCTGTTATCATACAGGTTAATTATATATTGATAGTATTATCAGTTGTCACAATTTTGACACCGCGATTTCGAGTGGCATTTTGGCGCCTTATGGTCGGCACTAAAGCACATGAAACACAACCGCCAGTCTCACCGTATCTTCTGTCGCTTTGCACAAGACCGCAGCTTGGATCACTTTAATTTGGGAAACAATAGCACTTCGCTTCATTTTCGCGTTCACCTTTAAGCGCGAAATGCGCTCCCTTTCCTGGTTGTTCATATTGAATAAGTAACGAACAAAACTAAAGAAACACGAACCCGACTGATAAAAATAATTCATCCGAAAATACTAGAATATATTACGACCGAAAACTCTCTATTCGCATTTAAGATAGGGTTGTGTCTAAGAAAAAAAGGCGAAAAGGTTTACACGAAATAATTAATTGTCAATCGAACACTGTGATCGTAAAACCGTTGATCGATATCGGAAAACGTTTTTAATCATTCGATTCACAGAACATATTACAATTACAACATACAATTTATAAATATCGTTTATATTTTATTTTTCACAAAATAGTTTAAAAAATCCATAAACAATAAAGCAAAATGTCTCGAAAGTCAAAGTTAAACTTTTTTAATAATATAAAGATTGATTTATTTTGATTTTTCAATTAAAAAATTATAATATGGACTACATTTTTTTGTTTTAATACTTACTGTAATCTTTAATTTGTACTTAATACAGTTTCAAAATATGTTTAATACTTTATCGTGGCCATGTAAAAAGAAAATTTAGAAATGTTTGCTTATTTTTCCTATTTTAGATAATTTTTTTTAATTAAATATTTTTGTTTAAATTTAAGTTTTTCAATACTTATTTAAGTGCTTATAATTATGTTTTTAAGTGATTTTTAAAGCGCTTATTTTATTGATTTTAAGTACCATAAATCCCGAGCCCTGCTAATGAGTAATGACCAATAAATAATATTATTTAATATTTACCAGTTGGTGAGTCTTAATTTTTTGTTTTTGGTGGATTCTTACAAAAGTGATTAGATATAGACTCTGGATGAATAACTCAGGAACGCTCCTCAATTTTTGACGATGTTAGTCCCCCCTTAACATTTTTCCCACTTTAACCACTGTAATAATTTGACAGAACAATATCACCATAAATATTTTACATTTTCATACACAGATAATATTATTCAGGGGATCTAGATTATTTACTGTCCCGCGGTCCTATCCCATCTAGGTATGCCACTGCTATACCAAGACTGTATTATCATACCGATAAGCTTTCGTGACGATTCACGTTGAAAACAGTAGATTCGGTATTTTTTTTTTTTTACATTTTAGTACATCTAAAGTATCTAAAATTTTTGTATATCTAAAGTATATAGTCCACCATAACGATAGTGATTTTCTGTTTTTCCTTACGTGACGTCGAGTAAGAATCTGAATGGGTTCGTTCGCCGCTACGGATGTTGTTATCGTACTTTGTTGTTCGAATTTTATTCATATATTACAATTTATAAGATACTGTATTGACTTATAGGGAAATTGTTTACGCATCAAGTTAGCGCTTAGGTGTGTCCAGACCTTTTCGCAAGTCGTGCACAAGACAAATATACAAATGCGATATTGGGTTACCAAAATGGAAAGAAACTACGATCTTCAAGTTATTAAAAAATCATTGTTACCTAACAATACGAACACAACGACATGTTTTCTTAGTTCCAACTATAATTCTGAACGCGTCGTTTTATTGGATTCATAGCGTTAAACTAACATTTATTGATAATAAAACTTAAATTCAATTTAGCATGTAGTGCACGAAATTGGCACGATCTACGTAGACACGCCTACGGGTTAATGTGACAGTCACCAATACATAAGTTTTTTTTTTTTTTTTGTGGTCCCGCTGACTTTTTACCGAGCAAGTTCGTTTCGAGTAGGGTGTAAATTCGTTAAATTGTATTACATTTCTTACCAGTTTATAATTTTCACAATGATTTTTTAACACTGAAAGTTTTAACAGTAGGTCTATTCAGATTCATGAGTGAGACAAGTACATTAAAATTTAATTCGATTAAAAAACACTATACGATATTTCGATGAACATATATACGAAGATCGATGTTTTAATTATTTTCGATTTCTGTTGAGATTGGATTTCAACACTTAATATTGGCGATGTATATGTGTATTTCACTACTCAATGGAAAATGTTGATTTACTCGGTTCAGACCAGCGGTGAATTATTTACGAGGAAAATGTAGACAATGTATTCCATTAAGCTTTCAACACTCGTAAATAATTAACTACTGCAGATCCGATGTTTTTATTTTTACGTACTTAACATATATGGAAGTCACATCGTAAAAAGCGAATAAACCTTGCGTACAACGTCGTACCTATTCCTGCTCCTGTCTGTCCGAACTATGCAACCCTTCTAATTAGAATCTGCAGGTATCTGGATCTAACGACAATGTTTCAGATGACGGATTCGACTAAAAATAAATAAAATGTTAAAAACACAGACGGAAAATACGTGTTATATCGGAATAAGGAGACAACCTTAAGTACAATTGAATCTGACGGTTTCGCTGTACCCACGCTCCATTTAGTACGGTATAGTGAAAGATTTAATTGGCATTGGTACACGCGTTGATAAATACGCGACAAAAATAGCATTTCGTTATTCCAAGACACGTACCTATCGGCGGCACACGTTTAAAAGAAAAAAAACCAGTCATAATACGTGAACATCGATGCCGATATTTTACCGATAGAAAAATAAGTCGGTAAACCGCAGTAGCGCACCTAATTGGGTTTTGACAACCTCGATCCTCATAATATTTAATATCATAATTTTAGATTCTGAACGGAGTGATGGAATCTATTGGTTTTTCAATGATGTGTGTTTTTTTTTTATTTTTTTTTTTTGTGTCTGATGACACCTTTTTGGCAGTAAAAATGCTTCGATTTGCTTATGAAGCAACTTTTCTGAAAGGAAAGTGAATGTATATGGTACTTTGGCTAGTCTAAAATCCAACTTTTCAATACTTTTTAAAAAAATCGAAAAAAACGATAAAAAAATTACGGAAAAACGGGAAATTTTGCGCAAAATCACGTTTTTACAAATTACATTTTTTTAAAATGCTCTAACTCAAAAACCAAAAATCGCAACAACTTGAAATTTTCACCAAATCTTTATATTAACGGTTTCTATACATGGTTAGGTTTTCAAAGTATTTTGACATATTTTGACTTATTAATAGACAGTTTAAATTTTCAATTTTTGTAAAATTTTTGTTTTTAAACAACTATAAAATATAATTAGCAGACCGAAAACTCTTGAAAATGTAATACAAGGTTTATAATAAGTTAAACTTATGGTAACTAAAAAATATCGTTGATCGGTTTACTCAAATTTTTTTTATAAGCTCTTAAAGCTCAAATTTGTATAAATTGTGTAAAAATCACGATAATTTGCAAGTTATTTTGTAGATAAAAATTCATAAAATGTTTTCTGTTCATACTTAAGGTTCAAAATTTTAACACTAGGTTATCTATAAGCTACTCTTCAAAACTCTTTAAAAAAATTTCTATCGGATTTAGAGGAAAAAATTTTATGACTGTTTGAAATTTAAATATTTACGAAATTGCATAAAATAGTGATTTATTCTCAAACGATTTTAAATATTTGTTATAATTCAAAAAGTATAATTCGTAGATTTTTGAAATTTTTACCAGCTTTTAAGATTGGCATTTTCTTTACGTCATATTTTTTTTCAAAATATTATATTGATTTTTCAGCCACTTATAGGCATTTAAAATATTCGATTTTTTAACATCTTTTTTTTTTATAATCAGTGATAAAAAAAAATTTGGCTCGTACAAAATACTTAAAAATTTAATAGAAGATTCCACAGAAGTAGTTTAAGCGTTTGAATAGCGAATATTGGCATAAAATTACATGTAAAATATAATATCATGTATAATATTCTAGACTGACAAACTATGTCGCTGTATGCAACTGCCAACCCATCCTAATTGAAAAATATATTTATCGTTTCAGAATTAAATATACTTTTTACAATATTTATAAATAACAATGTATTATATCCTAGACAAACATATTAACTCCGTTCAGAATCGTTATTCGTATACAATGATATCTATCATTGCATTCAAATTTAACAAATCCATTGTAATAATGACCTATCCTATAAATGAGGTGCACTCCACCCCCAACTGTACAGCAGAGCTAGGCCCATCCGGTTCTTTTTTTTCTTACTCTTTGATAGACCGGAAGAAAATTAAAATTAAAACCACGATCGCGAATTACTATGCGAACTATTAGATAATCATTAATTATTTTATCATTGAAACCTAAATGTACGTTCCGAAATGAAACGTAGTGCGATTCACTCGGTGGTCCTGTACACTGCAATGCAGTGCAGGATCATAAAATATGAAACGCTTAACCTTCTGATCTCTCTTATCACGCAGCATCGGATAAACCGAATTTTTCTTTCCCATTTTTTGGTTCCAGGCTCATGGCACTTAGGTTGAAGTATTCAATACAACGTATTCTCATCCACTGTTTGAATAATTGAACAAGTATATTTTTCGTGAAAGCGTGCGATGAATTTTCGAATTTTTGAATCTTCTGAAGTAATGGTTTTCCAAAACTGTTTTTCGTCGTGTCGCTTTACGGGTCTCTGTTGTGATGAAAAACGTTTGTTTACGTGTAGGGCGTTTAATTTTAAGTCGTAAAAATATCCCCGAGAATGTTCCATGTAATTGGAGTTTAAGCTATGACAAATCAGATAATCTACACTATACTTGTATCAACGGAAAAACATGTATAACATATTTAACGTATCTTTGCAGTTTGCCCATGCATTTTCTTGTGCTATGAAGACAACTAAAATATTCACAAGAAGAATTAATAATTAACACTCAACGAATGTTAATCGATTATTCTAAGCTAACGTATTTTTCGAAATAAAAACAAAAACATTAAATTTAATCATTACTAAAAAATATAACCGGCGAGCTGCGGCGTATGCAATTTCAAGAAATTTTTACTATCATATAAAACTTTTTTGTATTAATTCACAGCCAAGAAATTCCTTTCAAATTGAAAGTTTTTACGGCATTAATACCTACTTATAAACTAATTACAAAATAACTGATATCATTAAAGATCAGAGTATACTCTTTGATCTGAAACTAATATTTAAGCCACATATTCACTACATTAAAAATATAGCTCTCAAACTACTTGATTCATTCGGCGTACTTGTGTTGACTTTAAGGATACAAATATATTTATTTTAATCTATTGCTCCTTAATGCGCTTGATTCTAAATTACGGTTCTGTTACATGGTTTCTATATAAGTTTAAGCACTATGCCGGATAATGTTCAAAATAATTTCTCAAGAATTATAGCTTACAAATGTAATACAAGTATACCTCCCTATTCATCTTATACTCCTTTACTTACTAGTCTGAATCTCGAATTCCTATAACTACGGAGAATCAGACTTGATTTATATTTCATTTATAAAGTACTAAATGGAAAAATTTATTGTCCTAATGTTCTACATCGATATGCATTCCAAGCTTCTCTAACAAACTCAAGATCGAATAAACTTTTTTATTTAAAAACCTACAAATTACACTACCGACACTCCAGTATCTAGAATTATGTTCATTGTAAACTCCTATAAAATTGAACCTTTCTGTTCTACCATTTTAATTATTTAAAAAAAACCATATCTATATTAATATAGTTTTACATATTAATTGATATAACAATTTTTATTATTATATTTTTTATTGTTAAATATTAATTTTTACTGTACCTTTTTTAGTTTGTACATATTTATGCTTATTATTGCTCATGAATGTTATTATTACTTGATTTATATTATATCTAAATATGTTATGGTTTCAAATCCGTTTGATGTTCAAATAAATAAATATATAAACAAAAATTCATCAGTATCATACATAATATTAATGAAAGTGAAACTAAACGTATTCATTTATTATTTATACATATTAATATATATATGGTGTATTTTGGAGTTTTTTTTTTTTTGGAGATGTCCTGGTAATAATTTTTTCTCCAAAAATATTATTTAAGATTAATCACAAATTTATATAGTAAGCTTTAATAATAATTTTCCCACAATAATTTTCCAAAATATAATTATAATAAATATAGTGACCTACTTTATAATACTTACGTGGATAAGTTTTTATCCTTTTTAATGATGAAAACTATCTTTCGTCCTGTGCAGTTCAAAATGCAAAATCAGATTAGAGATTTATAGATATACATCAAAACATTTTTGCAGTAGTATTAAAATATTTTATCATTTTTTCATTCAACTTTAATAAAGGAAAGTGCTCTAAAAATAAATATTGGGAGTGTTTCAAGCCCCAAAATAACTCCCGTAAATACGCCATTGTATATATGTATAGAAATGTTTATGTAAAATATTTCTAAAGGTTATTTGTTTGATATTTTAAGCCATTTAATATTAAAAATAAAATTTGAATGTAAGCATATTATATTACTGTATTTCGCATGTTTCGATATTTTCATATTATAACAGACATATTTATTTTATTGAGCACAGGTGGTCAACATTTTATTTCACGGTTTTATACTCAGTCACCAATTTATTCCGAGGATAAAATATGATACTAGATGAATTGCTCAGACATATAAAAGTTTTCTTTACGTTTCATACACGATTCCGTTTTGAACAAATTTCACAGTGTATAGTTGTTATAAAATATAATTTTTTCAGAGCGCTCTTTACCGATCATCTGCAAAAGACGACGCTTTGTATAATTATAGCGTATTTGTATCGAATTGTACATTCACATTAAATCGGTTTTATTATGAGATCATGTACCTATGTTTGAAAAAGGAAAAATATATAGATCGATAAATTATTACGAAAATGTAAACGATTTCGAGTCCCACACATTTCTCTGCCTACCCATTTTAGACATCAGTATTCAAGAATATACACGTGTCGATTCGAGTAGAAAGGAATTGATTGAGAAATCGAAACAAATTTTTTATAATATACTCGCGTGCGATCCATAGTAACCGATCGAATTGCATACGCGTATAGAAACCGAAAAGGAGCGGAACGTGATTTTCTCGTCTCAGCTGGTCGATGGATTGTTAGAAGAGTGATGGGAGGACGGACATTGTTGAGGAAAAAAGATTGTCCCTTTCAGAATTAATGTACACAAATGCATATGCACTCTCAATTACAATTTTTGATCATTATTATTATTTTTTTATTTTGATTTCCACGCGCCGTAACTCGTGATCAATATTAATTTCTTCGATATTTATATTACAGTAATGCATTCGACGGGTGTATGTACATACATGTATATATATTTATAAGTATAATATATATATATATATTATAATGCGTTGTATATTATGCTTTTGAGTGAAAATCTAATGTTGTATATATTACAGTACACGGTCGTGTAACGTCTTACGATATACTTTTAACGTCAAATTTGCTTACGATTTTACGACTCCCCAGCGATTTTCCAACCGACCGGATTTTCCCCCTTACGTTGTCACAGTCAGGTTATTTTTTCGTTATTTTTCGCTTTTATTCCTCTTTTCTTTTCTTTACGTTTCCCTTTCTCAATTCCTCCCTCGTCACTCTCGCTTACCCACTCCTCTGGCACTTTTTTATTTTATTTTATTTTATTTTTTATTAAATTCGGTAAACGTGCTCCACCAATACAACAGACTCCATGTATCCACTGTGATTACTCATGATAGAAACAACGCCAACATCACGGTGAGTTATTTTTTCCTTCTTTCGTTTCTTCTTTCCTCCTCATCATCATATATATTTATACAGTCGTCCGACATTGTTAAATTAAACTGTACGTAAACTTCCGATAGCGGGGTACTGTACATTGTCAACGACGCGAAGTGATTTTTCCTGCATTGATCTTGACAAAAGGTAAAACTGAATACGGTATATACATATACGTATCCACACTATTTAGGTGCGCATGTTCGTTGAATATAATATAACATTATTTTTGTTTCGATTATATTCACAATGAACGTGCAAAATGTCTACTAACGGAAAGTCGAAATAATCATTTTAACACTAATGTATTATTATCTTCGCTTCTATCAAATGTAAAAAAAAAATAAAACATGACTGTTTAACAATGAATAGCAATGCGCCTGGTGTGTATAACACTCAATGTTATTAGAAATAAAATTTAAGTTTCGTGTAAAAAGTCAATTCGATTATTTTCATATTTTTCTTTTTTTTTAAAAAAATCCCCGAGTTACATAAATCAAAAAATGAATAAATTGAATTTCTTTGGTTTTCGAGCTGACAATACGCGACCGTATTATATTCGATGCCTGTATGTTTATTTTCTTTGATAAGATTATTTCAAAACAATAACTGTTGCGAGAACAAACGAATACGCATTCATATTTAAAGTCACCAGTGCGAAATATCGACATCGAGAACTGTTGCATTGCAGAACAACATAGTGTTATTTATTGTTAAATACTACAAAGACAATAGATTTGTTTTAACTTGCAAACTTCCATAACTCGCCGACAATCTACATATTGTTATTTTGGTCTTCTGTGAAAAAAGATAAAGCTGTTCCACTTGAATTTAACCGTTTAAGATACAGAGTAACGTATTTAATTCAAATTTTACTTATCGCGATCAAATTTTTGCTCGGTTAATCTCACGAGACCTAAATCGATCATAAAATGTATTTTAGAACGATTTATCACTGCTATTAAAATATTTAAGCGGATAATACGGTCAATAATATAAAAACAAAATACCAGAGTCCGGTTTCTTGACGGATAATTTTTCAGTGACAATGGTACACAAACATTTTTTTTTAAATTACAAACACTTTACGACTTGTAATATTTTTACGTTAGCGATTCAGAAACAATTCAAGACACCCGCTTTCGATACCTCTATCGTTCGACAATGAAGTATTAAAGAAAACACTAGTTCAATTTGATAAAAAATGTATTAATAATAATTATTATTTTTATTATTACAATTTTTATCAAATTGAACTAGTGTTTTTTTTATTTATAGGGTAATTATTAACCTATAAATTAATTATCAATTTTATAAAATTATATTTGTAGGTATGTAATTGATAATTGTCTTAATGTAAATTGTATTGTTATAATAAAAAATTTTATTGCGATGATAAAATACATTATATTAATATAATAAATGTAACGTAATAGAAATTATTTGTTTGATGTGAAATAGAAACTTCAGTTCCGCGTCGTATTTTAACACGCAGTATGCGCGGTTATCGTTGTATTCGAAAATGTGTTTTTAATTCCTACCACAATAGTACTTCTCGTTTTAAAATTGACGTTATAGACGTTCACACGTAGGCGCTACGTCACTATGTAGAAGAGTTGGAATGTCTAGAACGTCTGCGGTGAAGTGGCCGTGATCAGGGGAAAAAGTGTGTGTGATTTTAATCTTAAAAATAATCGCTATCGCTGGTTCTGCTTCGTTTTCGCACGCACAGTTTCAGAGGTAAAATCACCTATCAAAAGGTAATCAGCGCGTATGATGCGGTCCTTTTTCAATGTTCAAACGATCATTATCAGAGTGTGCAAATCATCGAATAACGAAATACGAGTTTAAAATTAAAGGGTCCGTTGGCGTATCTTCGTGCACGTTACGACGCAACCGTCATGACGCGTCACCTGCATACTCATAATACTCATTAGTATACCCATTAGTTAATATTCATTAGTAATTTTTGCGATAAGACTCGCAAACCTCTAAAATAAAGAATAAAAAACCCCAAGGCAAATGCTGTGATAAATACGAACGTATAAAAATGCTGTAACATTAAATGTCTTTATCTAAATCAAAAAAATGCTCGTTTACAAGTAGATACAATATTAGACTAGGTCGGTCCTACGGAATCCAAATCTGTATACCTGTTAACAAACGATCACTGAAGGCCTTTTAATCCATTAATCTCTGAATCATAATGGGAGCTCCATGGTTCGGTACAAACGAATCCCTTCACAAAGACTTTCAACTGCTCGCAGTAATTGGACCCGCAAATAATCATTATTAAAGATTCCACGTTGAATTAATAAACTATCCAAATCTTCTCAATAATAATGTGTATTCCGTTTCTCTCCTAGGAAATTTACAAAGTTACAATTAAGTAATGACCAAATAAGTTGGATAACCGAAGAGAATACATACATATATAATGTATAATTTATATTTACTCGTATATAAATATATCCATATAATTATATTATAAAAAATTATTAAAATAACTAAACAATAAGTCGTTGACCACGTAGATGGCTAAAAGTCGTACCGTCCGCAGTCGCTTTATGGCACATTGTCGGCTCGAAAACTGAATAGTTCAATCTGAAAGTATTTGTTTAATTTTTTCCATCTCTTTGCATATTTTTCTCGTGATATTCACCATCAACTTAATATATATTTATTGTTCGCGGATTTGGTTTTTATTTCAATAGTAAAAAAATATGATATTTTTAATTAATCGTTTCAGATTACGATAGTTTTTGTTTGACAAAATGTACTACGATATTACAATAAGCGTATGCACAGGAGCGCCGGGTGTACCCAGTCACCCTTCGAAACGTTATAAATGGGGTTCTACAATTTAATTTTAAGAGTAAGGGGCCCGTATTTTATAACTGATGTTGCTCGAATTAAATGTATTTATTCTAAAATAATGGGTAAAAAATAAATTATGTTTCGTGATGAGAAAAAATGAAACAAAATGTTCTAAACTTTCGTGCAAAAACTTGTTACGATAATGTAACAGCTACAAATTTGTACGAATCGTGAATAATTGAAGCCATCTGAGAAAAATATACAAGATTCGAGGGAAACATCGAGATTAATATACCGCTATGTTGAATAACGAATTAGAGTCACGTTTATTTAACTATTTATACATTATAACAGTTAATTAGATGTACCTACACGTTGAGATAGAGCCTAAAAGTATTTTAGGATCTCCCCCCCCCCCCCCGAATATCAGGTCTGAGCACGTATATGTGCATTACCAACGACGCAAGAACCAAATTCTCGGCATTACTTTGATCGCATTTAAAATCAATGTCGCCGATTTCACATGTTTCCCTAACATTTACTTATTGGCGCGTGAATACAGATTGTAAAAATAAAAAATACGATTTCTGTTCGTTAAAAAATAAGAACAATAAAGAATTGAAGATCGAAGATGTTTTCGATTTTTGCTTCGCCGCGAAATCGAGAAAAATCACAAGTATATTACAAGAAATCGTGTGCGAGGCGTGATTCGGATCTACCGATTGGCCGTTGTTGGGACGTATTCGTTTCCGGTCCATCGCGTTGGACGCGTAGCGTTTTACTTAAATTTCTCTTCGCCATGGAAACCCGCTTTACCGGTCAGCCGGTCGAGCAACGCGAAACACTTGCACGTAACGGTATCCAAAACGTTTCGCGCTACGAATCCGCTCGTTGAAAATCACCCGCGGCTCGTGTGGGGGCGTCCGCGGACCCGTTGACTGTGTACCGCACTCGATTAATAAGTGCACCGTAACGAAATCATAAAGTTCTCGTTCTCAGCAATAATATCGGCGCCGGCGAAATAATCCGCGGCGTGAACGTGAACCGTTTCGAAACGAACCGGGAAAACGCCGAAAACCATTATTCTTCTTGTCCGTTTCGTTCGCCGTACTTAAAACGTGTACCGTACGGAAACGAAACAATAATCGTAATAATATTAATTGCATTCAAATAAATTAATGCTTCGCTCGCCTTGGCGACTCCGCGCGAATACATAATTACAAAGAACGAAAACATTAATGATTTGTCGCCAACCGTGACGTATTGTATTTATTCATACAATTATATGTATGCACTCGGAACGCCGCGGAACAATAAACTCTTCGGAATACGTTATTAAACAATTGCGTTCGTAGTGCACCATAAATTCAGTGAACTGCGAGTGTTGTCGAGCAATTATCGCATTGTTTTTAATTTCGCGCGTCACCAAAGATTTATTGAATTATAAACTTTACACGGAATTTCTCATTTGCATTATTGTTGTGTTTACACAGGATCAAAAATCGACCGAGTGCTGACAACCAAACCCCTTTGCGCGAGCTATCGTTCAAATTTTTAAATATATTTAATACCCATTTCAAGGTGGTAAAATAGCGACCGATATTTGTCTTGCATATAAATTAATACCAAACAAAGAAAAAACGGAAGGTCGTTTCGATAGCATTTGTATAAAAATAAATATATTATGCGCTAGGGCTGCGGATCGCTAATGTTAAAAAAAAAAAAAAAAACTGAAAAAAGCCTTTAAAGTATTAAAAATTTAATATTAGAGTAAAAAATTATCGGAGGAAATGGACTGATTACAGTGTTTAAAGTATTATATGTGCTAATTGAAAAGGGATCAATTCGTTTCATAAGTACACTAGAAATTAACTTCGAAAATAACCAATTGACAAAATGTGAAAACAAATAAATATTATTTTGTACTAACAGCTTACGAAAAATGCGCTTATAGGCGTATGGATGTGTGTATGGATAAGTGTTTCACGAGATGGGAAAACTACCGAGAAAACTTCTCTTACCTGTGTCATTCTAGTTCGATTTCCGATTTTCCGAGTACAAGGATTTTTTTTTTGGATGTCCAACTCACGTGAATTCCGTGATTCATGTTCTCGTAATTCGTGATCGAACTTATTTTTTATTTGTTTATTACAATTTCGCAATATTCATTGATGGGGTAGGGTATTTTACGCGATTTTCAAACGTTTCCATAATAATAACCATGAACTGACGAAAACGTGTCAAAACGATACAGTTCATTTCGCACCGACCTGATGACATTTCACAAAACATTTTGAACACACGCAAATCGAAAAGTTAACAATCGTAAAAATGCACTGAAAATAATTGAAAATTTCTGGTTTCTACAATTTAATACAAGGTTCCTCACTTTTTTCGTAAATAAAAAAAAATAGCGTTATTTAATAAGAGCTTGAATATTTTGATAAGATTCGGTAAATATCACAAATATCCTTAACATTTATGTAGTTCAACATTTTCATAATATTCATTTTTAATAAATGCTTTAATATTAGACGCAATGTCTTTGATGTGTTTTTAGCTAATATGAGAAATTTTACTAGAAAGTCGCTTAAATGTTTTATAAGCGTAAGAAAACGACGAGATCAAATATTTTAATGAATTTTAATTATGTTAATTATTTGGTTGTTATGACTCGAAACTTAACTGAGTACTTATATAAGCATTTTATAGACATTTTATAACGTACGAAATATTTTAGTTGAATGTGTGCATTGGAATTTGCAATTTTCGATCAAAAGTTAAACTAACTATATTAAAAAATTATGGACTTCGAATAATTAATCATTCTTAAGAATATAAATTGATCTACCTAATCGTTTTTTTCTAAAATCCTTGTGATAATTTATTCAAGCAATATTTTATGTTCCGTGTATGTATTTATTTCAAAAACTTTTAATTTATTCGGATCAATATCGGGTAGGTAATTGTCCAAAAATTGGTTTTTCTTTTTCTTTTTTTTTTTTTATTCGTAAAAACTCTCGGAAGCATTAGCCGTTGGGATAGGATTAGCTTTATATATTATGTTTAGTAAATATTATATTATTATTGCTTATGTTATGTAGCGAGACGTCTAAACTTATTCTTAACCTTACTCTTAAATTGGTACCTATCCTTATTTATACTTACGTACTGGTATCATCGGGTCATACTCGTATAAGACCCAATATTTAAACTGCCTATAACTTTTCAAATTTATGTTTTTTCGAGCTGTATTCTAACTATTCACATGATCATTTCTTACCGAATAACACTAATTTTTATGATGAAGAAAACAAGATCCATCCAGTTCTAACAAATTCTTCCAGAGAAACGAATTCTGATTTCGCGTTCGGTGTTAGTATTTTTTACCGTTAGTGATTAAACACGTGGTCTTGAGAGTGGAATAATACTATATGTGTGTATATCTTGTTTAAATAAATCGCAGATAAATTAAAGTGTAATAATTACATTAGTTCGATTGCTCTGATTATCATTGGTGTCCTACACACTACCGTGAACGTATGTTCATGATTGTCCCTGTCCATTATTTTAAAATTCCAATAGGTTTAGGTGTATCTTTTCACTGGTATGTTTTCGTAAATTGCACACTTTTTTAAATACACGAAATTTACGTAAACCTCGTAGATACCGGTCAACACAGTTTCCAACATGATATTTCTAATCGCACGTGTACATTTGTGAACTCGTGTGACGGACAGCACTATTTACTATTACATAAAGTCAAAATCGGATAGAAACGTCAAGTGCAAACTGTTAATTGAGTTCGAATCGACGCGTTCAGTTAGACGATAATCGATTTTTCCCAATCGGACAGAACTGCTATATATACATCGTTGGGTTATACTGTACAACGCAGCATGCGCTGACCAAAACAGCAAACGTTATTTGCGCGCGTGGTTGATTGGGACGAGAAAATTATATTTAAATTCGAAAACAATTAATTCGCATTCCGAAAACGTTTCCGACCGGAGTTAGTGTTGTTTTAATATTGATCATTTAATAATTTTTGATTTAATAATGACTTTTTTTTTCTCGATTTTAAAACACATACCTACACCAAGACGGTCGAAAAAAAAAACATACGAAAAACTTTTTTCGGAGCACAAAGCTTTTGGAGGTTATAAAGTGTTCCGGTACAAGCACTTAATTGAAGTTCCGCGTAGTTCCGCGGTGGAAACTTAATTTCAACCGGAGCCATTACGCGGCGCAGTCTCAGTAATTATTGTGTGTACAAGAGAATAAACTACGGTGAACTCGTAATTATTTACATTTAACTCGTCCGTCGAATTAATAGTAGGTATTTAAATTAGATGTCATGAACAAAAATATTTATTTTTTGGTACATACGAATTCGCATAGGAAAAGAAAATGTGTAGGACTTTTCGTTCCTTGAAAAACGCAGTAATAATCATCACTAGAAATTCGAGCGATGTAACGGCTAAATGTTAAAATTATTTGAATAAAAAAAAAAAAAACTCTAAATGAAATACTTTTGTCCGTTTTATAGAACATGTTTAGCAAAAAAATATTTTAAAAGAAATGTATATTCTATTTACAAATAATTTTCTTTCGCCCAGCGGTGTTTAATAATAAAAAATAAAAAATAACCGTCCAAAAAGAATGGAATACGAATGAAACTACATATTGTCTTCCCAGACATGTCTAAAACACTGATGAAAATGATCATAAAGACTGCAGATTCAAACTGACCGTACCCTGTTGTACAGAACACTGGTTTAAAATTGGTATACCGAGACAACGGCCGCCGTAAAACTGATAAATTGAATTTCGCGTGATGGAAAATGAGTTGAACCAACTTGGTAGGAATAAATTATGAAAAGTGAAAAATCAGAAATGTGTTCTAGTTTGCACTATGAAGTATGAAGAGACATTAAATTGACAACGATTGATTACAATTTTATGCAATCATTCACCGTTAGCTGTAGATGAATAAATTATAAATAGATAAATGTTGAACAATTTTTTCTGAAATGTCATTAATTATTTAATTTCTATAATTCAGACTTAAAAATTAAATACTAGATTGCCATAAGATTATCGTTGTAACAAAAAAAAAAGGAAAAATTTTTTGGAAAGTCGCAAAAATGTTTTATTGGTGTTACAAATTGAAATGTTAACAAAATAAATTATTCAAGCAGATTTCCGTCAAGCGATATTAGTCAATCAGTTGATAGCTCGTAAATATAAATCGTTGAAACATTTACCTACATCAACATGTTGTGGAAATGTCAGGGTTTTAAAATATTTTAATAAAATTTGTGCTACTTATAAGCACTTGGCATTTTCGGTTTTCCCAAGTAGTTGATGCCTTTTTTTATAACTGATCATGGTTAGGTAAAATAATTTAATAGAACGTTTGTACTTTATTTCGCCATGGTTAAAGATTTATGACGTTTACGAAGGGAGAAATAAGTGATGGTCAAATAAACGGATAAACGTACGAGAGCCACGGTGTTATTAAACTTTATAATATGCATACAAAATGTATTATATTTTTTATGCAAATCCAATGTAAAGATGTCAAAACTTCGTGATACGTACTATATTAATTAATTTGCCTTACGATGTTAAATTTCCAAAAACGAAATATAATATTGTAAGTAATGATTTCAATCATGGTAGGTATTCGAAAAATTTCAATATGTGTGTGTCTACAGTGTGATATCTAGAGGGAAAGTGGGTGTACTTGCCCCAGGCACTGTAGATATAAAGAGCGCTTCTAAGTTTATAAAAAATAAAAAAAACCGTATTTGACGTACCCATATTTCCACCAACATAAGGGCGTTGCCACCAGTGCCACTGGTTATCTGTATGCGGAATTTAAAGCTCTCCTTTATAGCTATTGTTAGAAAATACCTACGAAATATTTGTTTTTAATTACCTAGCGAGGAATAATTTGTAATAAAAAAATATTATACGTTAAATTATGGTATTTCTATAAGAACCGTAGGCTATTTTTTAATTAAAAATTGATTTGTACATGAAAATATAAAATCTATTAAGAATATTTTGATATAACTTATTGAATTCAACATTTTTACATTTAAATTTAAATTCTGAACATCAGCGATGAAATCTACTTTTGGTATTTTCAAATGATATTCAATAAGTGATGTAAAGATAAAATTGATTATTTTAATGAAAATAATCAATTTTGATCGGGTTTCTCTTTTTAATGTTTTCTTTATATCTTTTTTACCACGTTGAATAATCGTTTTTTCGCTTTTTTCGTTATGACAAAAATAAATATTTACTTAATTTAAATTCGTTAACTACTACAAGATGCATAGTTGCAAGTATGTTTTCAACGTTTGTGGCGTACGGGTATATTTTTTTTTAGAAAATATAACACGTTTCGCTTCGACTTCTTGAATCGGAATAATTTTCTAAAAATGTCTATGGATAAGCTAAGTAAATAATCGATAACGAGCTCGCGCAGATGTGAAACCATATTACTAATAAACAGGGTAAAAATATTATAGTACTTAAAAACACAATAATCAGCGTTAAAATATGTACTAAAAAACGGTAAAATATGCATTTGATATTTTTACCATCAATAATTTGAAATGTTTTCAACATCATTAAATAGGATTATAATTAACGAACGAAAGCCGTTCGGACTACGTTCATAGGGAATCCTTTAGTTTCACGTGAACGCTTAGTAAATACACCGTCGATACTGCCGGCATGGCAATCGTATTTTTTAAGAATTATAACGAGCTGTGAGTTGTGCATTACAAATGTGTGGATACATACGATCGCATTAATATTTTATTTGTATGTTTTCATTTGTATGGGTTTGAATTTTAAATTCGTATAATTATAATTTGTCAAAATATGCACATTTAAGTTTTAGACTTGAAATCGTGGCACCGAAAAATGAGAGTTTGTTTCGTACACTGCTATATTTCACAACGAACACAACAGAAGTATGCGAATGTCGCGAGTGCCGAATCCTGCTAATAAACAGCGGTGCAATGGTGAATTCGGGGTTTTCTGTGACACGACGATACCCGGTCGTGTTCCACCGCGAACCGGAATCGTTCACATCAGAAGCGTCCCTGGTACCTAATTTAAGGTGGAGGGCGAAAGGAAAATCGTCTGTATGTATACATTTTTTTTTTTGTTTTACAAAAATAACATTCATTTTTATGGTCGCAGGAAGAAAAACTAAAATAAAACACAATAACTATTATAATACCAATAATTTTTTTTTGTTTTACAAAAATAACATTCATTTTTATGGTCGCAGGAAGAAAAAATAAAGCAAAACACAATAACTATTATAATACTAATAATTTTTAATAATACATTTCTAATAATATTTTGCTATAGTTAAAAAATGTATTATAATTTTAAATTTATAACATGAAGTCCTTATTCCTTTTACGTTCTGCAAACGTTGAGATTACATATTTATGTGATGCGTATGATTATTACCGAACGGCATCGGATTCGTCGAAAACTCGAAACTCGAAATACCGCACTCCAATTAGCAAATTAAATCCAGGGCGATGGGGTAATCATCCCTTTACCACTTAAATTAAGCCCTTGGTTCACATAGCGTTCCCTCGATCGACCGTTTCAACGACGATCGACAACGGTTGTCAGTACCCGCACACAACATTTGTCAACCATAACAATTGAAACAATACTTACTGGAATCTAAATATTCAGACACTTTGTACAATATTCGATTTTTCACGTTGAACTTATTATTCTTATATCATATTAGAAAACATATCTCTGACAAAAAAATTTGGGTTTCTATAGATGAAACTACTGATGTAGAAGGAAGATTCATTGCCAACGTTATTGTTGGAACATTGTTAATTGATGGGCCAGGTGAAATATTTTTATTAACAACTGAAGTTTTGGAAAAAGTTAACTTTTCAACAATAGCAAAGCTCTTTGATAATTCTATGTTCCTTTTGTGGCCAGACGGTATACAACACAATAACGTGCTTTTATTTCTGAGTGACGCCGCTCCATACATGAAAAAAGCTGGTACAGCAATAAAAGCATTATACTCGAAAATGGTGCATGTCACTTGTTTGGCACACGGTATGCACAGAGTTGCAGAAGAAATTCGAGGTAAATTTCCTCGTGTAGACAAGTTAATATCTAGAGTGAAACAAGTGTTTTTAAAAGCTCCATCTCGCACAATCTTATTTAAAACCGAAGCTCCGGGTATTCCGCTTCCACCGGAACCCATACTTACGCGTTGGGGAACATGGATCAATGCTGCTTCATACTACTGCCAACATTTTAAAGAAATACATGGTGTATTGCAAATATTAGATTCAAATGAAGCGGTTTCCATTAAAGAAGCTAAACAATTTTTAAGTGAAAATTCTATAGAAGCTAACTTGGTTTTTATTCATTCAAATTATGGTTTTTTAACATCAACAATCACGCAACTTGAACGACAGGATATTTCATTGATTGATTCAATATCTGTCGTTAAATCGGTTCAAAATAAATTAAATGACGTAGTTGGTGAAGTAGGCGACGCAATAAACCGAAAACTAAATTATGTTTTGGAAAAAAATAATGGATTCAGTATTTTACGAAATATTTCAAAAATTTTAAATGGAGAAATCACCTCTATGGACGAATTGCCAGAAGACTTAACCGGAAATGATCTTATTTACTTCAAGTATACCCCCATAACATCGGCTGATGTGGAAAGAAGTTTTTCACGATACAAAAATATTCTTTCGGATAATCGTCGGAGATTGGATGTCGAAAATATTAAAAAAACTTTGGTGGTTCAATGCAACAAATTTACAGGTTTGAAAAATTATTAACAAATATATTAGTATATTACAAAACTTATAATTTATAAAATTGCATTTTTATTTTTTTAGATTAAATCACCTGACTATCAATATACCTATAATCAATATTCAATACACTTACCAATCATTTTTTATATTGATTTTTATACTATATATTTATTATTTTATATTTTAATAGAAACAAATTTAATGGAATATTATTTATATTAATTTATTTTAAACATGTTTTTATTTATGAAAAAATTGCATATTATAATATATTTTTTGCATATTTTTAAATTTTTTATGCATATATCATAATTTTCCTTGCATATTTGCATGCATATTTTGTTTATTTTAGCTCCTATAACTTCTCATCCCTACTTATATGAATTTATTAACATTAGAAAAATTAAAAATCGGTTAACATTTAAAACCGTACGAGTGCCTAACACTTGATACGATGTTCAAAAATTTATTACCAATGGATTTGAACGCTTATCGAATGTTTTAATTTTTTTTTTCAAATGTACATTGAACGTCGAACAAACTTATCCATGCCGTGCGGTAATATGTGTGGGCGCGTAACTGCGTTGATCGCTTGCGACTGACTGTTACGCAACTTATCGCAACAACGATCGTTTTATTTTTTTTTCACTTTCCGTGCACCGGAATACTTCCGGTCGAAAGCACCGGCGGCGGTCGGGACGAAGAAAAGCCGCACGAATTATTATCGGTCGTGCGTTCGACACGATAGGCATCTACCGTGCGGTATTCGCCGAGGAATGCTAAACGAATAAATAATAATTTGATCTCGGTTTTTTTTATTTTCTGAGGACTATTTGCACGGTCGACATCATGGCGACGGACGCGATGAGTGCAAGTGAAGTTGGAGATCGAGTTGATTTTTGTCATAATAATATTGATTATTATTATTATTATTATTATTATTATTTGTTATCGCATTATTATTTATTTATCTACTGACAATCGATTTATGTATTTCACTTATGTCTTACGTCACTCCATAGGTCAAGTTTTTTTCTAAAATAAAACATTCATTCGTTATTATTATTATTATTCGACGAGCATATTTAATCTAGTCATACTTTGTGAAATTGTTCGTTAAATTAAACCAATCTGTATCTGAACCAGCTATTTGAGAAACGGATACTCACGTGATTATTGTAAACTCACGGAAAATTTTAACCGACGGACCTTAAAACTCGCACCCTAGTTTCACGTGAAAGCGTGTACACGTGAAACGAGGAGCACTAATTTCATTATGCATGGTATGTGTCATCTTGAGAGGCTTCCGGCCGTTAAATGTTCAACAATAAAGGCCAGTATAGTTATTGGAATGTTTTGAACAATACCGTTTCAGAAAATATTTTCATAAAGTTTAGCCAGTTCACGCACGTATTTTAGCGCATACTTGCTGCGACCTCGAGGTTTTTCTTTCGGTATGCGCTCTTTTTAAATTCATCGCATACCCCCGGTGCACCTTCCGTCGCACATGAAATTCCCGAGAACACTTCGTCATCGGCACTGACCGAAGACGAGCTATTGCCGAGGACTTCGACGGTTGCAGCCTGCACCCGCCACGTGATTGTACATCGCTGTGCCCTTAACGGCAAACGTTTTGACCCGGTTTACCGTACCTCTAACCTAACGACAAATGATGATCCTCATCGTCTGACGGTTAGTGTTAAAATCGTTATGTCTTCGATATGGGATTACTGTACGACTTTCTATTCGTAACAATTATAATTGTATATTTTATTGAAATCGAAAACTTATCGTAGACGTGGTAGGGTTTCGCTATATTTAACAATACATTATTTTCTTTTTATAAGGATGAAAGAACACATTACATTTTTATGCTGC
This sequence comes from Sipha maydis, assembly GCA_034509805.1. Lineage (NCBI taxonomy): Eukaryota > Metazoa > Arthropoda > Insecta > Hemiptera > Aphididae > Sipha > Sipha maydis. Next base: position 316,711 of record JASXSY010000377.1, on the reverse strand, counting down.
GTTTGCATTAAAACAAATTTGACGTTTTGATTTATATATATATATATATATATATATAATTATATATATTTAATAAATAATATATATTTATTAATTTTTATTATTTACATAATATTATTTTATGGAGAGCATTTTATTAGGCGGTATGTAATTTCATTAATTATTGTTTTTTTGGTTTTATTGTAATAATATTAAAATTTTCGAAAACTATGCTAATTTCAATAATCTTAGTTAGTTATGAAATAATGAATTGTATGTTACTAGTTAATAAGTTTATTAGATTTTATTTATATAACTCAGCAACTCGTTTCTATAATATAGCAATTAGTTTAGAAACATATAGTATTCTTTAAAGAGGGAGTTGTTATCATCAAAAGTTATGTTATGAGTGAATTGAAATTGGATAACGCTAATGTCGAACATTATAACGGATGATCAAAAAATAGATAGTGAAAGTACGACAAGTAAGTTAAAGAGAGATATTGAGTGTAAGTGAGAAAGAGAGAGAATGAAGGAGAGTTAATATGGTTAAATTCCATATTGTTTTACATTCTAAGAAGTGACTAAGTTAAGTAATTCCTTTACAAACATTTTATGTTAATAAAAATCCCGTCCATGGCATGTCGAAAGATTAGTCTTCGTTCACTTTAGGATAATAAAATTTAATGTATTCTATTTATTCTACTGTTTTTGTTTTATATTCTGCACCGTCTCCCTCACTGAGTCCCGGTAATCGAAACATCTGCACGATGAATAATGAAAGTTATCATCGTGATCGCACGGAAACCGTGTACTACTGTAAACAAAGTCGAAAACTATGGGATTAACGGGGAGAGAGTGAAGAGAGGAGAGGCGTAGAATGATTCTTATTTTGTTTGGGGCTACTGTAAATTAGCGATGAAAATCATTTGAATGTTTAAACAGAGATTGTAAAATTCGTAGTAATTTTATTTACATTACTGAATCCATCTTAGTTTAATACATAACATGATGTTGTGAATAATTTATTCCGTTTATTTATCAATACTTGTTAAAATAATGTTAATATATAATGAAACATTTATACCATTTTAGTATTATTAACATACTTAATACATTTAAATTCAACAACTGCGAAATTATTTTGAAAACTGGAATAAACAAATAACCGATCTTGAGATAGATTTGATACATGTGTAACACAAATATAATACTCTCCTCTAACCATTTCACTCCTTGACTGACATCATATTTTACTTAAAATTTGTAAGGCTTATATTTTATTTATTACATTACTTCAACTTACACACTCCAGCGCATATTATCGATTTCTTCATGCGACATTAAAAATGTAAAAACACGGCATTGGAAACATTGAATAGCATCCTCACACGAATGTTTAATCTATTAATCTAATAATAAATATTATTATTATTATTATTATTAAATTATTGTAATATTATTATTATATTATACTAATAATTATTTTATTTAATATTTATTTATTATTACTATTATTATGTTTTATTATTTTATATTAATTTGATTTTTAATTTTACCCTGCGATTGCGCTGACAAAACTACTCAAGCTAAATTTATTACATTCTATTATTACTGTTCGACTCGACTATACGTACATTTTTAAAATTAAAATTTCAAGTTCTAAGCAAATTTTGTAATTTATTTGAGTAATTTACATTAACATGTAATAATAGGTCGCATAATTTACATTTTTGCCTTACAACGCTATAGCAACAGACAATTGTCTTGGGTTTACTATATTATTAAATAGGACATATACATATATTGGCATTTTGAGTGTTATCTTTTTAACCAGATAAACTGCAATAATATATTTAAACTTATACTCGAGGAAAAGCTATTAATGCCAGTAGTTTTTCATTATAAAACTAAATAATTCAGAGGGATCAAAATGTATAGGTACCGTACAACGGTTGTATATATATATAACACACACATAGTACATTGTACTTTAAGCTATGTAAAACGAAATTAAAAATACAAGAACGCAGTACGAAAAATGGATGATCGTGTTTGGCGTATAGAACTTCAAAAACGTATGCCCACTGCCCAAATCCTATGGTTTATCATTGCGAGCAGAACGAGATAAATGTTTAACAGACAATGGTGATGTTTATAATAGGTTAACTGTCATGGCTTTTTTTAATGCCTATACCATCTTGCTAAGTTCATTTTTTGTATTTATGAACACGAAAGAAACAATCCAAATAAAAGAAGGAATCACATTTAGGAAAAATCGTTGATACGCAATAAACAATAATAAAATAATTTCATGTCTCAATGAGCGATTAGATAATCGTCGCAAGACATAGATATTATGCGTACTATCTATTAATTACTTTACTAATATTTATTAGATTATTAATAGTCATGAAGCTAACAAAATAACCGATGTGCTATCGCAATCGATATAGAATATCTGGAGATTAATTTTTATTAAAACTCAGAAACCCAGAAATAAATCATTTAGTGAGCTTTGTATTTTTCAAAGTGCTGATATAGGTACGTGAAATATGTTCATTATATGCCGATATTACAAAAATATTCTCAAATATTCCCTAACGTGTTAAATATTCTCCAACCCCTAAAATATGCTTCTTTATGCAAAATAATTGTTTTCTTGTGAGTTCTGTATTTCATGAATTGTAAAGATTTTTTACTCCCATTTAACTGCATAGACTAGAAACAAATATGTAGAATCATAAAAAACTAATCGTGTACAGTTAATGATGCACATGGCTCTACAGTATAAAATTAAGTGTAAGTAATAATGCAGAGCCACGTGTACCATTTTTGGTACATGTTAAAATAATTTATTTTTTGATATAAATAATTACATAATAACCATTCAAATACTTAAAAGCTTATTTTATGATTATTGTGGTATAGCGTAATGGACAAATATTGTAATAAATTGTATGAATTGCTTGTAAATACAACAGTGTACCATAGATGGTACACGTGACAGTTAACCTGATAAAAAATAAATAAAAGAATCGTGTTACTAGTTACTTTTCCATTGTGAAACATATAACAAAGGTCTCTTAATATTACCTACATGATGGAAGTATTAAATTTAACATTTGCTCTTAAAATTTGTATAAAAACTATCTGAGAACCCTGTAGACAGTATTGTATCGATCGAAATATTATTAATGTTCTTTCGAATGCCAATACCCATTACAAAACGATATACGAAAACATTTGACAGATAAATAATAATTTTACAAAGTTAAATGGAAATCCAATTTAATACTACAAAAAAAAAACATATTACATATTACGCGAATTATTGTTCTACTTTAAAACTGGTCGTAACTGGAATCACGACGTAGGATTTAATTTACAATTAATTTATTAAATGTTAATAAGAAAATAAAGTCTCAGAATACTTTTATATACTATTTTACATATTACACTCGAACTACCCTCACGCCGCCACCGGGTCACGCGACCGTGTTACTGATGCGTGTGACGGACGAACGAGCGTTAATGGGGTGGTCTCCGTCGGATACCGAGTTGACGGCGGCACGACGGAGCACTCTAATATAGTTAAAAAAGACGCCCAAAAACGGCCGCACGACCGAGACGGTTAAGAGTTAACGTTGCCCAAAGAAAGTCGTGGAGACGACGGGAAGACGTGCGTATCGACGGACGGTCTTTTGCGACACAAGTCGCGGCCGTGTGCACTAGAACAACGGGCACCGGGGGAGGGGGGAAATATGATCTAGAAAGCGAAAAACCCGGTAATAATCACTGTCGGTTTCGGCATGTCACTCGAACCACGGGTGCAACTTCATCGACTTCCAGCACCTTGGAATCTTACGAATCAAAATTACACCATCGGTTACGGTTAGTACAATGTTTCGATGAATTTTCATTTTGGTTAAGGACTTCAGACCGACAAATCCAAGTTTTCGCCATTCATAACATCACACTTGCCGGTTCCGAGCGCTTTCGATTCACTCCGCTCGTACAAATACACAACAACACTCAACAGTTGGTCGATGAATCAGATTTTTCAGGAAAATAAATGTTTTACGCTACCAACCGCTCGTTTCCCAAGTCATGTATCCATTTGGAGCGGTTATGGGTAGACCGCACGCCATTGGATTACGTGATAAATCAATCGAGCGACTTAAAATGCTGAAAAAGTATTCCAATGCAATACAACGGAGCGAGCAGCGGTGTATAGAATGCAGTCACTTTTAACTTTTTCGTAACTTTTATCCCTATTGTTGCTGTGTTGTTGCAACTCAAACGTATACTCATTCGATCGTAGTACTTTATGCTAATGTAAAAAAGTGCCTTTGAACGCGTATTACGTACGCGAAATATAAAAATACCGCGTAACAAACCAATTTTTTTTCTTTTTTCCAATCGAATCTTATAAGAAACAATTATTAATTGTCATTGATTTAAAAAAAAAAAAAACGATCGTTCGAACAGGTCGACGTTCAACAGACAATCGCGATACCGCATACTACATGTTATCATCGTTGTTAGGTGCTATGGATCTGGTGTCTGGTGATCTTCGTTCGAACTGAATCGGAAAACCCACGTACTCGAACAGTTCCAACAACGATTCGTAAACAGCTTTCGTGAACGTACGAGTGTTCGGGTCACAATAATCCGTGTCCTGCAGTTTCACATAATACTTCAAGATCTCTACGAAGCAGTTGACGAACTGACATCGCCTGTAAACGTACACGAGTATGATAACAATAATAATAATAATAGCGATAGCGATAACACAGTCCGAGCACGAGGTTCGCTTATCCGTAAAATCAACGCGAATTACCGTCCTATACCGTCATCGGACCTGTAATGGTCACCCCACACGATCACCGTTCTCGTTATGATCGACGTGATGTACGGGTACAGCACCTAGTTGCTGAAGGACAACAGGAATCGCGCGGTGTCCGGTTCCACATTGTTTTCCTCCGCCCGTTCGTCGACCCTGGAACGGAACGCCATGTCCAGCGTCGCGTCGGATACGGTCAGCTTCCTTCCTGGCGGCATGTCCTGGACGTGCTTCAGAGCTATTTTCGACATTCGCTCCATCGTGCTCTTCAACTCCGGTTCCGCGTTACCTGCACGGACCCACGCATCGTCATGACATGTAATATGTTTGCAACGTCGACCGGGCTCGTCGTTGCATTCGGTGCATCTCAGGGTAACCATGGGTCTCGTTTAAAACGGTATTGTCCCTTTTGTCGATAACCCATGTCCCGTGGACCGGCGAAAAAATACAACCGGCACAATTTTTATTCCGTTTTCAGAAAATATTCTCGTTTCGAACCGATCGTTTACCGCAGCGGTTCTCGATCCTAGGGGGCGTGATAAAATTTCACGAGAGGCATGCACATTTATTTCGTTGGTTTGTATCGATTTAACAACAATATATTTAGAATTAAATATTTAAAAAAGTGAATGTAATTCACTACTGGTTTTCGCAATTTTAAATTATAATAATATTCTTATGCCTAACGAATAAATTCATTAAATATTTAACAAAACTTCATTATCATATAAATACAATAACTAACATTGAAGACATGCTGCATATATTAAAATATAAAAATGTATATATGTACTAAACATAATTCGATCGTATTATAGTGAGGAGGCGTGACATCATAAAATAAGTATGAAAAGTATGAAGTCTCTACTTCAAAAGCTTGAGAATCCTTGATTTACAGTATCATATCATGTACTACCATCGCTATTCGCCTTGTTAAATGTGTTGGTCGATCGCTGATTTCGCTTTCCTTTCGTTGGAGTTGTGACAGATGGGACATATCAACAACATCACTTTTACCCATTCGCGATCAAACACCACTCGGGGGCAGTTATCTCCTTTTATTAGTCCTCTATTACCCTCCTTCCATCCAGAAATACGCGTGCGAATAGAGCTCGGCCTTATTCAAAATATTCTCTTACTCATCATGTACGAGACAGTAACTTCGTCCAAACATTTCGTCAACAATTCACGAGCCTCTGGACGTTCCGTTGTTGTCGACTCTAAACTTTCATTCTCCCAAAAGTCTACAAAAAAATTTATCGTTGTGTTTTGCTCGGATTGATCGCCAGTCATTTTTAAGAATACGTCAAACGGTTTTGATAAAACTATGTTTATTGGACTATGACTTGATCACTTCTTAAAAAAAATAAACACTATCAACTATTGTACACTTGTTGATGGAACATCAGTCTGATAACTATAGAAACAATTATAAAAATTATATTTTATTAAGGCGTAAATTTTTTTCGCAGTGTAAAATTATTACTTCGTTAAAAAAATAAAGACACAAAATATATGTATTTCAACCAAGTGTAGTATAAAAATAAGATCACTAAGGGAATAAATATTATTTTAAAACAGTATTCAACAAAATAATATAGTTACCTCAATTAATATACATAAAAAAGTATTATAGACATTACTTATTCAATAGTTTCAAATATAATAGCTTTAGTGAGTAGACAAGGTCATCATCACATGCTTTCGAAACGTTACAATTTTTATAGTAAGATAAATATTTAATATTTAATTATCATAAAATAAGTTTAACGTCTACTACGGTCTGTTGTTCATATAACTAATAAAATAATATATAGGTTGATTATTCAATACTATAGTTTATTACTACAAGAACAAAAATAAAAAATAAATTAATAATAATAAAAAAATAAAAAAACATTATGGTTCCAAGATATAACCTTTTCAAAAAATGTTGGTATCGCATTCTATCCTAATTGTTACGACATACCTACTAGCGAACTGCTTAGAATATAAAAAATAATAATTAGTTTTGATCCGATTGTGTTTGAATTTGCATGGTATTTTCTAGTGTGCTAAATAAGTGCGAAACATTAAGTATGACATATTAAGGTAAACGAGAATGAAAAACATTTTCAGTGCATATTTTTACACATTAATCTACAAATGAGTTTATAGGACAAATCGTATAGTTAGCAATTATATATTCCGATTTTTTTGTTCAATAGGCCGTTGGTTTCTGTACAACAAAACGATTAAAATCCTACGAATACTAATCACCCTCTAGGTAAAGTTATATTTTTTAAAACAGTTTTCAGATAGTTGTAGCCATGTATTACTTTATTTAGAATTACCATTTAACGATATAAACATATCATGTAACACTTGTATACTTATATTCCACATGTTACATATGCGAGTTGAAAATCTATGCACTATCACACGCGAGAGTTGCAAAAAAAATAAAAAAACAACTAGCTAACGTTTCGATAATTAATCGACCACTCGAGACGTTACATCATTATCAAAAAAATATTCTCGTTCTTCTAAAATAAACATAAGGGTTTGTTGAACGAAATTCACTATTATTTTTATATAGGTATTATTTTTCTTTCTTTTTTTCCATTTTGAAAAAACTTCATCCAGGACATGGAGAAACATTTGTTTGAAAAGTGTCGTATGAGTTCGATTTGCGATTCTGCGACACATCAAACACGGTGCAGAGACAACAAACAGGTGGATTTATTGTACAAAAAGATGTTGACGGTGGAAATGAATATGATTGTTTCGTCGATAGAAATTAATCCGTGCCGTCCACCAATACTATTCGAAGACAAAAGTAAATGTACCGAAAGGTTCGGGAGGCGCAGTTTTTGTTTTTATTTTTTACAAATACACTCGAGCGTGAGATCGGCCGCAAAATTTGCGATTCAATAATACGTTCCGAGCGGACATATCTGGTTGGAGTTTTCCACAGCAAAATGTAAGTGTTCCTGTGCACACGCGTACATCCGTTCACGATTTTTCCGCCGCTGCGCTGCGATCTCCGGGAACCGGACGTTACAGGGTATTCCTGATCACTGCAGTTGTCGTGCAATATCGGTCGGCCGGTAATTTCTCGGTGCATTTTGCAAAATACCGGTTGAAGAAAAAAACAAGTAAGAAAACATAGTGTGTTTTCGGCGTGGAAACAATAAGGACTTTTCTGTCGAGCACACAGGGCGAACTGTTGGAAAAATATCTCCACGTTGACTGGGCTCAGTGCACTGGATCGCACGTGTTGAGTCATGCGCGAACCAACGCTCGTGGGCAAAAACGGCCTTCGACCGATGCATTTTACAAAAGGAAATCGAGACCAACTAGGTTGAACGACTAAAATGTCGTAGCCAACCGGTCTCAATCCTACATTGTTAATTTCCAGTTTACCCGTGTGTGTCGGTGGCAATCGCGGTGGAATTAGGGTGTAACTCGGAATCGACAATTTATATACATATACATTATTATTACGTTATATATATATTTTATGTGTTTATTATGTAAAATCGTACGAAAACGACTAAAAGTAAAACGATCTCAATCACCACGATTCATATTAAATGATTATTTAATTAATTTTTCAATGTTTTTTGGATTGTCGAATCCTCGTGGATATTCCTTTTTGGTGGCTTACGAATGCGCAGGAGGTAAGTGAAAGTACTTATTATAATGACCAATTAGGGATTGACCCAGAAAACGAGTCAAAAAAACGATAACTATCCGACTGGTAACTCATCTTGGGAATAAGTGGAAGAGGGTCGCCTTAATAATTTGGAAAATGTGCTTTCAAATACCTGTGTACTCATACTAATGGTTTACTAAAGTTTGGGCACACTAAAATTACAACAATGAAATAGTATCCGGCTCCCGGGAAGTTGGTCGGCAATTTATTTTTATGAATAATTGGAGTGGGCCATACTTACAATTTCTGAATGTGTGCTTACTGTAATGACTTAAAAACTATTTACCAAATTAGAGCTTTGGACGGCCAACTTCACGAACACAAAAGGGACTCATCGCGGGATAATAATCTTCAAACGCTATTCGTTAGAATACGATTTTTATTCAAATTTGAATATTCGCCCGTACTGCGTATGACTACTACACGGTTTGAGATGAGATTTTTTTTTGGTTATAAAATAAATTATTTTAACGACCTACAGTATTAAATGATAAAAGTTTATTTTTCATACAAAAAAGAATATTGTTAGCTTTGAAATGATTAATTTCAAAACATTTTTCAAATTAGTGATATTTCATTATTTTGTTTTGCTTTATCTTGTCGGTAAATAATCGTAGTAATATTACGCAATTGGTACGAATTTTTCGAATAGATGGCGATGTGGATGACACCAACTGGTTTCAAATATTGGTTACTCTAAAATTAATTAAAAATGATTGGTTATAATAATTGTGATGTTATCGAACAATTTAAAATTTTCATGTTTGAAATTTACTATTCTCTTTGGGTTTATAAATAGATAATAGCTAATTAATAATAGATAATAGCACATAATCTATAACTTTATAGATACGGTTGAACCAAGTACATCTTCCTAGCACAATATATAAATGAAATTTTTTTAAATTTTTTTCACCAAAATTTAGTATGAAATTTGTATAGATTTTTTATGACCATTTTTCAAAATTGTACAATCTTGATTTTCCTGTTACCGAACAAAAAACATAGGTGGGGTTGAGGTGATGTCATTTGTAAAATTAAGTGTTTTCATTTTTTTTTCAATGCTATGTTTTATTATGTAGTTTGTATGAATTTGTATAACAATTTTTAACATTTTTACGATAACTCTACTGTGGTGATAGCATTAAGTTTGAAAATATCATCAGCCCAGCCCCATCTTAAGAGAAATGTCAGTGTTTTCGATTTGTTCGCGACTGTATTTTTATGAGTCGTGTTTAGATTTTAAATAAACAAAACTATTTTAATTATAATGAGTTATTAAAGTGAGTATACCTGTCATATCTGTATGATTGTTATCATTATCATTAATGGTACAAAAAGTGTAAGGACTTCCACCGAACATAACAGTTTCCATTGGATATGTTATTTATTATTACCATTGTATGGAGAAGAGGATCTTCTTTATATTGCCATTGTTTTTTTTGAACATAAAGTGTACATGTTTATTTTACATATTGAACTCTAAAGCTCATAGTCGTTATATTTTGAAGCCGGATTGGAGAATGACATTCATTATGTATTTATTTGTCTTTGTTATTATGTGTTTAATTAGTATGGAGTTTTTGGAGGATAGAGAATCAATGATAGAAATTTTGGTATAAAGAAAGGTATTATGAGAAAAGAACAAATTAAATACTGATGATGTAAAACTTTTATTAATATGCAATTTCATCCACTGTATTAATAACCTTTAAGTAAAAAATATACACAGGGGAAAAAAAAATTCCAAAGGTAGTCTTGTATAAGCTATTACTAGAATAGGTTTAGTTTTCAAGGTATTATAAAGTTCCCAGTTGTTTGTATGATTTCGATTGCAATAATCAATAATCGATTGATAACGACCAATACTATACTTCAATCTATTCATACCTTGTATAAATGTGAATATATACCTCTAAGTTTATACTTCATATTGTTTATAGCTATCACTGGAGTTATATTATTGGTGTTCGGCGCAATTGAAAATGTGAATATAATATAATATTTTGTTATACTGTTACATGCCGAGTCAGACTGATGTGATTCAAGTTTAAATGGAACTTAAACTATGATAAATGTAACTACATAAACTCATTCAAATTATATTTGTGTACATATTAAAATTAATAACATTAATCATTTTTTCTCTGTTCACTTCAGTAATAAATCTCTCTTTACAGTTAAGTGTAACATTTACAATCATCAGAACCAATCTTTGGTTTTTGGCCTCTCATATTAAACTTTAAACAAATTAAAAAATTAAATAAAACATGAATTATTTGTTAACACACTAAATATCATTATTTTTAAGTTTTTAAGTTCTTAGTATAGAATTGGTCAAATAGAAGATTATAATATTACTGTATGATACTCAATAATAGATAAGACAGTCACGAATAGAATGGAAACTATTATCAAAATAAAATTACTTTTGTAATTTATTAGTATCAATACATACAGCGCTATGACCTGTGCAATTTATAAAAACGATACTTCCCTTTCCCCAGCTCTAGGCCAAGTGACAATGAAAACATAATTGTTATGCTGTTATTTTAATTTTAATTTGGGCTTAAAGTTTAAACTATAAATTAATGATATTACTATTAAGTATTTATTACACCACATATTATGTATTTATTTTGTACAATTCTGTACAATATTGTAAGATAACAATATGATAATAATAAAAAAAAAAATAAAACACCAATAAAAAATCGCGATGCCCGGTGCAGCCGCACTTCGTGCACACCCCTCGCGCTGGCACGGAATACATACGTATATATACACACTACGATATGAAATAGTTTACTGTTAAAATAAGTTATTTTGGGAAAATAATATAATATACCCTTATGTAGAATGTAACATTCAGTAATAATGATCAAAATTAATCACTATGAAAAATATTAAACGCCTAATACGAGTTCACAATATAAATAACGTATCTTTAATAATGATTTAAAACAGAAAAATATGAATAAAATGAAAAAAATCATATTTAAATAAACTGAAAGAAATAATAATAATGTATATATATATATATATATATATATATCAGTATACGTTGCACTTTGTATATTACCATAATAATGAATGAGAACAATTCAATTAAATAAACATGTGAAATTGCTTAACCTATACAAGTAAAAGCTAATGTAAGGGTACATTACGAATTTTCAATTTAATAAAGTATATCATGGTACATTGATAAAAGTTTTAAATTTTCAGTCTTAATTTTGTTCTTGTCTCAAGATATTATGTAATAATTACCATACGTGGAGTGTATCTTATATTCTGTATATACATATAATTATCACAATGTAGAGAAAATAAAGCACATTTATACACAATGGTAATAATTAATAACACATCCAATGGAAATTGTTATGTTCAATGGAAGTATATACACATTGAACATATTAAGTACCATATACCTATATTAAAATCATTGTAGTTAGAAACACAAATAACAATAGTAATAAAATGTTGTGTTAATGTTATGTATTAGAGCAGTGGTCTTAAATGTTTTCGACTCGTACCCTACTTTTTTTAACATGTCAGTTTCGTTAGTTATGAAAACCAAAAAAATGTAAAAATTGCTTTATGACATTATAAAAGTGTTTTTATAACTAAATAAATAAAAATATATTTTTCTAGGTATCTCTAGGTAATATTTAGTTTGTATTACAAGTAATTATACGAAAAAAAAATACATGTAAGATATAGAAAAAAAAAACATATGCAAAAATACAAAAAAAAATAAGAAGAATAATGCAATATTTGATCTTGACTGTTTTTATACAAAATACTCTAAGTCGGATCAATTTAATACTATGTATTTTATAGATAAATGACAGGTAAATGTATTCTATTGATATCGATGTACAATAAACTAATACCATTATTTTATTTGATGTTCATTCTTTCTACGATAAAATAATACGGTTTCGGGTTTACTCGAAAATTATTTTATCCGATGTCATATAACATATGTAATATAATATAATACTATATAATTATAATACATATGAATATGACCTATTTAAATTTTAAATTGAAAACTTGTCACAACCTACCGGCCGAAGACCACTGTACTAGAAGAACTCAATCAACATAAATTACTAATCGAAATATAAAATGTGGATTTCCTTTGTGGTAAAGCGCTTTGTGCGGTGAGCATCTGCAGATGAGTGGGCATGTTATAATTAACTCAAATAGTTTAGAAAAACCGAGTGCAGACTCGATTCGAATATAATTTTTAACAATAACTCAACTCATTAGTGGTGTACACATCAATATTACAGCTTGGAAAACAATGATGAATCTGCATATTTGATTATATGTTTGAAATAATTGACCGAATCATTTGCTCGGATTCGGAACTCGTTTGGGTTGTCCCATTTATCGATGTTTTCGAACCATCGGCTTACACGCATTTCCGGTACGTACGGTTATACGAATTGATAACGTCACTTAACAGAGCACACGTAGAAAATTGTAGGTTTGTTCAAACCGAACGCGTTCGTCGTAAATTAAGTGTACATTGTAAAAAGGATATAATAATAGGTAATCGAAACAACGATTAATTGAACATAGAACTGCCGTTGTAGTCATTGCCGTGCTAAAAATTAATCATGCACTATATCCTAACGTCGAATGTTCCATATTAACGGTTTACATTTGAAATTCGATCAGTCCTAAATTTGAACATGGCACGCGCTTCTGAAGATACATGTATTATGTATACTAACGGTGTGTGCTCGCATTCCCACGAATACGTGCAAATGACAAAACGGCAAGAATCGAGTACGGCGAAACGTTTGAACAGAACGAAAATTAGTCATTATCACGATGTACTCGACGACGGTGAGGGCTTTCAAAAGGGATTCGTATGGTATTGTATAAATTGCACGTGCACAATGTATACGTCAATACATTTATAGGTATGTATGCGTCGGACCCGAAGGGACGTCGTTTGTTGGCGTGTCTACAGTTAGTTATATTATTATATTGATGAACTCGACGCAGGACGGCTAAAGAAGAAATTTCAATCACAATCTGTCTCGTACGTGAACCCAACATTATATAATGTGAATGTGTATATGTGTGTACGTTGCGTCGGTCGAATTGTGTATTATATTCGTGTGCGCGGAGCGTAACTCACGGGTTTACGGAGTGAAAAAAAACGAATAGAAAATAAATAAAAAAACAGCGGAAAAAAAGCGAAACGGCAAAAGGGGCCGATAAATTTAGCCCTTTACCACTGCCGTCGTACGACGTAAATAAGCGTATACATAAAGGATCGCAACTTTTGATGGGCAAACCCTTTGTGTATAGCACGCGCACACTTCGCTCGGAGGCCCGAACGCGTAAAGATATAGCCGTCCGTGAGACCGAGAAGTCGTGCACCGTTTTCCGCCAGTCGGATTTCATTGGTCGCAAAGGACTTGCCGGGAACCGTGTGGGCACACACGCGTACATCGATCACGCCCGCGCGCTCACCGACGCAACGTCCTCATACCGCTACCGCGGTTATTATATTATGATAACCCGTCGGCCGTATGACATTTCAAAGTGAAGTGTCCCAAGAGACACTACTAATACTACTGCTACTGCTACTTTTTCTACTATACCGTGTGCGCGAGGTTGTCGTACGTATGGCGGGGGTCGGGGGATCAACGCTAAACACGTGTGTAGGAGATCGCGCGCATAAGCGTGAATTCTTTGTTTGTGTTCCAGAACGCGGTTGTCTCGTACCCGAAACACTCACGACCTGGTTGTGATTGTGAATAAGAAGACTGATTGACAATATAGTGAAACGCTATCAAAATACTCGTTACAATAAATAACAAACACACTACAAATAAAGGTAAACTGTACTCAAGACGGACACGACTAATGGATAAAATGCAATTCCATTATTTTCGTTGCACGATAATTGCAAGACATTTACATAAATAATTAAGAATTATTTATTTTTTAGAAACCTACACGTTTTTAATAGGTTTTAACATTTTATTTACAGTAAATTAACACGATATACTTATGGTTAACTGAAAATCACTTAAGGATGATATTTTCAGTCTCACATTTTTCTTTTATATATATAATACTTATATAAAAGAAAAATGTGAGACTATATATATTGTATAAATAAGATTGACACCTGATTGAATTCGTCATAATATTCATAACCATGTTTTTATCCGGTGCATAGCAGAAAAATTGTTCTTACACGTGAAAGAACTAATAGTAACGTTAAGCACTCAACGAAAAATAACGATCAATTTTAATAAATTATATTTATCAATCTTTAATAAAACGTCTTTATTAATAAAAAAAAATTAATTTTCAAGGTAATAAAAAAAAAAATTATGTTAATAGAAATTTTATTTAATTAATAAATAGAGAAATATACGTTTTATTGATTTTATAAATCTAATTTACTAAAATGATAATTTGGTTTTCAGTAATTTGATTAAATTGTTTATTGAACGAATAAATTGTTTGTAAAATTGACATAATATTTGATACTAAAAATCTTAGAATGTTGTCCAAATTTCGCATATTTCAATGGCCGGTTCCCACGACACTGATTACATTTAGTAATTAGTATTATACAGAGTGACCATCGTGTTTTCTAGTTTTTGTTTAGTAACTGTAGGTACAGAAAAATAAGGAAACACGATGATCTACCTATATATACGCAACATATTAACACGTTTGTATACCTATAGTCTTATATTTATAAATCATAATTTAAGAGGCTCTTAGTAGAATAACGGCCTTTTATACATACACACACATACACACACAAAAAAGTTTATCTTTTAAATATTTAAATATTTTAATTAATTATTATAAAACAAAATAAAATAACGATTGTATATTTGTATAAAATCCAGTAATTGTTATGTAGGTATATAATTTAAAACTTTTTAATTATTGGATAATATTTAAATTTATAATTTCACAATAATAATATTAATAAATATATATTATATAAAATCAGCGACCCACCGGGAGATTTCCCGGTATCCTGGTCGTCCAGTCTGCCACTGGCATCAAACATTAAACATTAAATACATTGAATACAATAATCAATATATGAGGTATTTAAAATGTCTTTTTTCTGGTACCTTAGAAAGTAGTAGGTGGTGGCTCAATAGGTTAGGCGTCCCCCCATTTAGGTATTAGGATAATTAGGTAGGGAAGATCAGGTGCGATACGATTGCGCGCGGTCCATATCAGCGGTACCTTTTTAAGCGTACGGCCGTTTGCACACTGTCTGATAAAATCGGACGATATTATCGGTGATTGTGTCGGATACACCGATAATACGTTATTTTAAATCAATCGTTTGCACACTAGTTCCGATTCGATAAAATATCGATTTCATTTCACCGATATCGTTGAGCATGTCGGACAAACGACAAAAATCGGACGATACTTTATCGGTCCGGTTTTAATGATTACTAAAAATAAATGATACGTTTGCACACTCGTCGATATTATCGGAATAATGAAATAAAATGTAATAGTTCATCCGAAAATAATAAAAAAATTTTCGCTCATGATCAAAAAGTTTTTCAAATAACGTATAAAAAACACCTTCTACGTATCTCGCTGTTAAAATAGGGTACCCCCAAAAAGTCCTCTTGCGTTTTTTTGATAATAATTCACGTTTTTGTTTTATGTGTAATACAGCTAAGAGGGCGATTTTCTGTTTAGAATTCATTTTAAATTATTAAACACTAGAAATGGTAAGGAATTTCTGACAGATACAAGCCCAAAAACCGTAATAATATGATTTTTATTCTCTTATCGGACCGATAATTTTGACTTATGTGCAAAATAGATCCGACAATGTTATCGTTACCGATTATATCGTCCGATATTATCGGACTGTGTGCAAATAGCCTACGATTGCGCGCGCTATATTATTTTAACTTTTAAGCAACGTTGCTAAATATATAGGTCCATTGTAAATTCGTACGATACCTTAGTAGATTATTCTATTCTGTGATTAAAGTAGACCGATTATTTATTATTTATTTTTGCCGATATGAGACAAACTTCCCATCACTAAGAATGAATTGGTTATATTATCAAAAATATTATCTTTATTGTAAATGTCCATACATGTACGAATAACCTACACTATAACGTGCATGATGTGACCATTGAACTCTATATGATAACTCTATATATTATCATTTAGAGCTCAATGGATGTGACTATATCAATTTACTATCAGTTGTGTTCGGTGTTTGAATTAGGTCACAGTCTATAACCAAAGGTATAATCAAACCAAAATCGAAGGAAGAATCAAGGAAAATTGAAAATCCAAAAAATGAACACAAACATTATGTAAACAATGAAACACCAGAAAATTTACTTAAGTATTTGACCATAGTTGGAAATAGGTATCGGGGTTTAAAATATTATTTACATAAATTTAATTAATGAATTTAACTTTTTGTATTTTTTATTTATTTTATTTATTTATTTTTATTTATTTATTTTTTTTTACAACGTTATAATAATACGATTTTTGTCAAATAATTATCAATTCCATATCCATCAATATTATTTTATCAAATCAACAAATACTTTATGGGGTCATTATTAATAAATATTTTATTAAATCAATCTATTTTTTTTTTTAATTTATTGTTATTTTTCGTTGAGTGAGGGGTACTGGTTTGTTACAGCCCCGCCGCGGCGAGTGAAAACTTTATAGCCCCGCCACTCAGGTTTGTTATCGCCCCGCCATTCATATAACAATAAATATATCGTAAAACTATAAAATAATGGGACGGAAAATACGTACCATATCTATTAGGTGCTTACCATAGGTGTTGCAAACGTGAATTGGGTATTGGAAAAAATGCGGTAATCGATTGGAACAACTACTTACGAGAAGTTTGTGTTTGGCGCATGGAGAGCAACAACAATCAAGTAGGTGGTCCAAACTTAGGATACACGTCAATTGGTCGTAAACAATTTACCGCACGACAATTCACCGCAAATTATTGATCGCAATTACAATTTACCGTACGACAATTGATCGAAAAATAACAATTTTGTGTAAACATTTTCTTATTAAACAAGCTTTAATGGACTTGGGATTGTATTTATACGGAGTTTTTATACGATCAATGATTTTTCCTACTAGTGATAATCATAGACGCTAACAAGGGCGTATTCGGGGAAGGGGCACTATTATCATTTAAATGAAAACTTCCGTAAAAAACTATTATTAGCATTATTTTAATTATTTTCATTCAAACTGATAAAACAGGGGTTCAATTAAAATTATTTTATTTTTTTTTAACACGGTCGGCGCGGTGTACCGTGATATTTGGTAAAACTGTTTTAGCGGTGCCGGGTATAATTGTGAAAAAGTTCCATCTAAAACAAGCTATAATTTTCGACCCGCAAACCCATCGCTTATTATTACGATTGTCTGCATCAAATTTTACTGGAAAAAATTAGAATAATTATTATCGAAAGTTATAACAGGGTAACTTCAGGTCTTCAACCGAACTTGATTTGGCGTCCTTTATTGTTTAACGGACCCCTATACCGGAGAGACGAAAAATCGTTACTTACTACAAAAAAAAAAAAAAAAAACTATTGTAAAATACATTATCGGCTATTTTCAGAACGTACTGCCAGATAGCTTTGTCATCTCGATTGAGCTCACGATTAATTGCGTTTACGTACTAAGCACTACCTAACCTAACCTACCGATATCCGATAAGGTATGACTCAGACCTCAATCGATATCATTATAGCCGCGTGGTATTTTTTAAAAAAAAAAATTTAATTTACACATATTTTATAATTTGCTATTTTTAGCACTCCTTATCATTTTTTTTTTTTTTAAAAAAAAAGAACATCCAACGAGATGTCGAGCGTGTGCTGCAGTAATGCATTTACACATACGTATACGTATACGTCAATGCTGGGCATGACACTACGTTTCCTACGATTTCGAAGAATCTCATTGCAATATCAATTGCACACGTCCGTGACGTTATTATAAACGTACATCATGTATTATTATCAGTTCTGTCAACCCTCGACTCTCACGAATCGAATACTATTAATACGCTTTGAAAATGACATGAATCGTGACTTCCGACTTATTTGACATGACGCGTGATCAATGCATCACGTACTGTAAATAGATGCGTATTGAAATCACCAAAATGACATTGCCGTTTCGTTTTTTTTTTTTAATATGCGTTAGTAGGATGTACGAAAAATGGTTGATATGATTCGCTACTTCTAAAATGATAATATTTATAAAACAAACACTGATGAGTATGCACATCTTTATGCACGCAAAAATTCAAAAATATGTAAAAAACATGCGAAAAATGTTTTTTATTATGTGCAAAAGAAAGCATTACAAATATATTATTTCAAATAAACTATTAAAATCGACTATTGTTTACAGATTACGGAACAAGTAGTTATAATTCAATTACATACATTCAGAATTAACAATAAAAAATATTAATTTTGGAACAAATACCAATCCGAAGTTACAAAATATGATTTCAGTTATTTTAAATGGAAGCTATTTCGGTTATCACATAATTATGATTTAAACTTGGAAAAATGTTTTTCTACGTCACAAGACACTATTGTTAGAACATGTTTAAAACAAGTTATGTCTTTACGTGACAACTTTAAAATGCTTTCATTTTCGTAACTTTTTTTCCGTTTTAAATTTTACAAATCGTTTCAATTTGAGAATACACTGGATTTTTGAACAATAACAAGAATTGTAATCGCTTAAGTACAACAAACTCTATGCTCATTCCTCCTTTGTTTAAACACACGAGATATTTAATACAGAACAGAAAAACTATGAATGAAATATTGCAATTCAACACCACTGTCACTAATTGTATGGAAGAAGTACAGTTTTCGCCAAATGTATTATAATCTATTTCCATGTTATCGCGCTGTACCGCCATCGTGTTTGCCAACAGACATTTAATAAAATAGATTCCATTAAGGTTACCGCACAATGGATCGGATTGGAGTGGAAAAAACTAATATACATAGTTTTAAATAGTTTCATAGGTAATGGTACACCAGATCGAATCGAAACGGAGCCGAATTTTTCGTTGACATTATTTTAACCGATTCCAATCGTAAGCGTATGCGTAGTAATACTTGCAACGGATGTATTATAGGGCTATAGGCACTAGACCACTCTAGTTAATTATTTACATAGTTTCCACTAGGTTAGTTTTTTTTCTTTTTTCAATTATCTTTTTAGAATGTTGAACAAAAATGTATGTATGAAGTTCTAAAAACATTCATTCATATAATTCAGTATTGAAATATTGGAAAAACAATTTAATCGTTCTTTTTTAAATGCAAAAATAATGTCTGAAACTCTTCCACTCTTTCACTTGCCAAATAGTAAAAACCCACACGTAAAAATAAAAATATTTAAAAACTTAATTTTGTGAATATAACAACACAATTGAAATATTTTTTCATTTATTATTTATAAAATATGCAACTCACTGTAATTTCTACTCAAATATGCAAGAACAAAAATAATTATCCATATAAAGCGCGGGACGTTGACATTTGTAATAAAAATTGTTCTAAGTGAATTATAGAAGAATATGCATTTGCATAAAAACCTGAGCCCTAGTTATTACATTGCATTTGAGTTCTTTCCACAAAATTATCGATTCGATTGCGGCCGATCACTTTTCCGCAGCATACCTACACAATACCACAACGTGGTGTGCGGTACAACACCATTTTTCAACCATGTGAGTTTTATTTCCAAATTCTCCCATCCATTTGATTCAATATGTTGATTTCCACCAACATACGTGCTTATGCGAACGTGTTACGATAATAAACGTCAAGCTTAGTACTATGTTTCGTATGAATCGGTATTTTACAGAGTGTCAGTACATTTTGGAACTTTCAAGAGTTCAAGGAACCCTGAAAACCAATTATTAAAATTTATTTGAATTCACAGTGAACCGTAACTGTATTGCGAACGACGGGGTACTTCGACCTTTTTCGACCCACTCAGGCGATTAGAATTTACTAGCAGTAATATAGGCCACGGACCATCGCCTGAAAACTGATAAACAAGTAACAGAGGGATGTACTATAGTGGTACCTTTAGGTTATACCACGCCGATCGGGAAGCTTTGTTGGTCGCATAAGTATGGGGAATATGTACTTTTTTTTTTTAATTACTGAAAGTACATCATGACCGGGTTTTGCCGCGTAGCCGTATGAAAGTGTAATATAACTGTACACGAAACGGTTGAACCGCATTGGAGCTTTGTCAAAGCTATCATATCAATTAATCGTATTGTACCTAGTCGCGAGTTATTACGGGGGAAAAAATAAAAAACAAATACGTCAGAACGTCCATAACAATATTTTAATAATAGTTACGTATACAATATATTAATACATGAAAGCAGTGTACGGAAGTGTTCTATGAAATATTTCACAAACGTTTCAGAGAAAAACATCAAAAATCGTCATTTTATAATAATACACGCTCGTCATTTATAATAATTATTTCAGACTGTTCGAGGAACCTCGCCTAAAAGCACGTTATTCGCTCGTACGCAGTCAAAGGATATTTTCATTTTCCCTGTATATCATGTGCAGATGAGTGCTTTATCGTGTTCTCGGAATTCGTAGCTATGAATATTCATCATGATGCACATGTAATTTTTGATTTTTATTAAAAATAGCGTCAAACAATATTGAGTTCATGTTAACATTTAATTAGTTATCATTTATTATCATTTTAGTATATATTTTTTACAAATAGTGATCTGTGTGTTGCTGTCGAGTTGCTCTTGTTTACAATATTCAAAACACATACTGACGCGCGAGTGCATACGTACTCACGCAAAACGTGTGTATTTTGTTCAAATAAAATGAATAATTAAATTTTTTTCATTACCCGCGCTCATGAGTATCTCATTTATACCTACGTGAAACGAAAAAACAATTCTAACAAAGTCTTGGAACGCACAAACATACATGTATTATGTAAATCATAGTACCTATGTGTATAAATTTATAATAATAACCCGTTCTCCCCGAACCACGTCCGAGAGCTATTTGACAGAGAAAAAAAAAATAACGCCTTAAAACGTATAAAAATTGCATCTGCGACTGAACGACGAAGCGTGAGCTCGCGTTCACCTAAATTTATAATACGTGCAGTGCGCGATTGGACTGGAACGGATCAATCGGTAACTTTCACCCGTCTCGAACTGTTAACGTATGTACGAACTGTGTATGCGCGCACTAAAACACCTCGACTTCAGCCATGGCCACGATCGAATACCCTTCCAACCCTACTGTTGTCAATTTTTCAGTGTGAATATGTTACGTGTACATTGATGAATTTATTTTGACCTTGCATTGAATTAGTTTCTTTCCTAAAGCTTTACATTGGAACGATCATGAAAAAAAAGAAAAATTTCGCTTAAATTTTATCTCGGCCACTCGCAGTACAATAAGTTGGGCGAGTGTAAATTCGGACTAAGAAAAAATAAATGCATTTAATACATTTAAATTCTTATACGAATTAAAGCTATGATGACCGACGTGGTTGCGGCTAAAATTAAATTTTTTGTTGCGGTAGATGTTCCAAATGTACAAAACTTACATTATATTTACAAAATATCATAATTTTACATTTTTTTTCTTTTCTTCTTTTCATAAATGAATTTCAAATCAAAAATGTTGAAAAATAATGCAGGTTTATGAATGAAAAAAAAGCTGATGTTTTTTCTTCCGCATAAAGTATAGTTGTTGATTATTGGCAGACCCAATCATTTTCCATGAAACAATTCTCGAGAGTCATCAATTATGTTAATTTTGTTAATAAACGTAAACACGTTTAAGTTACGAGCACCTTGAAGTTCTAAAATATACTATTGACTCTATGGACAAGGAATATTTAGTCTCTATTGTTAACTCGGAGTAGTATTTTTCTATGATCAGCTAGCTGTTAAATTTAATATTTATCAAGTCACATTATGGATTTTTTCCAGGTACAATTACCAGCCTCGAAACAAAATATATTTAACTATTTCAGGCGATTGAAGTGATGCAAAATGTTAATTTAAAATTAAGTCAAGTCCCTGGTCCAATAGGAAGAATAATTCAAGAATAACTTGATGATGTTTTGAAAAAAATATCAGATTTCAAAGTTTAATTAAAATTTTTAAAATTTTAAATGGTAAGTAAACTAATGGACGGTCTATACGAAAACCTATTAATAATAAATTTGGTCTAGTATAAAACGCCTTAGATAATTCCGTTGATGTAGTAAGATAATTTTATATGTAGAAAGTTCTATTGACTGACCGACAATCTTTCCAGTTTAAATTTGTCTTTCCAGACAATTTAAAAAAAAAAACGATCGGTCTTTTAATGTAACTATCAAGATAAAACTACTTATTTATCTATAGGTTTTAAACATTTTTACTAAAATACCATGAATTGTATTGTTTAGTATAAGAAAAAGAATTTAAAAAAAATTTAATCTTAATAAGAATTTTGCTAGACAATTATTAATATATTTTTAAATAGATAGCTTTTAAAATATGAGGTCATATTTTTAGTGCATAAGTGCTTACGTATTTATTGATTATTTAGAGTCATAAGTCTTCTGTACTAATGATAATATTTCATTTGCGTACCGTTGTCGGAAAGGCACTACGTAATATTTTAACGTAACTGCAATCGAATCGAATCTATAGGTTCGAGCGGTTCAGTCTCACCGGGAACCAATTGAGCACGCAACACCGCGGCGTTTATCGCGTCGAAAATCTCACCCAATCGAGAATATGAAAAAAAAAAAAAAATTTTAAATAACAATTCGTTAGTGGAATAAGCAGAAAATTGATAACAATACAATGTTGTATATGTACCTATTGTAAACGGATTTTGAATTTAATGAATATTTAAGTAACAAGAAAACATTATTTAAAATAAACAAGTTACTCATAATTATCCTGCTTTATAAAAACCTAAAGGCTATCTATTGGTAATTAAGTTGTAATATTTCACCTTTGATAGTTTGCATAATAGTTTGTAAATCTAAATAAATTAATTTATTGCTCTAACATAACCGGCTCAAACACATCAAATATTTTGTATTTGTATGATACATTATTACTGCGTTTTTTTTTTATAACATATAATAGTGTCATTAAATTATTTGTATATATTTTTTGTGCTTAATTTAATTTATATATTTAATTTATTAAACAGATTGAAATTGATTTTAAAAAATTATACCCGGATAAAAAAATATTGTTATTTACTAAGTTTGATGGGTTTATAATTAAATTAACGCAATATATTGAAAAACACAATATCAAATTTGGCTTACAAGAGACTTTAGTATTACAAGAACTTAGAACTTCTTCAAAGTCTGGTAAACTATTTAACATTATGTCATATGTATATTATAACTAATAAGAATAATTAGTTATAATTGTTTTTAATATCTACCTAGGTAATGATACCATTGCAGACTTGAGATTGATACCATTTTTATTTCAACCAGTTACACTTAAATTGGATAAAAAAAGAAAAAATTGTGGTACACCTTCGACTTGGTGTCCATCAAAAGTAGAACAAGCTTCAGCTTTTATAAAGTTTATTGCTGTAAGTTTCATAAATAATTATTTCTATATTGTCAAAATAAAAATATTACTAATGAATTTTTGATAGTAATTTAATACACATGTGACATTTTGATTAAACAAAAGTCACTTAAATTAAAAGTCACTAACATTATTATTATTTTTTTACTTATTATAGGATGCAAATGAACTAAAGACAAGTCACACTCAAAAAGTAGAAAAATCTGTACAATTTGGAACTACATTACAACCATATGTAATTATTGTTGGTGATGTATTCCAAAAAGACCATACACCTATTGAATCATACACGGTCATAAACAACACGTATTATAAATTAGAAACGCCTTTAAAGGCTTTAGACATTTGCTTTAAATCATATTATGCATTAAATTTATTTTATCCCATCGAAGTACAGCATGTCTGGACTTTCATACAGCAGTTTTTTTTTTTAAATTCATGACAAAAATGACAAAAATTTCCCGTCTATTAAAACTTTAATTAATGACTTAAATAATTTTTAAATAAGTAATTCATTCTGTACGACAAATGTTTAATAAATCAATGTTTAAAGAAAGTCACTAATAAAAATTTGTCTTAATATTTCAGTTATATTTAGTTATTTAGTTATATTTTCAGTTATATTTCCAGTTATTAATTTTTATTATTTATTTGTTATTTACTTATCAAAGATACTACAACAGTAAGGACCTAACTGTATTTTTTGTACTTTTATAAAAGCCTAATAAATTAACACCTTCTACAAATCACCATAATGGTGTGTTGTTTTCTATGTAAAAGTCTTTCAAATGTAATAACCATATTTTTGTTAATTTAAAAATTATTCACAGTATAGAGTCGATGTCTGAATTCAAGTGTAATGAACGATTTTGTTTTCGTAGTTTTAGTAATTTACGTTCGTATAAAGTATAAATCCTACAGTGTGTCGTAAGTCCCCCAATGGTTCGTGTCATATATCTGTAAGATATTATGTTTTATGTTACCTAGTGTACTTTTTTGTTCTCGTTTGTTATTATATTCTGACTATGATTTGATGTCTTGCTATGATTTGTAATTACTATTATTTATGTTGTCCTTTACATTTTATATATAAATATAATATTTTTGTATTTTAATCTTTTAATATTATATATACCTTTTTGTTTTAATAAACATAAAGTCTACCTTACCATTTTTCTTTCATTATTAATAATTTTCAGGAAGGAGGGAGTTAAACCTCATGATCCCCCCCCCCCGTGAGTATGCCCATCCTACTTTATAATTTTAAGTGCAATAGAATTAATACTAAATAGGCATAATTTTTTCTTTTTTTTTTTGGGGGGGGGATAAATAAATGCAATGAGCTACCAACTAAAATGGATAGTTAATCCAACTAAACTATATAGTCATGAAAATTTCATAGAAAAATATAACCTTAAATTAGATTGGGATGACACTTTATCGGAAGACATAAGATCAAAATGGTTAAAATTTTATTCAAGTTTGTTTGCACTCAATGAATTGATTATATCAAGACTAGCATTACTAACTGAGTCTGACAGTTATGAACTTCATGGTTTCTGTGACGCATCCCAGCATGCCTACGGTGCTTGCATTTACATTCGGTCCAGTAATCAAAATGGTAATACAGAAGTTAAGTTATACACGGCTAGATCTCGGGTTGCGCCAATCAAAACCACCACTATTCCTCGTCTTGAGCTGTGCGGCGCATTACTACTATCGAAATTGGTTGCAGAAATCAAAGACGAATTCTCAAATATAAACATTAAATTGTCTACAGAAAATACACATTTTTGGACCGATTCAACTATTGTTCTTGCGTGGTTAAGTAGTCTAAAACCACTTCAAGTTTATGTTGCCAACAGAGTTGCACAGATAAGTGAGCTCTCGTGTGAAGTTCAATGGCATCATACACCTACAGCTGATAATCCTGCAGACCTCATATCCAGAGGAGTTGATGTTCAAACTATGATCTTATCTGAGCTATGGTGGCATGGGCCAAAGTGGTTCAAGGAAGAAAAGTCCTGTTGGCCTGACACACCAATTTTGCCATTAGAGTTACCAGAACTACGCAAAATCAAATAAATTTTATCAACTACAAATACAGAACCTTTCTGGCTATTGCAGAAATGGTCAACTTGGTCAAAATTATTAAGAACAACTGCTTTAGTTCAACGTTTTGTTTTCAATTGCAAGGCTAAACGGTTAAACAATGAACGATGCAATGGTCTCATTTATGTGGATGAAATGAATAAAGCCCGATGCTTTTGGTTAATGCAAGCTCAGTCTGAGTCAATGGCAAACGAAATAACAGATTTGCGTTCTAGAAAGATGGTCCATCGTGGTAGTTGCTTAAAGGGTCTAAATCCATTCATTGATAATCAGGGGTTGGTCAGAGTAGGAATACGACTTGCTAATGCTCCTGGTCAATACAATACAAAGCATTCTATTATTCTACCATCAAAATCATTGATTACTAAGCTGATTTTTCACTATGAGCATATTCGGCTCATGCATGCAGGACCCCAGGTTGCCCACGTAGCATTAAATTATTGGCCAATCCGGGGCAGACAACTTGCAACACAAATTGTTCGTAAATGTGTGACCTGCTTCCGAGCTCGCCCTCAATTTACTACACCTTTAATGGCGCCTCTACCTAGTGTTCGCGTTACAATTGCTCGACCATTTGCCAATAGTGGAGTAGTTCTGTGTGGCCCAATATTTGTTCGTAGTGGGCTGAGAAAGATTTCACCGACCAAAAGCTATATTTGTGTGTTTGTCTGCATGGTTACTCGAGCCATAAATTTAGAATTAGTGTCATCACTGTCTACTGATGATTTTCTGGCTGCACTATCTCGTTTTATGTCGCGGAGAGGTCAATGTAGGGACCTTCACAGTGACAACGGCACAAATTTTGTAGGTGCAGACCGTATACTCAAAACATATTTCAAGGCAACTGTAAACAGCAATGAAGTACATGACTTTCTTACAATGCGAGAAATAACATGGCACTTCATACCACCAGCTGCCCCACATTTTGGTGGTTTGTGGGAAAGTGCAGTCAAGTCAGCTAAAAAGCATCTTCTTCGAGTCTCAAAAGGAGCGTGGCTAACATTTGATGAAACCAGAACTCTATTATGTCAAATTGAAGCTACATTGAACTCTCGACCAATTTTTCCACTTTCATTAGATCCAAACGATTTCAATGCACTGACACCAGGTCATTTTTTAATAGGTAGTCCGCTTATGCTACCACCTGATCCTGATGTGTCATCCGTACCACAGAACCGGTTAAAGCGATATAAACTAATGCGACGGCAAATGCAAATATTCTGGAAACGTCGGTCATTAGAATATTTGCCACAACTCCAGCGAAGAGGTAAATGGACCAAACCCAATCGAAATTTTTCCGTTGGTGATCTTGCAATCTTGCGTGACGACAATATGCCACCTCTGAAGTGGCCATTAGTCCGTGTAACAGCAGTGCATCCTGGGGCTGATGGTTTCGTTAGGGCAGTGACCGTGCGAAATTCTGCTGGCTCTGAATTTCGACGTCCAGCAATCAAATTATCATTATTACCTACCGAAAAGGACCATGAGGATGAAGATTAGGGATACCAAAACTGTTTTTTTAATCATATTGTTATTATTTTATAATTTATATTATTTCATAATTCGTATTTGTTATTTGTTTTTTATAATCACATTTGTTACTATTTCATTATTTATATTGTTATTATTTATTTGGGCTGTGTTAGCCACATCTCTTGGAGATTAAATGTTGTTCAAAAATCATGTTAATAACGTTTAAGTTTCATATTTAAAAATGTATAGCCCTCTGTCAGTTTTAAATTAGTCAGTATTTTAGTATTTCATGTATAAATGTAGAAAGATAGATACTTTCAAAGGGGGGAGTATGTCTAAGTTTGTCATGTTTGTGTTATTTTCATTTTGTTAGTGTTATTGTTTTCGTGCGTTGCGTATCCGCAGTCATTGTCGACGGTGGCGATAAGCCTCTATGTGCGACCGGCCGGGTACCTACGTAATCGCATCGTTATCATCGCATGACAATGTATTCGTTATTGCACGTTTTCGAATTGTTCGGTTATGCTTTCAGTAAAAGTCATGCTCTCAGTGCCACAAGTTTCATTAAGTTCGTGTGTTTTTTAGTTTTGCGTGGTGGCACTGAGACACTTATCTTCATTTTGTAGTGTCCGGCGGCATAGCCTTCGTGGTGAATGTCGTCGGCATCATCGCTCTCTCGTTCCTGTGTTTTCGTGGTGTGCACACCTAGTTCGAGTTTCTCGTTTCCTTCATGTGTCTGCAGCCATTTTTGTTCAAACCACGTTGTTGAATAGTGTAATTTTCGTTTGTGAATCGACCTTTTGGTAAAGTATCGTTCGAGGCAATCGGATATTTTCCAGCGAATTAATATACATTGTGTTGTATCGTTGCATTAATTTACATGCAATGATTAAACATAAATTAATATAATCACAGTTTACAGATATGTATTGTAATAACGTGTTTATTATGGAAACGGTACAAAGTAGACTGATTGTCGTGCAAGGCACTCACGTCGCGTATGGTAGGACAATTCCCCACCATATATTTATATAAACGTATTTAATACGTAACACCTCTTTCCTTAAAAATAAAATTTGATTTTGTATTAAAAATATTATGATAGTTAATTTTGTACAATTCTAAATGTTTCAATTAATGATTGAAACTTACAATGTATCCTAATAATTATATAACCATAATAATGGTACTTAATATATTATATGTATTTTATAATAAGCTATAAATATTAAATAGTTATCATTATTATTATTTTTTTTTTTATTTTTTCATTTTTTTTATTCATTATTTATAATCGGAAGGACAATAACGTTGAGGGGGCTTTCTTATCCTGATGGGTCTGGGAGTTGTTTGTGTATCAATCGGTGTGATATCATGTGTTGGTTCATAATCAGAGTTAGTAGAATTATTATTGGGTAAATGTATTATGTTGGTTGTAGGGGAAAGTGAGTTATTTATTTGGTTGTGTGGCCATATCTGATCAGTGTGTCTTATCCATTCTGAACCCTCGTCTAGTGTAACTTTATTAGTGTTTTGACTAATGTTTTCTGTTATTTTTCCTTTTTGCCAATTTTCATTTTTATTTCGGTAATCCTTAACTAACACCATATCACCCTCTTTTACATTAATATCTCTTTTTCCCGAATTTTTTTTTTGTGAAATATGGTTATTAATAACTACTTCATTTGTACTTGGGATTAATAAATCAAAAATAGTACGCGTTGAGCGGCCAAACATTAGTTTTGCTGGCGTTTCATTTGTGGTTGAGTGTACAGTATGTTTAACTATTTTTACTCCTGATTCGGCAAATCCATTTGAGGCCGGGTGGAAAGGTGCCCCTGTCAAATGCCTGATACCTAGTGTTTTGCAATATGATTTGAATTCATCACTATTAAAACATTTTGCATTGTCAGTTGTTATTGTTCTGGGAATGCCAAAACGTGCAATTAACTCTGACAGTTTTGTTATGACTGTTTGTGCTGTCATCGAATTCACTTGAAAAACTTCTAACCACTTTGTGGTTGCATCGACAATAATTAAGAATGTTTTGTTTTTGTACGGACCTAAGAAATCGCAATGCACTCTCGTCCATTGTCTTTGTGGCCATTTCCACGGAGTTAGTACTGACTTAGGAGGATTAGGTCTCGCATTTATGCATTCATTGCAGTTTCGGGCCATGTCCTCAATTTCTACTAGGCCACCAAAAATACGAACGTGCTATGCTTTTCATACTCGACATGCCAATATGACAAGAATGCAGTTCAGTTAGAATTGACTTACGAAATTTGGTTGGTATAATAACTCTATAGCCCCAAAATAGACAATCTTGTTCAGCTGTAATTTCTATTTTGCGTGTATTATACGAGTTTAATTCGGAATTTGTTGAAAAGTTATTACTCCATGAACCTGATTTTGTAGCGTGCAATACTCTAGAGGTAATTGGATCTCTTTTTGTTTTAATTTTAATTTTGTGCCAATCTAGCGGAAATGGTGACTGTTCGTGAATAAAATTAATGTGAGCGTCATCATATTCATTAGTATTGTTGTTACATTGGTTTGTTTTAATGCGTGATAAATAATCGGCAGTATTTCCTTCTGATTTAATATATTTAATTTCAAAATCAAATTGAGAAAGAACGTATGCCCAACGTTGTAAGCGATTTGCCGCATAAATTGGTATTCCTTTTTTTTTTCCGAATATGTGGATTAACGGTTTGTGATCAGTGACTAATGTAAATTTTCTACCATATAAGTAGTCGTAAAATTTTTGAACGCCAAAAATTATGGCTAGACCTTCTTTTTCGATTTGTGGAAATTTGCTTTCAATGTCTGATAATACTCGTGATGCATATGCAATTGGTCTTTCTGAGTGGTCCGGATAAGTGTGCGATATAATTGCACCTAGTGCGTATGACGAAGAATCTACCGTGAGTTTTATGGGAAGTTTTTGGTCATAATGTGCTAACACCAGACTTGAGATAAGCATTTTTTTTATGTAATTATATGCTTGATCACATTCTGGTGACCATAGCCATTTTTTTTCTTGTCTTAGTAATGAGTATAACGGTTTAAGAATGTCCGCCGCTCTTGGAACAAATTTAATGTAATATGTTACTAAACCTAAAAATGATTTTAACATAGTTTTATTTTCTGGAACCAAGGCAGATTGTATTGCATTTATGTGTTTATTTAAAGTGTGCAAACCATGCTCATCAATTTTATGGCCTAAATATTCAATTGAATTTTTGAGAAAACTACATTTGTTTTGTTTAACTCTTAACCCGACTTCAGATAAAACGTTAAGTAATTTTTTTAATCTGTTGTTGTGTTGTTCTACCATTATTCCCGCTACTATTATGTCGTCTTGAAATATACCTATCCCTTCTAAGCCCGTGGTTGATATTTCCATGGCTTTTTGGAATTCCCCAGTTGAGCTTTTTATTCCGAACGGATTTCGAGTATAACTGAATAGGCCTTTGTGAGTATTTATTGTGGTGTATTTGCGATCACTCTCTTTGATTATCATTTGTTGGTATGCATCTTTTAGATCAATTTTAGAGAAATATTTCGAACCACTTATATTTGCATATAGGTGTTCTATTTTTGGTAAGGGGTACTCAGTTCCTTCCTATACGGGGTTGATTGTAATTTTAAAATCCCCGCAAATTCTAACTGTACCGTCTGGTTTAAGAATTGGAACAATTGGAGTGGCCCATTCGCTGTAGTTCACGGGAGTCAAAATATTATTATCTATTAATCGATTAATTTCCGACTCTACCTTAGATTTACCACACCAATATGTATTCATATGACAAAAACGGCTATAGAAGAGCTTAAAAAATATATATATAAATGTCGTTTCGTTTTAAACCGTTAAAAGATTCCTGAATCTCTGAAAAATACGAAATAAATAAATAATTAAACCCCATAGTATATACAACACGGGGCATCATTATTATTATTGTTGTTGAACGTTTTTCGCGTTCTTGTAGCATTATTGCACTGCATTTGTCACGCGTATGTATTACCAACAGTAGTTTATATGGGGAAGGTGACGTCGCATTTATTATGTCTATCAAGACTACGTAGCACAGTGGTTACAATAATCACGGTAATTCATTAATGTACTAATATGATTTTCAAATAACAACGAATCTCCGCGAATCTCAAACTGTCGGAATTGTACCGAGTGAAATAAACGTAATGAACTGGAAAAATGGTATCACATGAACAATCAACGCATTATTATTTTTACTGTATTCGCGGTTGTAGACCCTCTTCATTTATTTTTTTTTTAAAACGGTCAATAAACACGGTCCTTTGTTTAATTAAATTTATGATTTTTAACTTTTTTTTTTTTTTATTTAGATACAATATCATCGTTCACATTATTTGTGATTCATTTCATACGTAAAATATAAAAATGTTATTGTATTAGTATCGTAAAAAGTTTTTTTTTTTAATGAAATCGTATACAAATCAACGTTATTCGAACAGGTCGTCGTGCACTAGACAATCGCGATGCCGCATCTACATATTATCATTGTTGTTAGGCGCTAAAGATGTGATGTCTGGTGTTCTTCGTTCGAACTGAACCGTAAAACCCACGTACTCGAACAGTTCCAACAACGAAATGTAATTGTTCTTCAGTCTCGTTAACTGAACGGTTTCGCAAATATCCGAGCCGCTGTAGTCTACTAAATATTTACGATTATGCATGATATTTCGGAAGTAGTCGAGGAACCGATATCGCCTGTTAATGATGTCGTAACTTCAGTAATTATAAAAATAATAATAATAACAATAAAAACAATATCGTCCGTGCACGTCAGCTCCGGCTTAAATTAACACAAGGCACCGTTCTCCGAAATCATCCTCCTCCTCAATCGCGTCGTCCAACACGAACAGCGTGTTCTTGATAGACGTGATGTACGGGTACAGCACCTCGTTGCTGAAGGACAACAGAAATAGCGTGGCATCCGGTATCATGTGGTTTACCTCCGCCCTCTCGTCGACCACGGGACAGAACGCCATGTCCAACGTCGCTTCGGACACGATCAGCTTCCTCTCGGGCGGCATGTCCTGGATGTGTTTCAGAATCATTTCCGACATTTTTTCCATGATGCTCTTCACCTCCGGTCCCAAGTCGCCTGCGCGCACACCACACACCGTCATGTCAAGATATTAACTTTGTTGCGGGCGGTATACCTTAAGGTGACCGTACGTCACGTTTTAAAAATGAGAATGTCCCTTTTTTTGATAATCATCGACCGTTGTCCCGACAAAACACAAGTGGAACGCTTTTTATCCAGTTTTTAGAAAACAGTCGTTCTAATCACGTTATTTCCGAATCAATACGTTACATCAGTGAAAGAGAAAAAAATTTTGAAATGGAAGTATATTGAAAAGATCCATAATAACTACGAATTAGTTCTTTAACAATTTTACGTGTTCACGATTTTGTAAATTTCTTTTGAAGCACCGAAAATTGTTAAATTTAATAATTTCTTTAGAAAAGTACGAAAAACAGTGAAAAGTGTAGAAGAAAGATTATCGAATTAAGTAATGAATAATAAAGATAAGGTAGCTGTTAAGTATTTTTTTTATTTATAGTTGAAAAAATGAATTAGTTTTAATGTGTAACGATGTCCCTATTTTTTTTCTTGTTAGCAGTCTTCTAATTTTTAAAAATAAATGAATTATATTTATAGATTTTATAATTATGTTTTAAAATATAATTTTTTTCGGTGAGAGGAGAGAAAGAGGAGAGGAGTTGTCCCATTTATTTATTTCTGAAAATTGTCACCTTGATATAGCGCCACTAAACGATCTATGCGTCATTAATGACGTTGTCCAGAGAAGGAATCCTGTTAAGGGAAGGACAGGGATTTCGTTTTTTTTTGTCTAATGAAAAATTTCAAAATTATAATGAAGTACTAATGGGCCTAAACGTTAAATATTTTCACGCGCTACATCGCAATTTTACAACTAAATTCCTACCATCGCTAATTGTCTTGTCAACGCTTTAAATGATCGATCGCAGATTTCGCTTTTATTTTGTTGAACTATAATTTAACGAAAATGGGAAATATTATAATATCACTTTTGCTCGTTCTTGATCAAACACCACTTGGGGACAGTAACCTTTCTCTATTAGCCTCCACCCTCACAAATACACGTTTGAATGTGGTTGACCGTTCGGTCTTATTAAAAATGTTATCTTACTCATCATGTACTCGGCAGTAACTTCGGCTAAACATATCGTTAACAATTCACGTATATCAGGATAATCAGCTGTTACCGACTTTGAACAATTATACTTCCAAAAATTAATAAAAATCTTTATTGTTGTATTGTCCTCTGGTTGATATTCATTCATTATCGATAATACGTTATTAATAAAATGGTTTTTATTGGATTGCACAAGACTACAACTTGATCGGTTTAAAAAAATTAAAAACTATCAACTACTACACTTGTTATACGATTAGATTTTATTATGGCGCGATATTTTGTCGCTACGTAAAATCATTATTTCGTCAAAAAAGGACAAAAATGCATTCCTTTATCAATTCTTTTCCCGACAAAAACTATTTTTATAAATTCAAAATCATGAAGCTTATACGAAAATAAATTGAACATTTTCAAATAAATTCATTTTATAAAATGGCTATTTAAAATTTAAATTTTTAATTTAAAAATTGAAGGCCCCGGTGCAATAACCGGATACGTCCACATATTTTCAAAAACCATATTTTGATATAGACAAAATTCAGAAAAAAAAATCTATCGATTGGTGCAATAACCGAATACGACATAATAAAAACTGATTTTTAAATTTCTGTTGGTTGCAACAAACAGATATGTCCGGATGTATCCATTGAAACATTATATATGACAAATATTTTTGCGCCCAACACTTCTATTCAAATTTTCGTATTATATCGGTCGCAATAACCAGATATAAAAACTTAGTTTTTTTTTACATAGTATATTGTTATAAAATAAAATAATATTATTGTATTATTATATTAATTTATTATTGTTTGTTAAAGTCACATGATGATAAAGTTATTGATGATTAATTATCAGTATATGATTAATAATAATAATAGATTGGTTTAATACAAATATATTGTGCACTCCTATTTTGTAAGTGAATGGTCTAATAACATTATTCTAATAACATCATCTTTAGTTAACTAATTTTTTAGGTGTTGATGCCTCTTATTGATCGAATCCAGAGTCAGGCCCAGTGCCCCCCTCCAAAAAAATTGGCCCTGTTTAACATACATACTAATAGTAGAGAACTTATTGACTAGTATAAAATATTTTGTTAGTTAGTTGGCTGCAATAACCAGTTACGTCCAAAAACAAAATTGGACGTAACTGGTTATTGCAATCAATGAAAATATAATTATCACGGTTTTTTTGTTTTTTGTAAATATAAATAATATCTATACAATTTAAAACAAAGGAAATGGGTTTAACTGATTTATCTAATTCTTACAAAAATAATAACATAACGTTTTTAAATTTTGGTAAATTTCCCAATTTTGTAGATGGTTTTTTGTGTTTCCTTAACAATTTTGAAAAATTGACATATCTGGTTATTGCACCTGGGCCTTCAATTAGGAGTCTTTAAAAAATGTTCTATTAATTCTTTAATCACGCGAGTTATTGAAGTAAATTTGTATTATAATTATTATATTCTTTATTGGTCCAGGAAATATCAAAATTAATTAATATATTTGGAACATAAATTGTACAAATTGCATTATAATGTACGAGTTTATAATAATGATGCTAGAAAAAAAGTTCATTATTATCGAAATGAACTATAACTATTAAGCATTCATTTTTGTTTCGTTGTAAAAAAGGAAGTGACGTAGCACAGGAGAGCATAATATATTATAGTCTCTCCTCATTGGTCGTGTTTATACCCACTGTGCAATAAACGGTTACAAACATTACAGGAATATACATCTAAAGTACTTGATGTTAATGTCTGCGTAATTGCGACACAGAAGAAAGGAACTTGAATTTTATTACAAGGGAAAGAGGAAAAAGAGGCTAGTTAATGGGGGGATGCTCTACTGGTCGATTCGATCTGGTGCAATGACCAGTAGAGTTCACACAAATCGGAAAAATAATCAGTAATACTAAACACTCAGGACACAACTTAACTAACTTAATAACTAAGGCAGATGGCTGGTAACTGTAAAAGTGGTAAATGGTAACTGCAAATGGATGGAACGTTCTTGGAGACCTGGGTGGCCTCTCACACACCACCTGGTTCTGGCGGACTTACACGGAAGGTGATGAAATGCCCACGTAACAGGTAAATTAGATCTGAAATGGAAAACAACTTATGGCGACAGAAAATTCACGATGACGACGATGATGGTAGCAAGAAGATTCAATCAATCACGCAGTAGAATTTGATAAATTAAGAGTTTATTTTGGTAACGATAAATTAACGTTTGGTAATAATAAATTTACACTACAAAGGATACTTAACACTATACTACCGAGGAAATAAATTTACACCACAAATATGCCACAATGGCGAATAATAAATAATAATAATTCAACAGGTGTAACTTGCCTCAAAGACGAACAAAACACAATAATACTACCTATAATAATAAAAAGTTTGCCTCAGTGGCGAATAATCCAATAATCGATTAACAACAAAAAAAACTTATTTTTTTTATAATAATAATATGCTGGTTCAGTAGCGAAACGACACCAACAGAACCAAAAATAACAAAAAAAAACGATACTTACGTGGCCCGACAAAAACGGCGAACGTACAACAACAAAAAAAAAGATATAAAAATTA
This sequence comes from Sipha maydis, assembly GCA_034509805.1. Taxonomy (NCBI): domain Eukaryota; kingdom Metazoa; phylum Arthropoda; class Insecta; order Hemiptera; family Aphididae; genus Sipha; species Sipha maydis. The sequence continues at coordinate 280,052 of JASXSY010000377.1, read as the reverse complement.
TGTAATGTGGTCAACAACAATAATTAACATTTACGTATACAAAGTGGGAAAGACAGATAAGGAACACATCGTCGTGCCGCGCTCGCCACTTCACGAGTGTACTGACTCGTGAACAGTTAATATATAATTGTAATGTTTCTTAATCGGTTCAAGAATGTTGTAGGTACCGAAACATCAGCATTATACATTTGAAGTTCCAACGTAAAAATACCGATGAAACATTTTCTAATACGTTCATTAAAGATTATATAAAATCATCACAATGTAATGTTTTATTTTATTTTACCCAAATTATTTTACCCAAACATTGTGTTGTTCTGAAACATTCTCTTAATGTTTTATTTTACGTTACGAGAATGTTTCAGAACAACACAATGTTTGGGTAAAATAATTTTGTCAGTTAAAAATAATTATAGTAAATATTGATAACGATAATATACTATTATAATACACTTCAAACAGTCCAAACCAAGCGCACGAACAGAACACATATAAACGTCCAAAACTCCAAAATCTAATAGTACGTAGTTATATTTTTTAATTTAAATTGCTTGTGACTATATTACAATGGCCGCTAACGTGAACCAAAAAGTATACTATGATATTCAGTTATTTACCAATTTTATTATATGTAGATTATGTAAGTTTTTGAAAGTAGAGTTAACAATATTATGATGCATACGGTTTTTTTTGTCAAATATCGGCATTATAGTACATAGTTTAAAACAATATATTTTTAAGAAATTTTCACTGAGCGACAAAAATATATATTCTCAAAAAAAATAGTCAATTATAGTATGATAAAAGTATTCACGCTTGCTCCTCATAATAATTTTAAATAAATGTTAAATTAAAAAATAATCAATAAAAATTTACACAAATTTACTTAAAATAATTGGTATGGAATTTCAACTTGTTTTAGGTATTCTGTTTATTCTATACATTTTCAAGTTTATTTTAACACATTATACACATTGTAATTTTACGTTTATTGTTATAAATGAACATTTATCATAACTTTTATTCATCTCATACTTTACAGTAATAAATTAGTTTTGTATTTAATATAGAATGTCAGTAATATGGCAATTTATCAATATGTACCTACAAATGTATCTATCATTCATTGTCTAATTTTTTTTTACATAATATAAAAATTCTTCTTTTAAGAATTGTGTGTTTCCCAGTCTATAAAAATACAGTTAACTAGGCTACAAATTGTTAGAGTTATCCCAACAACTTGAGATTCTTAAAATGTATACAATTTCAAATTAAACTAAAATCAAACAAAATATTATATCTCATCCATTGTACTATAACTGTTTAAAAAATAGTTTTAAATTATTCCAGATTGACTATAGATATATCTAAAGAAAAAAATAAATACTTGTTATTAAAGGATAACTCTTTAGTTGATGTTATTACAATTGTTGAAAAAAATCTTGACCATAATATAAATTTGGTTACAAAAAAGATTTTTAATTTTAAAGAGGTTATTGCAAAACCGTTCTTATCCATAAATGTAGGCATTTACATAGTTAATATAAATGAACTATCAAATAGTTTTGTTAGTAAATATTTCAGATATTAAATTTAAAATTTTTCATCTCAAATTATCTGGTAACTCATCAGTTATGATTACATTGTGCCATGATCAGTGCTGGATCTAGAGTATTTGTCGCCAGGGGCAAATACAATTTGTGCGCCCTATTTCCCCCCTCCCCTTCCTTAAACTCACAAATTATTTACCAACATTTATACATTTATAATAAGTAAGTAAATAAGTACTTATTAAAGTCTGAAACTAATGTATCATTAATTGAGGTATTAATAATATCTATATAATATCGTATTATATATTACGTACACCTATATAGACCAGGTTTTCCGAATGTATAATATATAATTACACAAGTATTTGTTGATATTATTATTACGTATCTGTTGTTAAAATTTGATATTTTATTGGAAAAAATTATTAGTCCAAAGAAAATTGATAGCAATGGTTTAGACGTGTGAAATAAACTTTTACAATTCTAATTTAAATATTGTCAAAAGCATTAGATATTAAGGCGCCCCTGCGTATTCGGCGCCCAGGGCAAGTACCACCGCCTAGTACCACCCCCTAGATCCGGCACTGGCCATGATATATAATTATATAGGTACAATTTAAATTTAATTAAATTTGTATGTTTTATATTTAAGAAGAGCAATATTATGAAAACATATTATGTTAAAAGTTATAACTGTTGTATTAATTATTTTTATTATATTATTTCGTTTGATTCGATAAATAAAATATTTTTCATTAACAATTGTTTTATTTAATATTTCTATAACTAGTATATGGTATGACCGAAAGTTTCTATAAAGTCGCGAAAAAACATAACGGGAACATATTAAAACTATTAGGTGATTAGTACCTAAAAACATCCCAGCGATAGTTTTAGTAAACCATTTCTGTTGTGTTTCAAAAATACCAACCAGGAGTATAAATATGATAAGAGTTACATAAGCTTTTATACAATTTTAAACATAACATGGCGTATTGTATTTCTGGATGTAATTTAAATTCCCATGTAAGTTTCTTAGGAATATTCCATAGTTTCGTGGGAACGGTTTTTCTTCATAACTATAATAGTTTATTGAACAGTGGGTATGTATGTACTATACTAGTATGCTACTATTTGGTATTTAAGTAATTTAAAACTTTTGTACTAACTAAATATTGAACACCCGAATAACGAGTGTTTGTGTTTGTTACATATGTGTATTTTTTCTTCCGCGATTATCAGTATCTTTTTGATGGTTTTTATGGAGATTGTTGTGCTGCTCGTCTGATACTATTATTCTATAATCATTTAAGTTTTTATACCGTGTTATGTTAGTTCAAAACTATCCCAGCTAACTACCTGTTGCAGCGGCGCAACAATAATTATAATATGGAGATTAGCTGGTCACACACACATACGCTCATATTATTGTTCTATTTTTATTTATTATCGTTTATGAATTATATAATATATGTAGATTACCAGTAAGTTATCGCATGCCGCCGCGTTGGCTGCGTAATATAATTAACTCGGCCGCCGTGACTTTTATCGTTTTCCGTCCGTGGTCGTGAGAAAGACGTCGCGAACGTGGTCACAGATTTTGGTGTTAACAGGCGCGAATCGCCAGCATTTTTATAATTGTTATTATTGTTTTTTTATAGTGTGCGCTAATCGCCACTTATTTATATTTTTATATTTTTTTTATTTATATTTATATGCATGCGCAAATCGCTGCACTTTATTTATTATTATTGTGTGCGCAAATGTATACTGTTATAGACATAAAGGCATTGATTTATTAGTATTTTGTATACCTACTTACCATTATTGAGTTGCTGTGATTTTATATATATATATATATTTGTGTTTATTTAATTTGTGTATTATACAGCAACTAATTATTACCAACAACCGTGTTACCATTTTTTTTTGTAATTCAATGTTGTAAACACACCTACCCATATACACACTCGTACACAAATACACATTTTGCACGACACGCACTACATAGCTCGACAGTATTTGCCCGGCGATCCCGACCACTGCTGTCTGAGCTATAACACCACTACACACCCAGCTATTTCTCCATAATTGTAAGAGCTAGGTATTAGTGGTACGTAATTTTGTTTTACAGGTATCCGGGCTCGCGTAATATTTTTTTATGCTCCCGGCCCGAACATCATGGTGACCTCGACGTGATCTTTTTGAGGTGTCAATAATTCATTTTATATAAATTATTATTATCTGGTTTTGTATTTTTTTTTTTTTTTTTTTTTTTTTTTATTAATATTTCCTTTATGGAATTGGATAAGTTATTTTTTAATTACTTGAGGCTCAATAGTATTTATTAAAGAAGAAGAGAGTGTTTGCTGGATTTCATAATCTTTAAAATGATTAAAGTATATCAATATCATAATGAATGAACTAATTAAATGCAGAGAGAGTTCTTATACTGTAAGAGACCTGACAGAGTCACTAGGGTGTTGTAAAAATGAATGAATCCTAAATGGAAATTGTCTTCTAATGAGGTTTTGACTTTCTCGTACGATAAAGAGTCTAATCCCCACTCCCTAAAATACTCCAATGTATCACAAATTATGTGATTACCCATATCAGCTGTGGATCCTCCTGTTGTCTTGATTTCTTCTAATTCTTCTAAGACTATGTCTAAGATAGCTCTATCATTAGGTGCGGATGGATGATATAGAAGTATTCCCACAACATGACACATCCCTTCTATTCCGAGCTCTTGAAACTTGGTGATAAATCTGCTTTTGGCTCTGTCGAGTTAAATATTAACAATAGTGTTTTATGTATTAACTACACAATGCTTATGACAATGGTTGATGGAAAGGTTATAAATACATAGACCGAATCTTCGAGTCAACTTTGTTATATATGTAAATGTAACCCAACTAACATGAATGATTTGGATAACATAAAACGTTTTATAGTTAATGAAGATAATGTTAAGTATGGAATGTCAAGTTTACACGCGTGGATAAAATTTTTAGAATTAGTATTGCACATTGCGTATAAATTAGAATCGGCTCCTACTACGAAACGAACAACTTCCGAACAAAAGAAAAAAATCGAGGAAAAAAAGAAGGAAATTCAATTTCGTCTTTGGAATGAATTAGGTATTAAAGTTGATAAAGTTGTTCAAGGAAAAGGTACGTCTAATACAGGAAACGTCGCTAGACGGTTTTTTAGGAACACAGAAAAAGTTGCTGAAATCACTGGAATCAATTTAAATTTATTAAACCGATTCTCAACTATTTTAACAGTAATTTCTTGTGGTTATGAAATAAATTCTGACAAATTCGAAAACTATGCAATAGAGACTGCAGAACTTTATGTCAAACATTATAACTGGTACAGAATGTCACCAAGTGTACACAAAATGTTAATTCATGGCTCATTAATTATAAAAAATGCTCTTGTACCGATTGGGCATTTGTCGGAAGAGGCCCAAGAGGCAAGTAATAAAAACTATAATCGATTCAGAGAACATCATTCTCGAAAATCATCACGTATTCATACAAATAGAGATGTTTTTAATTTCTTATTAGTGTCATTTGATCCATTAATTATAAACTTAAGAACACAACCTAACAAATCACATACTAAATTACGTCCAGAAGTCATTCATTTACTTAACACTGAAAGCCCAGAACTGAAAAAAATAGAAACTAGTGATAGTGAAATAAGTAGTAGTTATTCTGAATAATTATTAATGTTTTTTATATTTATTAATTTTTTTGTTATTCTATTAAGTACCAGATAAATTTAATTTTTAAATTTCATACATAAATGTTTATTGTAAAAAATAAAACGATTTTGTTTGTAATATTATTATTCAACTTCATTATTTCAATGTATACTCGCCTCAACTGTTATCTATATCAACATAATTTCTATAAACGTTTAAATAAATAATAAAATATAAGTATTTAACTTTAGTTATAAAATGAACTAATGTTATTGTTATTTGGTGATGTTTTGTTTTGTTATTGATAGTAATAACTAATAAGTGATAAAGTAACAAATTATGTTGTAATACAATTTAGTTTATGTGTAATATTAATTTACCTATCATTTATGTATTGATTTTTGACCTTATGTATTTTGGCCGGCTAGATATCGTATTCCTCCCACTGTGCGACGCCGGTAAATGCGAAGCAGTATTCCGTGAAAGTTTTGTTCGTGACGAGTCCGGCCGTTTTTCGGTTCCATTGCCGTTCCGTGTACCGTTGCATGATAATTTATTTCCCGGGTCTCGGGCGGTCGCGACCAAACGGTTCGAGCATCTCGAGCGGAAGCTGAACTTGAACGATCGACTGCGCGCTAAATATAACGATTTTATGTCGGAATATTTGTTACTCGGACACATGTCAGTGGCGTCCACTCCTGGCTGCTATTTTATTCCGCATCATGCCGTGTATGGCGTTGATGAAAAATTCCGCGTAGTGTTCGACGCGTCCGCTGCGGTCGCTGATGGTTCGTCACTAAACACATCGTTATTTCCGGGGTCAAAGTTGCAACAGGACATCGTAGATGTGCTCACACGTTTTCGTCTGTTTCGTCACGCATTTACCACCAATATTTGTAAAATGTACCGACAGATTAAGGTCCTTCCGCAATATCATGCGTATCAGCATATTTTATGGCGATCGTCCCCGCACATGGAGCTCATCGAATACGAGTTAAATACCGTGACTTATGGCGTAAATTGTGCGCCGTTTCTCGCACTACGTGTATTGCGAGAAGTCGCTGAGGTCGACTGCCTTGATTCCACCCGCGTATGCGACGCGTTGCGTCACCAGACGTATGTAGACGACATTTGTTACGGCGCTGACACTGTGGACGATGCGCTCAGTATTCAAGTAGAATTATCGACTATCCTTAACGGCGCGGGTTTTGAATTGCGAAAATGGGCAAGCAACACCGCAGCGGTCGTGCATGCGGTTCCGGAAGAATTCCGAGTGATCAAATCCCAAACTTTTGCCGGTGATGAGTTTGGTGACACCAAGGTCCTCGGATTGTCTTGGCATACTGGTGACGATTATTTCGGATGTGATGCTCACCTCGACTCAGCCCCGGTATTTACCAAACGTGGTATATTGTCACTAACCGCACGTTTCTTCGATCCGTTAGGTTTATTTGCGCCGTCAATTTTCCTTGCCAAGCATATTATGCAACGCACCTGGCAATCCAATTGTACGTGGGACCAGTGTTTGCCTACCGAGATTCACTCAGAGTGGTCACGGTTTGTCGACGAATTGCCCGCACTAGCATCGGTGCGTGTTCCACGTTACTTCAATACAACCGCCAGGGCTCAGTGTTCGTTGTACGGATTTTGCGACGCATCGCAACGCGGTTATGCCGCGGTAGTGTTCTTACGCATACATGATGCCCCTCGCGCGTCGTCAGTCATGTTGGTCGGTTCGAAGACCAAGTTAGCGCCACTTAAACCGTTATCAATTCCGAGGCTCGAGCTGAATGCTGCAGTGTTATTGTCACGTTGGATGAGCCGAATATTTTTATTATTAAATACGCACATCGATATCATCGACATGTGTGCCTGGACGGATTCGTCGATTGTCTTGTCATGGTTAACAGTTCCCCACGACACGTTCAAGCAATATGTTTCAAATCGTGTTCACCAGGTTCGGACGTTGTTGCCGAGTTGTCAATGGCGCCATGTCGGCTCAGAAATGAATCCAGCGGATTGTGCGTCCCGTGGGTTGATGCCGTCCGAGTTGTTGCACCATCAGTTATATTGGCAGGGCCCCGCATTTCTCCGTGACCCTCCACCGGAATGGGGGAGTGACATCGCGCGGTTATCTGTTGCGGAATTGCCTGAAGTTAAATCCGTGTTACCTGCCGTTTGTTTAGCTGCCCCCACGGTCGAATGGTTCACACGGTTTTCGTCTTACGATGAACTCATACGTGTGGTCGCGCGTGTGCGCCGGTTTATCGATATTTGCCGCCGACGTCCTGTCGAGAGATCGAATGCGCTTACTCGATCGGAGCTCGACGATGCAACTCGCGTGGTAATCACTGCGTCTCAACGTGTCACATTTCCGACACTGGTCAGCGACTTGCGAAATTTACGTCGCTTAGCATCCAAGCCGTTGGCACGGCTGTGCCCTTTTGTCGATTCCGAAGGTATAATCCGCGTAGGTGGACGCTTACGTCATTCAGATTTACCGTATGATTGTCGACATCCAATTTTGTTAGCAAAAGGGTCGGTACTTGCACAGCTGAGACTAATGATGTGGGTGATGGTCGATCCACTTTACGCGACCACTTCGACGGCGCAGACGGTCGGTCCTTAGGACGGGACGCGAGCACGGCCTGTTTACCGGCGACGCCCTGTACGCGCTCGAGAATAGCAATACGGGTTTTAATAAATGTGAACAAGTCATCCACCGTGGGAAAATCACGTGTCGTTTCCGACTCAAACAACGTGCGACACGACGACGAAAGGCAACGTGTCGCCAATGAAAATAAAATAAAATCGCCTAAGTCTGGGACCTGTAATGCAGTGAGGACTGAAATACCTTCACCGAACACCGACATAAATTTATTCAAGTCCGACAAACTATCGACGGAAGACACAGGTACTTGCAACAATCGATCAACGAAAGATCCCGCGACTAAACGCGGCTTGACGTAACGTGATACTAATGCGGACCAGGCCACGGCGAATGTGGCGCCCGAAACCAATATGCCACGGATAACGTCAGCAGCGCTTCCGTGAACGCAACTGCGTAAATGATAAAACCGCTCAATGTCGGGTATGTCCGGAAATTGAGACACGACGGCGAGGAACTGGTCACGAAATGCCGGCCACTTATGAATATCGCCGTCGAATTGTGGTAACGGAATCTCAGGTAATCTACGGAACACGCGAGTTTGTGCCACGTGAGGGTCACCTCCAGCAACGGATCCCGGTGGCGACGCAGGTTGAACACGATACTTTGAAACAATAGACTGGATATAATCTACCCAATTGTTTACTTCAACGAGAAGATCAGTCGTATACTCACCCAACATATCAAGAGCACAATAAGCATCGAACACGGCATTGTCCTCAACCTCGAACCCAATCAACAGATTATCCAGCCTGGTGGATGCCGCGAGCAGCTGCGGCGCCTTGGTTGCATCATCACTGGCCAATCGAGCCGTCTCATGAATAGCCTTAATGCGAGCGACATACGATTCTCGTTTGGCTAATGCCCTGTCTTTCACGCGCTTATCACGGCCCATCTCGTCCACAGTAGCCATGACACGGCTAGTTACGAGCTCGGACGGATACAAGCAATAGGTGCGCGCACGTAACCCACGGGGCAATCACTCGATCTGGCAGCGCACAAATACACTAACTAACGGGACACTGGTCCTACCCAATCTGTCACGAACCCAATCCAAACGTGAACACCACAATATAATAATAAATAAACCACGCTCTGCTACCAAATGTTTGGGCTGCCGGCTATTTACTGGCATTTGGCCGGACAACTACTTAATTAGGTGCTGTTCAACCTTTTTGGACGGGATAGGTGACCAAAACAATTTGTGGTAGTAATAATAATGTGGAGACAGAATTGATAACTTTGTTTAAAAATGTGTATTTTAGCGGATTACAAGTAAATTACATTAATAATAGAGTTACCGAATGGCACATACGCCTCGGTGGGGCGGCGTATCGGCGGCGGTGATAACTGTAGCAGCTACTGCTGCAACGACGTCGATAGCACGCAGGTGAACCGAGGGTCGCGGCGGCAACGGACGATTATAATTGACCGGATTACGTAACGCGTACAACGACGTAATCACGGTCTTGAGAGCAGTGTCGTATGCGGGATATAAATAAACAATAATAATGTTCACGAATTCGCGACGAATAACGGTCGGGCAACGAACGGCACAGCTCGACAACGTCGTCGCGACCACAAACACGACCGACGGTCAACACACCATAGGGCTGCCAACAACAAAAAAAATAATAAGAATCACGACCGGACGCACTTTACGCACGGTGCGCTCACACAGAGCGTACGGCAAAAGACCCACTAACTCCGATAAAAGTCGCCGGCGGCGACACGGCTGGAGTCCAGCGTCCGCGGGCCGCGCGATGCGCTGTCTCGCAAACCGGTTGCCAAATATTGCAGCGAAAACGGCGGCAAGTTCGAACAGTGATAATAAATTAATGGTAGTGTTGCAGCGGCGCAACAATAATTATAATATGGAGATTAGCTGGTCACACACACATACGCTCATATTATTGCTCTATTTTTATTTATTATCGTTTATGAATTATATAATATATGTAGATTACCAGTAAGTTATCGCATGCCGCCGCGTTGGCTGCGTAATACAATTAACTCGGCCGCCGTGACTTTTATCGTTTTCCGTCCGTGGTCGTGAGAAAGACGTCGCGAACGTGGTCACAGATTTTGGTGTTAACAGGCGCGAATCGCCAGCATTTTTAAAATTGTTATTATTGTTTTTTTATAGTGTGCGCTAATCGCCACTTATTTATATTTTTATATTTTTTTTTAATTATATTTATATGCATGCGCAAATCGCTGCACTTTATTTATTATTATTGTGTGCGCAAATCGCCACAAATTTTATTATTATTAAATAAATTATATAATTTACACATTTACGTGTGCGCGAATCGCCACTATATGTTGTGAATTGTATTATAATTTCAAAGCTGTTTTTTTTGCTCTCTGTGTATTTGATATTATTATATAGAGAGCAGGTAGCGGCTGGCCAGCAGTGCACCGGCAAATTGTGAGTTTTTGTTTTATTTATTATTATTATTATTATTATTATATTCTGTTGGGCCAGAAGGGCCACGATATATTGTATACTGTTATAGACATAAAGGCATTGATTTATTAGTATTTTGTATACCTACTTACCATTATTGAGTTGCTGTGATTTTATATATATATATATATTTGTGTTTATTTAATTTGTGTATTATACAGCAACTAATTATTACCAACAACCGTGTTACCATTTTTTTTTGTAATTCAATGTTGTAAACACACCTACCCATATACACACTCGTACACAAATACACATTTTGCACGACACGCACTACATAGCTCGACAGTATTTGCCCGGCGATCCCGACCACTGCTGTCTGAGCTATAACACCACTACACACCCAGCTATTTCTCCATAATTGTAAGAGCTAGGTATTAGTGGTACGTAATTTTGTTTTACAGGTATCCGGGCTCGCGTAATATTTTTTTATGCTCCCGGCCCGAACATCATGGTGACCTCGACGTGATCTTTTTGAGGTGTCAATAATTCATTTTATATAAATTATTATTATCTGGTTTTGTATTTTTTTTTTTTTTTTTTTTTTTTTTATTAATATTTCCTTTATGGAATTGGATAAGTTATTTTTTAATTACTTGAGGCTCAATAGTATTTATTAAAGAAGAAGAGAGTGTTTGCTGGATTTCATAATCTTTAAAATGATTAAAGTATATCAATATCATAATGAATGAACTAATTAAATGCAGAGAGAGTTCTTATACTGTAAGAGACCTGACAGAGTCACTAGGGTGTTGTAAAAATGAATGAATCCTAAATGGAAATTGTCTTCTAATGAGGTTTTGACTTTCTCGTACGATAAAGAGTCTAATCCCCACTCCCTAAAATACTCCAATGTATCACAAATTATGTGATTACCCATATCAGCTGTGGATCCTCCTGTTGTCTTGATTTCTTCTAATTCTTCTAAGACTATGTCTAAGATAGCTCTATCATTAGGTGCGGATGGATGATATAGAAGTATTCCCACAACATGACACATCCCTTCTATTCCGAGCTCTTGAAACTTGGTGATAAATCTGCTTTTGGCTCCTTCAATAGGGTTTTGGCTCATAATTTGTATAGATGAAATCTTCTTTGTCTTGACATCAGGGCCTAATTTGATTTCTTGTGAATCCTGAGCTGGATTCATGTTGGTTGGGAGCTGTTGCGTTTCGTAATCTATTTTCTTCGTGACTGTTATGCTTTTGCCTTGTTTAGCTAATCTCTCTAAAGACATTCTTTTCACTCTTTCATATCCTGACTCTTCTTGATGTTGGTTTGCCTTAAAGTCCTCCATCTTGGAGATTTGGTGAGCCCTAGATTTATCAGTGGTCTTATTCTTTGATATTATCAGCTTACGTCTCTTTCAAATATACTTAATTCATTGTAATCTTTTGTAGATAATGATTCCTGTTCTTTGTTGTAATTTTTGTTTAGAAATGATATTGGTTCTTGATTAGTTTTTATATCTTGTTTGAAGGGAACTGTTGATCCTTCACATATTCTAGTAGGAATCTCTTGTATACGATTTACATTATACATCTTGATTATATTTTCTAAGGAAAGAACTCTTTGGGTCAATGTTTGGACGGTCTTTTCTAAGTTAGCTATCTTTCTGTTAGCAGTGACCAACATACTATCTTCATATTTTGATTTACTAATAAACTTCTGAATTTCATCTGGCATATCCGATAGTTGCAACTTCTTATATTTCACCTCCCCCTTCTTTTGATGGATAATATTTATTTTATCAGACCCGATGTTCATGTCAAGTGTTGAAGGATTTTTACTCGGACTTGTTTTAGTTTTGGGAGTGTCATTTGATTTCCGGTTCTTATCATAATTATCTGATTTGTTGCCCTTGAGGGTAGATACTGTTTTAGGTTTCTGTACAGTATTGATGTTTGGATCCTGCTGAAATTTTCCCTCGGCCTGGTGTTTTGAAGGTTCATTGTTACCTATCTCAGAATTCTGCCCTGATGAGTTAGAAAAATCTAAATTGTCCCAATTCAGAGGTTTCATCGAGTGTGTCTCAGGCTGCTTCTGTTCTTCCGTTTCTTGTGGATCACATTTAAGGCTCTCATTTTTAATATTTTTAAAATGATCTTTAAGTTTGTCCAATGAGTCCAATGCTGAGTATTTATTTTCAACTCTCTTTGCCTTTGTACTGTCTTTTTCTCCTAATTTAAACCCCATATCTTGTAAGATTAATAACGCAAGACCTTCTGGGATGGATACATTAGGTAGCTTTTGTTGGAGAGCATGAATGACAGAATCATAAATTTCTGACTTGTCTCTATTCGATCCTGTCATCATGATATCTTTATCTTGTCTCGCATTGAGCCATGGTGCCAAGTTAGACACAATTTCCGTTAAGTTTAATTTAAAATTACTTGTTGTAGTAATGGATGCCAACTGGTCATTATACGGTGCATCAATTTTCTCCAATGTCTCCACTTGTATTCCTTCAGATATCTCTTCAATGATGATTGGCAATTCTTCTTCAATTATTTGGTGAGGCAACTCTGTAGTAGTAAGAGGGATTGACTCTCTCACTGTCTTGCAAATCACTATTCCTGGATTTTCTACTGTACTCTTATTGTTCTCTTCGTTTTCTCCATCTTGATTGTTTTTCAATGTCTTTTCCAAGTTCTCCATAGCTTCTATTGTATCTCCTCTCTCTGATAAGCTTGCTAATTCTTCAATACTGAACCCCTCAAAATTATTTTTCTTAAGTAGATCAAGAATATTTGAGTTTTGAATCTCTGGTACTATAGATTTCCTTATGGAATCAATCGCCCCAGATAGCTCAAAATCTTCTTCGATTAAGAAGGTATTATTAACACCCTTAAGATTGTTCTTTGCGGTGTGGTTTTGTTGTTTCTTTCTCTTCTGTGATTTGGCCATTTGGAATAATACAGATGGGTCTTCATGATGTTCGGGCCGGGAGCATAAAAAATATTACGCGAGCCCGGATACCTGTAAAACAAAATTACGTACCACTAATACCTAGCTCTTACAATTATGGAGAAATAGCTGGGTGTGTAGTGGTGTTATAGCTCAGACAGCAGTGATCGGGATCGCCGGGCAAATACTGTCGAGCTATGTAGTGCGTGTCGTGCAAAATGTGTATTTGTGTACGAGTGTGTATATGGGTAGGTGTGTTTACAACATTGAATTACAAAAAAAAATGGTAACACGGTTGTTGGTAATAATTAGTTGCTGTATAATACACAAATTAAATAAACACAAATATATATATATATATAAAATCACAGCAACTCAATAATGGTAAGTAGGTATACAAAATACTAATAAATCAATGCCTTTATGTCTATAACAGTATACATTTGCGCACACAATAATAATAAATAAAGTGCAGCGATTTGCGCATGCATATAAATATAAATAAAAAAAATATAAAAATATAAATAAGTGGCGATTAGCGCACACTATAAAAAAACAATAATAACAATTATAAAAATGCTGGCGATTCGCGCCTGTTAACACCAAAATCTGTGACCACGTTCGCGACGTCTTTCTCACGACCTCGGACGGAAAACGATAAAAGTCACGGCGGCCGAGTTAATTATATTACGCAGCCAACGCGGCGGCATGCGATAACTTACTGGTAATCTACATATATTATATAATTCATAAACGATAATAAATAAAAATAGAACAATAATATGAGCGTATGTGTGTGTGACCAGCTAATCTCCATATTATAATTATTGTTGCGCCGCTGCAACACTACCATTAATTTATTATCACTATAAATTATATTAATATTTAATATTATTAAAACTATTTAAAAATGCTGTAAATACATTTATAAATATGGTGGGGGGATGAAGTTTGAGTTCTGAAATTCTCTCTTACTTAACTTACACTAAAAAATATTTAGCTCCTCTTGTTTAAAAATTCTGGCTACACCATTAAAAAAAAGAACTGTATATATTTTTATTTTATTTCCAAAAAATAGACTTATATATTTGGAATTTAAATTCTTCAGATTGTGTTACATTCGATGAAATCAACAATTTTGATATATTATCAATTAACCGAAGAAAACAAAGTAGCACTGTAACTGTGACGGTATAATAATATAATAAAAACTCGAATGCATATACGATTATAAGGAATTATAGTTATAACGATACGGTGTCTTTAAAAACATTATTTTCTTTTCCAATTTCGTACGAATATAAATAAAACAATAATTATCTCAGTAGTTATAAACATAATTTCTGTAAGACGTATGTCAGCCAGAAAGGAATAATTAAAGAATTATTATCGTTGAACTTTTTTGACCAATCTCTCCATGTCCAACGCACGTGTGACTGTATTATTGTGATTATTATTATTATTATTATTATTATTATTATTATTATTACATTATATTGTCGTTGGACGAACCGTATTCATTAATGTTTACTCGATCTGTGTTGCAATGCTCGTCATAAAAGTGGTGAAAAAAAAATTGCCGCAGATAATTAAAATGGTAGACGAGCGAGAGATAGTCCTTAGACGTCCGTGGAGGTTACTCGTGAAAAAATCCGTCTGCACGTGTATTTACGAGCATTAGCAATTTGCATTTTTTTACTCTCATTGTTACGCACATGTTGGCTACATAAAAACTGTAATATTGCGGCCTCCCGCATGTGTTTAGTTTCAAATTGACTGATCATATTACAACCAAACTAGAAATTTGTTGTAATACTTATTTGTTATTAAAATTATTCGATTTCTAACCCAAATAGAAAATAATGTAATTTCCAAGTAGTGAAAAAATATTAATATTAAAACAAAAAATCGCAACAAATAAAATAAACGCGATAACGGCGTATTTAAATGATTTATTTTTCGGTTTATTTCAAATACATATATGTATACATTTCAAATTTCAAATTATGATAATGTGAACTATTTTTCTTAAAAGCATAGTTATTTTCGGAGAGAAACACTAAAATTATATTTTTTTAAATATACCTCTATAGCATAGTTTTTGATAACGGGAGTATAAAATAAAAAAAAAACCGTAGAAATACTTTATTCAAACAATATCTTATTGTTCTGCTTGTTTATTCAATATATATATATATATATATATATATATATATATATATATCTTGATAGTAACGTTTTAAAACGGAACAATTGAAAAGTTGTATTTTATATACATTTTCTTTATTTAAGTATATAAGTATATATATATATATATATTATACGAATTATTTGAGTTGTTAGTTGCGTTTTGTTTGTATTCTATTTGAACAATATTGTAGGGTCTAGATTCGCTTTAATAAACCGTGTAGGAGATAAGAAAATATGCGATGATTAAAAGGTCTCGGGGACCGGTATAATATGATTATACAACAGAGTTATAAAATATTGGATAACGACCGTAAAACATAACTTTGGCTTATCATCAAAACGTTTAAAAAAAAGGTAAAAGGTGAATAATGTTGTAAAACAAAATATTGCAGTATAGTTCCTTTTGTAAAAAAAAAAAAAAATCAGGCGTTTATGATTTTAAGATTAGGGATATCAATATATTTATACGTATATGCATCGTCTTCTCTTTAAAAATAAAACTGTCGGATCATTGTGTATCGTATATTATTTGCCGAATGAAACCGGCAAGACATTACGCGGGATTGAGTGATTGCCCTTTTTATAAACACGAAAGATAAAAAGAACAAATTCTTTTATTTTTTATTTAGAATGCTTTCACATAAAAAAGCACGTATGTATGCAATCCATTTTATTGGAACATACTTCGACGATATTAATAATAAATCCATAGTCCATAGTATAATAAATAAATTAAACCGTTATGTACTCGTATTGTGATTTTGTTTAGATAACCGAACAGATAAATTAATTGGCTGGACCTAAGCTAAGGGTCGACACTTTACAAAAATACAACTTACAACACGAGCATTAAGATTATATGTAGATCTCGAAAACAGTCTCCAAAAATAATATCTAGAGTTGATGAATTAATAAAATACTTCAAAATAATTGTTCATCAATATGCAATTGTAGGAATTGCATATTGTTCTGTACCCACTGTACAATATTTTGTCTCACCAACGTTTCTAGGATGATTTTCTGAAACACGGAACATTACAGATTGCTTTCCATATAATATACATATTATGTACTATATGAAAAACATCCCGAGAACTGTAATTGCGCCGAAATTATGTCTTCTATGAAACGTCATTTAACTGTTCTTTAAATACATCCTATCAACATCCAATTGTAACACTAAATTGCACGGTCAATGAAAAAAATAACTTTCACATCACATGAATGATTTGAACCTCGAACAAACACGCAATCTATCATTTAGGGAACCTACGCTTAATCCTACTTACCTACCTATCATATTCATAAAATGTTAGTAAAATTAATGTACTTAAATAATAAAATCAAAAATATACAAAATGATGATTAACTTACTTTATAATAATATGCTATATATTTGTTTATATAGATAATTTTTATAATTTTTAAAACCATTTAAAATAATTTACAATTTGACTAATATTGCAAAAATATATATTATAAAATATAAAAAATTAACTTTGACGCAATATGCATATTATTTATCTAATATTGATTGATTAACCTGTTATACATTATTAAGATAATTATCAACTTCATACCAAATACAGGTGTAGCACCAAAAAAACTTACATTATATGAATTATATTTTATGTGCATATAATCGGACATTATAATAATATTATATTATATTATAACCGTCTGCATTCACAGAATCACAAATGTGTTGTATGCTTGCGTGATAATAAGTAAAATGAGTATTGAGCAAATTATAGATTTGCAACTGATTTTAATAACAATTTACTAAAATAGCACGCATGGTAAAACCAGCTAGTTATCAGCTATCAATAAAATATATAATTTAAAAATTGTAAATCTGGAAGTCAGTTTGTAAATAAATAGTTATTTATATATATATATAGTACTATAATCACGTGATTACTGATTACTACCATTATCTCAAAATAACACTTTGAAACATTACAGGGTTGTAATTATATCGCGTTTTGATTATAAATTATATATATATATATATATATATATATAATTAGTTGTAATAAATAAAACGAAACTGAAACCACTCAGTAACATCGCAATATGATGTTTCATTTTGAACACAAAACATACATCTCAAAGATGTTAGGCAACATAAAATGTTCTCAATTTATAGCAGACCAAGCTAGAAATCTGAACTATACAATGGTGAGTTAAAAAATTGAAAATTGAAAATGCATATTTGTATATTTTGTCAATTTTAGTTAAAATAAATGCATATTTCATATTTTTTTAAAAAAAATTTAATAACTTTAACATTTAATGTTCGTCGTCTGTATATTTCAATTAATATTGAATATATAACATTCAAAATTATCAACAGACATTTTACATCGTCTGTCAACAATTAATTTAATAACAACAATGTAATACTTACGTATTTAGTCTATCATGTCAAAATACCGAAATAATTATGATAAGTACTTTATATCTTAAATAAATCTTAATATATATGCAAAATAAATATTCTGAAGTTCAGAAATAAAAACACATCTGATGTTGTTAATAATCAATAATATATTCGAAAACTATTCATAACTAAAAAAAATGTATTATTGGTTAGCATTTTGACGATAAGTACTTTTTATCTTATTTATCTTTCGTGCTAATTTTGCAATTTTTCCGTACATATTTTTCCTTTTTTTAGCTCCTACAACTTCCGAACCGTATTCATCAGAGTGCTCTAAAGGAGAATTTTCAAAAGACAAAGTTATTTATAGAAAAGGTTTATTTTCGTAATGATTAGGTGTTACCAATTCACGTGCTTATCTTTTTTGATTTTTTTTTTTTGAAAACAATCTAATATAATATTTTGTTGGTCGAGTAACATTTGTATGCTATCAAAAATAATGAAACAAATCGTTGCATGATACAATGCAGATTACTAGTGATTGCCGACGTTGAATATAACACGTAATTTATTAATGTGAGCAATCGAGGAAATTGAAAAATATACGCCTCCATAAAGCACTTCCAATCCTGTATGATACGATATTGTTATGCAATTGGTAAACTGTACAAAAGTTCGATGCTCGGAATACTGGTACGGTCCATACCATTTATAACAAAAGAAATAAACAACGCGGAAAACTGGTACTATTCAAAATTTAATTTTCAAGGTCCTAAAATATTTACTACAGATTTGGCTAGAATATTTATGGCAAAGTTAGAAACAAATATCAAAATTCTTGAATCAGGTTGCTCACTGTCAAATATCATGAATGACCAAGGTTCAGCCCCCATTGTAGTTTTCCACTCCTCAGGGATATTGAAATCAGAATTTATTGGTTCTCTAGGTAAATATCTATGGCGGTAATTTCGAATATTTCGTTTTAACGAAGAAAAATTTCCGACTGCTACAGCTGTATCCTCTGTACACATATAATCATTAAATTACAACGATATTCAATACATTTTTAAATAATAAATTATAAAATAATTATTGTCTAACTTGGAATGTTGTGCATGATAGTTGACAATATTTGACTTGGGGTTTCTCGTGTTCCTACAGATTTTTCCTTTATACTTTTTTAACAACAATTATCTCCTCTATTTTGTTTTTAACTGTGCACTTATGTGAAATTTCATTTGAATAATTTACGTACTGGAATTTCAGTTAATTCCATAAATACATAAATAAAAATATATTATAATATAATAATATTTTAACTTAGGGGCCCATAGACGACCAACTTGGTTGCCAACATAAGGCTCCGCCTACCAAAAATTAAAACAATTTGATCTCAAACCAAACATCGGACCAACCGTTTACTACAACCGACAACCGGTCCACAGACATGCAACCTCTCCTCCAACATGGCAAGTTGGCAACGAGGTTGACAAACAAGTTGGTCGTCAATGGGCCCCTTTACCGGTTTGATCAAATTAGTTGTAACTTTTCCCGGGCATTTCAAATTTTTGTTTTGTGTGCATTTCCACCGGATAGAATTATTATTCTTCCTCAAAACCACTTAAGAATATTTCTTATATACTCTTAACTCTGAGCCTCTTTGACCTTCAAAATTTTCTATATTAGGTATAATTTTTATTGAAGTAATAACACACTCAATCCACTATTGCCAATGATATTGTACTGATGAGAACTTTCTGTATATTATAGTTCATGACATTTATTGATTAATAGATATTTATCGTATCTTATCGTTATCGCATTATTTTCACTCGCAGTCACTCGTGAGTCGTGTTTTCCCATCGGTAAAATAAAATAATCGTTGATATTTTATTTCTTTTTTTTTTTTCATAAAAGTTTGGGAAACCTTTACTATTGTGAACACCAGTATTCCGCATTTATACAGACCGTACTAGTTTTCCGTTTACCCAAAAGTTCGACCGCGGAAAATAGCAATTGAAATTTCCGTTTTATAATCTGATAAACGATTTCGAATAACACCTAAAGTTGCTGTGAACCCGTTTTAAGACGAATCGTCCGTCCTTGAATTACAAAAAGTTAGCGAGTCCGTATCTATATATTTTTATGTAATGCATTATATGTTTTAAGCTTTAAACGGAAAATGTTATAAATGCACCCGTAACATTTTTACACGTGTGTGTGATGTAATGAACGTGTAGCGTGTGCTTGCGTGTGTGGTACGCAATATTACTAAATGGCCGTATCTACTACGTGATTTTAAAAACGGTGAGCTCCAGAATTGGTAATTCGAGTAAATAATCGATGAAAATAAAACACTATGTGCACATTGGACACGTGGAAAATAAAAGTGGAAGCGTGCAATAAAAATATTGGTTTAGTAGGTAGAATTTAAAGTTGTGTTTTATTAAAACGCGAAAAAAACTCTTAGTACAGTGTAAATAAAAAAAGGAAGTCGGTAAGTTAATGGTGGTGAAAATTCGTCCTTCGTCCCTTCGATCCTCGGACTAGATAATGGTAATGGGTTTATTGAATTTCAAAGAAATGATAGCCCATTACTTCAGTAAAACGATTCTGAACACTGTTTCAGTATAAAAATATACCGTTTATATAATTTACCACTTTTAGTCTAATTGTTGCAAGGTTTATTTTTTTATCAACCCAATAATCATTTTTTTGTTTGACGAAGAAGACATTTTATTTTACCGATAATATAAAACATTTTGTTCTATCTGTATCCGAAGTTTCATTCAAATTGGATGAATTATTTTTTTAAAAAAAACATTTATAGATAAAAATGTAAGTAAAAACAGTAAATTCCGTAAAGTCATAAAATAATTTACAAAAATTCTTATAAAATAAAATCTTGAATTTCTAAGTTTTGTTAGATAATTATATGAATAAGAAGATATTAAATTGTTAAATGTTTATTACATAAAAAATTCAAAAAATGAGTAATTTTCATAGTTTTTAAATACACTGAAATACATATCTACCCCTGAGTATTATTCAAATCTATAAAACTCTGTGTTATTTTTTTTTTTTTATTGACTTACTCAAACTGTGCGCTGTTATTTGATTTTGATACGTATGTTTATCGTTTGTATTCGAAGAAATACGATCGGTAGTTTATAGAAATTAAATGTTCTCCTCAAAATCGACTCTTCGACATTTTTCATTAAAGCACTTATACGAAGTTATGAGCACAATAATTGTTCGCTCAAGTTTATAATGTTTCTCTCTCTGAGTATAATATTATTACACAAAAAAAACGTCCTTGGTAACTGTTATTAATAGTAAGAGCTGTTAAAAACTCCTAAACGAATACTAACAGACGTGCTATTATCAACAACAAAAATACGCATCAATGAATATTCGTTTTCATTCGTATGAGTCGTTCGAATTTTAAAGCGTACCTACTTATTTTGATTTACTTATGTCGATTGTTAATTATTGGTTACTTTATAAGAGAACAAAACAACAACTTAGAGAACCGATACAATATACATTAGGTAGTTGAATGAATAGTGTAAGGACTTAGCTTTTACTCTCACTCTGCAAGGATTCCAAAAATCAAACAGAGGTCGCATACTACATCTTTAGAAAAAAGTTTGGAAAAAAAAAAATAGAACAAGACCAATTGTATATTCTACCAAACATGTGAGATTAGATAAATGTGATCATTTTCCAAAAACCGATAACTAAAGAGGACGTTGTAAATATCCTAACTGCATAGGATTTACAAGTTTTAAATTTACAAAGTCCCTTGTTTACTTATATATTATAAAATTCAAAAATTGTTTTTATGAATATCATTATTAATTTTTAAATAATTTTAATAAATTATATTTTAATAATTATTTAACCTTCATTTTATAAAAGTAATTTTTATGTGATAAAAAAGAATGATTTTTTTTTTTAATTGATTTACAAGTTGTTTGATTTTGTTTTAATTTAAATTTAATAATTCTGTATTAGCATATAATATTAAAAAGTATATTAAACTGATTTAACTTCTTTTAAATATTGTAGTATATTTATAATATTATAAAAAAAAAATGTAAAAAATCTTCATGCATTAGTAATATATTATATTTATAAAGTTTTAGGTCTGTTCGAGCGCAATTTTGCACAAATGCAACAATCTTAAAATCGTCTGGTATACTCACTAATATACTCAGACAAGAGTAATATTTTTCTTTCAACAACTGGAGAACATAATCACGAATCTTACGATATAATAAATATTCATAGTCAAATTATAAATGTTGGATGTAAACGTAAAGCTGTAGAAAATATGCATATACAACCGAAAAAAGTAGTATTCAAGAAAATTACTCATAATGACCACGCAGCATCAACATTTATTGTAAATTATATTAATAGGCTGAGAAAAAACATTTATAAAGCTCGTAAAAGTGTTCTCCCACCTAATCTGACTAATATTAATGAAGTGCATACCCTCATTGATACAGAAAAAATAATTACTACTAGAGGAGAGTCGTTTTTATTAGTCAATGATAAAAATAAAAATGTATTGATTTTTTGTGAAAAAAAATCTATTATTCTTGAACCAAGTCGAAAATATATACGTAGATAGTACTTTTAAATATGCGTCAAGATTTTTTAATCAAATGTTCACTTTATATGGATTAAAAAATGGACATTATGTTACGTTAGTATTTTGTTTGCTCATTGATAAATCAGTCAAAACTTATGAATTTGTGTTTACTATGATTGTTGAAAAGTGTAATACACTTGGTTTTTTATTCTCACCAAAAAACATTACCGTTGATTTTGAATTAGCAATTCATAAAGCTATTGAAAATGTCTGGCCGAATACAACAATAATTGGATGCCGATTTCATTTAACTCAATCATGGTGAAGAAATATTCAAAAGAGTGGTTTAACTTCTTTTTATAAAGACGAATGTTCAGAAATTGTTAAGTGGATACGGTACACATTTGGTTTAATATTTTTAAACTATGATGAAGTATCAATTGTTTTGTTGAAGACCTACTATCCGACTGTCCAGTAAATGACAAATTAACAAATTACTGTGACTATTTAACCGATACTTACATCTCTGAAAATAGTTTATTTTCACCGAGAATTTGGGCATATTGGTCGAACATTAAAAGAACATGAAACATCGAACACACATCTTAATTCTTATAAAACTTACTTAGAATTGGTGACACGATTAAATACTAACAAAACCATAGACGATACTAATCAAAAAATAATGGAATCTGAACAAGAATACTGGACTAATATATTACAACGAATAATATCAGTTGTAAAATTTTTTGCACAACGAAGTTTAGCATTTGGTGATCATCAGATAAACTCTATGAGCATAATAATGGAAATTTTTTAAAAAATATTGAATGATTGGCAAAATATGAATCCATCATGTCTGAACATATAAGACGATCTTTAAATAATCAAAATAACGCGCATTATCTGGGGAAAAATATACAAAATTAAATTATATATTTAATATCAAATTGTATGAAATCAAAGATACTATAAATGATAAAGGAAGCCAAATATTACAGCATAATTTTGGACTGCATTCCTGATGTTAGCCATATTGAAAAAAATGTGTTTTAATTTAATGACCTTAATAGTTCGTTTTGTGTTAATCGATATTAATGACGATATTGAAATGGCGGACGAATTAACATATATGACGACAATGGTTCAATCAAATTTATCTCCCATTGAACTATTAAAATGTGTGATAAATACAGGAGACTTTGCCCCAAATGTATGTATAGCATTGCGTATACTATTAACACTACCAGTAACGGTCGCTAGTGGAGAACGGAGTTTTTTTAAACTCAAACTTATTATAACATATTTAAAGTCAACCATGGTTCAAGATAGATTAAGTGGATTTGCTATGACAGCAATCGAACATGAATTGGCGGAACAACTAAATGACGTTGACATGGTAAAAGATTTTGTTAATGCAAAAGCAAGAAAATGCAGTTTCAATAGATAAATTATCTTTATGTACTTAGTATGTACCATGCGTATAACTTTTTTACCTAATGATTATGAAAATATTTTTATTTATTAATGAAGAACTAGATTTATTTAAATTTAGTTTAGTGTTTTTTTTTCAATACAAAGTATGTTTATTGATTATTATTTTATTTTTATGTAAATTTAGGTATACGTATTATAATTTAATGGACGGGAAATTTTTAAATTGTACCGATCGGCAAAATACCTAAGGCCATCCGTATATCATTAAAATAATATTTTTTAATACATATAATACAAAATAAGTATACTTCATGTAAGATTATACACGTATGGTAACGAAGAAGATAGTATTAATTCCGCCTAAGCACACGTTTAATTTTTCCTACGTTAAACATTTAACTAGATTTTTAATTTAATTGATTTCCGAAAGAAACATTTACTTTGATTGAATAATACAGATGTCAAATAAAATCGGCTGTGTTTTAAAACTTTTTTTAGACATTTTTATATTTAGCCCTAACCTCCTTTTTTCATAAAACCTAGTTCGATTCGATATGCATTTATTTTATTTCCAATATTGGATCGAGTTTTAAACTTTAGTATTCAGAGAATTCGTAGAAGTGAATAAGGAAGTCCTTCAATGTTTTCTTGGAAAAATGTTTAACTTTTGTAATCATAAATACATCATATTATTGTGTTCATAAAAACCTGACCGTTAAGATGGAAAGTATAGAAATGTTATCTAAAAGCGAATAAGAATTTACTATTTAGAAATATATATGAAATAACCATAAAAATCGATGTACACTTCTATTGTTAACAATTACTCAATCATGTATTCGTATTTATTGATGTGACAAGAATGGTAGATCTACGTGCGAGTAAAAAATGAAATAAGTATCGCAAAAGAAAAAAAATGCATTATTTATAGAGCAATGTGCCTCACTGAATTTGTATTATATTTATGAATTTCTTCATTTCCTAGAACTTTCGTATTTACATGATTATTCTGCGCATAAGATATTTTCTTTTCATAATATTATACCGTATATATTATATTATATTTTTTTTAAGAATTTTTATCAATATTATTTTTATATTGTTGAAAAAGTGATTTTTTCCTTTTCAAAAAATGTACTAACGGTTGAACGAATAACCTTATTGCAGACGAATCTGTTATAATATTAGCATTCACATAAATACTATACTACGAATTTTAAATTCAGTTTATTTTTATCTGTTGATTCAATGATGAAAATCTCTTCAAAACAAAATCTTAATTGTCGACTGAGAACAAATTATACGTTTAATTGAAAACAAAAGTCTTAAGATCTACAATAGGTCGAAGGCTATGAGTGTGGAAACCGGTCAGCTGTGGCTCATCTTATACATCGGAAAAAAGGGTCATTGCTATGTTTTTATTTAGAAGTGGTTTACTGATATTTCGAAAAAAAATAAATAAGTAAAACGGATTACAATATCACGCGTCCTTTGAAGTTATAGTTATTATTTAGTTCGTGCTTTCCGTGAGATTTTGTCTCCATGCATACGAGCACAGCGCACCAAGTCACCGCTCTAACCACATACAAGCTCATCTTACGTTGCCAAAAGGAAAATGGTAAACTTTTGCAAAAGTAGTTAATCTCATACAAAAATTAACGTTACAGTGTTAACTCCTATACGAGATAGCGTTAACTTTTTCACGAACTTAATTAAATTACTGACGGTAAAGAAATGATACTTTTATTTTTAATTATTTCTATAATATTATAATATAGATATTTAAATTTAGATTCAGTTTTAGATACGGTTTTATCTTTGGTTTTTTTAGTTAACACTTTAGATCGAAAATCATCAATGCATGTGTTCACAGGGAATTATAATAGTAGTCCTAATTGAAAAAAAGTTTAACAGCCATAGGTCAATCATATATTATTAAACTATTTGATACTGGTTTAGTTGACGCCCGCCACTTATATTTCTTATATTTCTATTATACTGCAGATAAAAAAAAGGTAAGAAAAATCGCGGTATATATGTACGTTAGAAATTCATTTATTGGATATTTTAAGAATAATGTTTGGTAAAATCCTTAAGTAAAATGAATAAGATAGACGCAATAACTAACGACAACGAAATGTTCTGTATTGCCTATACAGAGTTAGAAATCTGTAGTTGATTTAACATTTTACTGAATTTGTCAATCAGCTAAATTGTTAACTATATACTTTGGAATGTTAAAATAACAACAGTGTATGTAGAATGAATACACGTGATTTAACACCAGACGTTTACTCAATACAGCATTCAGTATAGAACAGGGGTGGCGAACCTATGGCACGCGTGCCAGAAGTGGCACGTTGACCAAATTTCAGTGGCACACAAATATTATTCATCTTAAAAAAAAATATTATATTTTAAAACTTTAGTATGAGAAATTTTAAGAATTAAATTTATAATAAAATAAATATTAAATAATATTTATGATTTTTGTACTCTTATTGCTACGATAGAAGTACAAAGCACCCAACATTCGATTACGATAACTTACCGATACCGCGACCGGTTGCGATAAAAACAATTGCACATTTGTCAGCTGTTCAAGGTTCAAACGAACTTATAATTTAGTTACCCGTCGGCCGTCGTCAACTATCGTGATTATTGATAATTAAATAAATACAGGAAATTTTATTAATATGTCACTTTCAAAAAAAATGAAATGTTCTGAAGAATCAACGAGTCGAAACTTTCAAGAATGGTGGACATTCAAATATGGTATGATATTCAAAAATAATAAAGCGTTATGTGTACTGTGTTCAGAAAGTGTTGTATGTCGGACTTCATCTGTCAAACGTCATTTTGAAACTATTCATAAAACACTGTTAACAAAATCTGCCGATGAACTAAAATGTTATATTTCACGTGCACTATCAAATAAAGATGCACAAAGTGATAAATTAATTAAATTTGTTAAAAAATCTGACAATTTAGAGTCTGCTAGTTTTGATGTTGCAAAGTCTATCGCTGTTCGGGGAAAACCCTTTAGTGATGGAGATTTTATTAAGATGTCGTGGTTAGATTGCGCTGATAACCTTTTTCAAGACTTTGATAATAAAGATGCAATTATACAACGTATTAAAGACTTGTCAATCAGTAGAAATACTATTAAAAATAGAATACTAAGTATGAATTCTAATATTGAAAATCAATTAATACACAATTTAAACCTAAGTTCATTTTTTTCTATTTGAATCGATGAGAGTACAGATATAACATCGTCTGCCCATCTTTCAATAATTTATCGTTTCTGTATTAACGATGAAGTTCGTGAAGAACTTATAAAATTAGCATCTATACCAGCTAAAACTACCGGTGAAAATATATGTGAAGTTGTTGTAAATGTCCTTGAAGATATTGGATTAAATTTATCTAAAATTGTATCAGTAACTACCGATGGCGCCCCTTGTATGATGGGAAAAGACCGTGGTTAACAAACCTTTTTTCAAAAAAAATTGGACATCCTTTAATTGGTTTTCATTGTATAATTCATCAGGAAGCGTTGTGTGCTAAGGACGGACTAATGCAGTATGAAAATATTTTAAAGCTTGTAACGAAAATTGTAAACTTTATAAATGCCCGAGCATTAAATAAAAGGCAATTTAGTTTATTATTAGAAGATGTAAATTCTATTCATAAAGGACTCGTGATGTACAATAATGTTCGTTGGCTTAGTAGAGGCAACCTTTTAGAACGATTTGTAGAATGTTTACACGAAATTCGTTTATTTTTGAGTGAAAACCAAAAAAATTACACTGAATTAACAGATATAAATTGGTTGTGCAATTTAATGTTTTTTACTGATTTTTGTTTGTATTTAAATGAACTCAATTTAAAATTGCAAGGTACCGGAAAAAATTTAGAGTTCATGTTTAGTTTAATAAAAAGCTTTGAAACAAAATTAAATGTATTTATACGTGATATAGAAAACCATAAATTTAAATATTTTCAACATTTAAACAAATTCCTGAGTGAAATTGAAATCAACGAGACTCCTAAATTAGATGAAAATATAAACAATTTTTTAAGTATCATAAAAGAAACAATTCAGCAGTTCAATAACAGGTTTATAGATTTTAAAAAGTTTGAATGTACTGCTGTGTACTTGTGTCTTGTGTGTCTATAGACTACAAAATTGTCGTGACTCGTGTGTTTACAGTTTAATCCGATTTTCGCGTATTGAAACTTTCAACTTTTTTAACCTAACCTAGTGCCAATTTCACATTAATTTGTTATTGAAATTTACAAATTGCAATGGAAAATTATTGATTAGTTTGAGAATAGGAACTATTAAGGACTAACATGCTCGTTCACTTCTTACACAACTAGATGCCTCATGTGTAAATGGAAATAAGAGTACCTACCTATATTCTTATTGAAAATTGGTACCTATTTAAATTTTTTGTTTTTGTTATTGATCATAAGATATTACCATTTAATTAGTAAGTGTAATTTTTATATTTTATTAACATGAATTTGGTTTTAGATTTCATGGTATCTGCAATTATCAAACTTTTATTATTACCATATTTTATCCTAACAAAGACCCAAATAAAAAACTCCTTTGTTAATACTTCTGACAAAACCAAATTTTGGAAACCATCTTTGGAGGAATCAGCAGCTGGATTAATTTGTCACGTTACGGTTAGTATTAATTAATTTGTATAAAAAAGTTAAAAACTAAAAAACTAAATTGTCAATATTTACAGAATCTTATTGAACTTAATGAAGAAATTCTTAAAAGGCGCAAAAAGTATTCTCAATTTGGAGCAACCATACAGCTGTATTTGATATTGGTTGGTAATGATATATATTCACAGTGGCGTATTTGAGAGGGGGGGCGATAGGGGCGATCGCCCCCCCCCCTCCCAGAGATCTTTGAAAATAATATTTTATGATTGTTGAACTTATAAGTGTATCTAAATATTTTAATTAATAAATAAATAATATTTTTTGGATGAGAAATTTTTGTGATAACTGTCAACTCATAATACATATTATATCGGATAAATCGGATTACTGATTAGTGATTGCTCTATGATACGCAAAGATGGAACATTTGGCCCGAGGACTGGGTGACGTAGTCGTGCCAAACGAATGATGGAACGGAACGTCACCTGTCGAAATGGTTACCTAAATGGTCACGATGGGTCATTTCGTCATTGTGATAAACTGATAACTTATCTGATACTTATCTATGAAATAATTAATTATGATATTTATAAAAATGTGTTGTGTCTGTTCGACTGTTCCGTTCCGTTAGCCTGTTCGCCATACAATCGTTATTCGTACACTTGCGACTTGCAACTGATTTAACATCCCGTTTCCCCGTTCACGCTATTTTATATAAGCGCCATTGTGCCGTCATTAATTCACGGTCGTCGTGTATAGTTGTTGGGAACAGACTAGACCGTGCGGTGCGGCCTTTGCGCGTACGCGCAAATGAGACAGCGCGCCGCCGAGTTGTCAACCGGTTTTTCTTGTCGTAAAATGACTGATTATTACTCATGTCATCGCGCCTTTCGGTCTGTAGTTTTCTGGTGGCTGTCGAGTTGTCGTCCGTCGCGACACATGCACAGCTCGGTGTACCCAATCATAATTTTTGTATTTTTGTGCATCAGCGTACTTCGGCGTCCTTTTCTTTTGCTGTTGCCTGGTCAATCATTACACGTGGTCGCGAACAGAGCTACCCGTGCTTCCGTCACGTCAACCTGAACCGACTACTTGTTGTTTTTTGTGTTGTGTACACATCAACAACCACGTGTTTGCGTGTACATCACATTCAGCCGTCCGGCAAATATCGGATCTTCGTCATCCACTATCTGTGGCACCAGCCAACTTCAACCGCCTCCAGTCGACGTCAATCATTCCAGGAGAGTCAGGTCGCAATTTATTATTATTTCTAATTATTTATTCCTTTTATTCATTTATTATTATTTCCGTGGCCTTTACTGTCGGCTACATCGTTTATCGTTCGTGTTCATTACTAACCCTAAAGTTAAGTTATTTTTATGCAAACATATATCAATATAATATATTATGTCATTTAATTTCTTGTAGTTAATAACGAAACATTTACCTGTGTTCAAAACTCATTCCGTACCATGCAGTCCACTTTCTCTACCTCCTTTTACCATCATTCATTGCTAAAACTAACAGTGATACGACCGGCGAAATACGCCGAATTAATACATTAAGTTTATTCGTTTTATGGTCCTTAGTCGACAATAGTATTATTTGTACTCGTGCGAAATTTACCAGTTGTTGTAATTGCTGTTACAGGTAAATAATAATCTTTCCTTTAAACTACCTTTTAACTACCATGTCCAATTTATTGAGTCAATGGTTAAAACGCAAAGATGTTGACAATGATCCTGACAATAACAGCAAAAAAATGAAAAATGACACTACGACAAAGATAACGGCACCGACATCTGCAAGTTAATCATCGCTGAATACAGCAGTAACTAGTATTTCATCTGGTAGTGCCACTACCACATTTAATTTAGATATAGCAAACTTTTTAAAAGAATCTAACATTAGTATAACTGACCATGACCAGCACGGTATTACAATACAGCACGTATTGATAAAGTCGAGTAATAAACCTGATATTGGTTTTGTTTATCCATTTTCTATACATTCCAAAAAAGGCAAAGAAGAAAAAAGGTACCTAAGTCAAATTTATTTTGAGAAATATAAATGGTTGACATATTCTAAAGAGATGTCTGGATTGTTTTGTAAATATTGTATTTTGTTTAGTGATAAAGGTGGTCGATATAAAAGTATTCAATTATGCAAATTTGTTTCTAAGCCGCTTAAAAAATATGCCAAGCTCCTAGGTAAAGACGGAGATCTAGGAGTTCATAGTAAAAACCATTATCATGTAGCTTGTGTTGAAGTTGCAGATAATTTTATGACTACTTTTAATAATCCAAAAAAGGAAGTTATAAATTTGATAAATACCGAGAGAAAAAAACAGGTTGAAGAAAACCGGAATCGTTTGAAACCTATTGTGGAGTCTATTATATTTTTAGGTCGACAGAATATTCCCTTTCGGGACCACCGTGATCACGGTAATTTTTTTGAAAATGATCTCAAAAAAAATTCTATAGTCAATAAAGGTAACTTTCGTGAACTTCTACATTACCGAATCAATTCTGGGGATTCAATTCTAGAAAAACATTTGAAAACTACACATTCTAAAGCTACATATATCAGTTCTGTTGTTCGGAATGAACTAATTGATTGTTGTAGTACAATTGTAACAGAAATCATTTTAAAAGAAATAAAAGAATCAAAATTCTATTCCGTTATTTTTGATGAAACTACTGACATTAGTCATTCATCTCAAATGAGTTTAGTTATACGATACGTACATAAAGCAGTTGTAAAAGAAAATGTTATTGCGTCTATCGATTGTCATGCATTTGTTTACAATACAGATACAGAGAAAAACTTAGAACCAAAATTAAATGGTGAAGTTTTGGGTGATGCAGTGATTTCATTATTACAAAAATTTGATTTAGATCTTAAATACTGCGTGAGCATTGGAACAGACGGCTGTTCAGTTATGGTATCGTTAGTGCGAGGAGCTGTGTAAAAAATTCAATCATATGCCAAAAATGCTATCCATTGCCCATGTGCAAATCATGCATTGAATCTCTCTATCTCAAAATCATCATCAGTCCAAAGTATTAGGAACAGCGTAGGATTAATGAAAGAAATAATAGAGTTTTTCAATTGTTCATCTAAAAGAAATTTTATCTTAAAAACTGTTCTGGATGGTCAGCCTCGTTTACAAAATTTATGTGAGACCCGCTGGATAGAACGCCATGACAATGTTATGATATTTAAAAAATCTATACCCTATACGATTGATGCTTTAACTAAAATTTCTGAGTGGAATGAACTCGTCTCTTCATCTAAAGCTAAAAGTTTATTAACAGCTATGTGCAGTTGCGAATTTATAATCGCAATTCAATGTTTATCGAATATTTTATGTGTGACAGCCCCAATGAGTCGTATTCTTCAAGGCATAAATAATGATGTGTTATGTGCTAAAAACTGTATTGACAATATTATTTCAAATTTAGAAAATAAACGTAATAATTGCCAATTAATATTTGAAGAGATATTTAAAGAATGCGAAGAGTTAATGGTTGAATTGGATATTGACGTTAAAGTGCCTAGATTATCAAAAATACAAACCAACCGTGCTAACCATCCGGCAAAAACAACAGAAGAATATTATCGAGTTTCTGTTTATATACCATTACTTGATAGCATTATTGAAGATTTAAAATCACGGTTCTTGAGTAAAGAAAATAAGTTGTTATTGAATCTATGCCTGTTAGTTCCACGATACATTGTAGATATTACTGGTGAAGATTTTAAAAAAATAATTGAGGCTGCCACAAAATTATATAATTTCAATGAAACAGTACTTGATGATAAATTGGAACTACAGACAGAATTGGAACTATGGAAAACAAAATGGAAGGGTGTAAAAAATGAAGGTACCTAATATCAATATTAATTTCTAGATAGATCTTGTATATTTTATAATTTGTTGAATATTTTTTTTTCAGGCCAGGAACTTTGTCAAGACGCTTTGTTATCAATTGATAACTGCAATTCTATTATATTCCCCAATGTGCACAAATTATTATATATAATCGCTTCTCTGCCTATTAGTGTTGCTTCTGCTGAACGCAGCTTCTCTACTCTTAGAAGGTTTGAATGCATGTATTAATTAAAAAGCAATAATATTTACATATTTGATATACAGTGAAGTCGCGATAACTTGAAGGGGGATACAATTTTACTTCGAAATATGTATTAGTCGAGATATTTTACTCGAATTTAGGGTAAACGAGGTTCTAGGGGAATAAAAAAAAAAATCAAGTTGTCAAGTTATTTGAGTTATCTCGACTGTATAAAGCCTTACTAACAACCTTGAAACAAATGTTTTAATTATTCGGAATGTGGCATATGCTTAATCGCTCTGTATTTAGTTTTTAGTAATAGTAGTTACATTCTCTCTTTGTTATTTTCGTTTACTACTCTCCTCGACTTCACACATCCACTTTTTGGCTTTTCCACTTCTTATTATTCATATCCTTATATTAGCCACATCTGCTACTTTATATTATTTTGTCAATAGGTTAAAAACTTGGCTGAGATCAAAAATGGGCCAGGATCGGTTTACAGGGTTGGCATTATTAAACATTCATAGATCTATAGAAATAAATGTTGATGATGTAATTGATCGATTCACAAGTCTTAAAAAAAGAAATATAGATTTTGTATTGTAAATAAAAATTCTTTAATAAAAGTGCTTAAATAAATAATAAAAATGCGTTGTTTTTTTATGTCTAAAAAAATGTTTTTAATTGGTGGGGGTGGTTTACTCCTCTTAATATCGCCCCCCTCCTAGGTGAAGGCTCAAATACGCCACTGTATATTCAATTAATACTTTCTATGTAAGAGTGAATGAACATCTATGGTCTTTTGAATGCCAAATTAAAGCTTTGAATGCTTGTTTCAAATTATATTTTGCTTTAAATTGTGCGTATTCAAAATAATGCTATGAGACATGGATGATAATACAACTTCTAGTTTATTAGATCAAAACACCATTTGATAAATCAACAGCAATTATCAAAACTGAATATTTGCGGATAAAATATTTTGAAAATCATAATTTATTTGTTAAACCCACAACTGTTGTAGTTGGTTATATGAAACAAAAAAAAAAAATGAGTTGAAGGAGTGGATCGTTTATTAATGGTACCTGTTCAAGGTCATTTATTATCTTTAAAAAGTAATTTAAATTATTTTCTGAACTCCCAGATATAAATGAAACTGCCCTAAAATTCACCAATGATTCTTCAAGCAGTACGTGTATATTAACTTCATTTTAAAATGGTTCCACATAAAAAAAAAAATTAAATGTTCATTTTAAAATAAAATTGTGTTTCCCATTTTTTTTATACTACGATGATGCAGAAATGAATAATCCACTTGGTTCCCACTCTGGAATTCATAAGATGGGATGTGTATATTATACAGTCCCCTCTCTACCACCAAATTCAATTCTTGGATTTGTTGAGAGTTTTTCATTTTTTTTACTTGCCTAAGATTTTTTAAACATTATACATTAAGTAGTTTTAAAAATACCATCAGTTAATATAACATCCTTACAAACTTTAACAACATATCAGTAAATTAAGTTAAA
This sequence comes from Sipha maydis, assembly GCA_034509805.1. Classification (NCBI taxonomy): domain Eukaryota; kingdom Metazoa; phylum Arthropoda; class Insecta; order Hemiptera; family Aphididae; genus Sipha; species Sipha maydis. Next base: position 245,835 of record JASXSY010000377.1, on the reverse strand, counting down.
ATCATAATTACCAATGTTCAACCTACTCTCAGATAAAAGTTAATTTAAAACTGTTGTAATGTTGTATTAAATATAGTAAATATCATATCTACATAATTTTATTTGTTAACATTTAAACAGTTTGTGGTTGTCTTAATATTAACTGATGTTTTAATAACCACTAATCTCCATGAGGCACGAGTCTTACTATAGTAACAACGAGTAGTAGTTATTTCAACTATCGTTTAATGTGAATTCAACACCAAGCTCCCCCTAGCTCAAAATCAACACACAACTGTGCACAATATTGACACCAACACGCGTTGAATCAACAACAGATTTCTAATGTGTATCATTTATATCGGAGCCGGACGTTTTGGCGTAGCCATTTTGGCGGAGCTGTTTCGGTGTAGGACGTTTCGGCATTAAGTAATTTCGGCGTAGTCACTTTAGATTTTTTCATAAAAGTGATTTTAATTGCGTTTAAATAATATGTTTTCTGTCAGATATATTTAATAAACACTATTAGTACAATATAACAAGTACTTAAAAAATAAATTAACACAAAATTGTACTACAGCAGTACAAAAAAAAAAAAAATTATACACACTAGCTGTGCTAATACACACAAAAAAAAAAAAAAATTTTCTCAGTAGGTACTTTGCGTGAAAGTTACGAGTCTACGTTGGGCGCCACTTTGTCGTATACGCCACACAAAGGCTTGAAACGCAAAAGCAGTTGCTGAGGACCATCAATCGTATGACTTCACCCCACACTGATCCAGATCGCGCCAACTACATTTACAACTAATTCATTGTGATAGACTTTTCATCTTGGTGTACTAATTTCGGATGGGAGTTCTCGCAGGAGATATTCAAAGACCTCGATGACCTTTTCGGTTTCAACATGGTTTATCAATACATACATCTATTCCATTTATCCTCTATACTGATATTCCAAGATAGATTTGGCCCTCCACCACAGTCTGGGCACGCTGATCCTGTTCCCGGCAAAAAATGTATCTACGGACCCGAAGCCTGGCAGGAAAGTCTCCGACAAAAAAGCTGGAAACTGATAATGATAATGCTCATACAGCTTGCAGCGGAAATATGCACCACCACCGCGTCGCTACTGGGTCAGGGCGACAATCAGGTCTTGTTGTTGAAGATACCCCCGGCTAAAGTCCTTTCTAACAAAATGCAAACCGAAGAAGAATACATCAACAACTTTGTAAACGTTCTCACAACTCTCGCTGACCAGGCCGGCATACCGATCAAGCCATTAACCTGGCGATCTCGACATCTGTTCGAATACTCAAGAAGATATCACTTCAAGGGTGCTCAAGTATCGTGTGCATTAAAAAAGATGTCACGCTTGGCCAGCGAGGCCAATCAAGTGATTCAGACGCTGAACGGCGACTTGTCCGGGATATACTCCACGGGGACCTCAGCCGCGTCCAAGGATGAATGTCCCATGAATGCGTACCGGGTAACAATAGTAGAGGCAGCTCATACACTCAGACGAAGCATGCCATGGCTGCGACAAAGACCACTGGCTAACAGTTTGGTCCTTGTGTCGAACACACGGACCCTAGAGGGTTTCCCGGTCACTTCTTACCCAAGCTTCTGCATGCGTGCTGTGCAAGACCAGCTGACTACGGGTCTGCATTGGATGAGAACGCTGATGCGTGACCCCATCATGTTTCCGGCTGTGTCAACCATAATCAAATTGCGCAGGAAGCAACAAGTTGACTACGAATCGCTAATAAAAGACCCCACCAGCTTGTCACTGACGTCACCTATGCAATCAGAACTGTACTTGAGAGATATGATCAAGCAGTACTTACCTCAGCTGATTCGCAACCGCGCTGTAAAGAACCTGTTCGACGTGGCAGCCGACGAGGAGAAAAAGAACTTGGTCACGGACCTCTCTAGGATCAGGCCATTCAATCCACATCTCGCGAACAAGCTTTACACACTCTCAAACTTCGGTCTGCAGGAGAAGTACGTGAGCAAGTTCACAGGTGCAAGATCCATTCAACAAGCGACATTGAGTGTGTGGACCAGTGAGTTGGCAGTTCTGAATAGCGTGAAATCCGTCGAGAAGATGAATAGCGACTACCTTGAGTCTCTATCCGCGAGTGACCACGCTAGGTGTGTGCTTGCAAGATCTCCCGCGTGTGGGATTGAGCTGGCTCAGTTATTGAGAGATGAGATGTGAGAATTGAACCTGGAGGGAATAACTATGCGGGCTCAGTAGGAGCAGACGCGACTTTACAGATGGGAGAAAATCCCTCAGAAATGGGCTTCGCGCGCAATACTCCTGATTGTCGAAGAGAGTGTGGAACACCATGACTCAAACACACGAGGCAAGCAGACGCCGTACTATGGGTCAGCGACGAAGATATGAATCAGAAAAGCGCCTATGCAAGTTTTAGAGATGGGAAATATTGTGAGCTCAATAAAACAATTCATGGAGCTTCGTGGTTGGGTCAAAGGTGACGAGGGCACGACAGAATTAATAGACAGGTTGATTGCAGAAAAAACAACACTAAACAGCTCAGACATGGACAAGTACACCAGCCAAGTGTACTCAGGGGCCATATCACATCGATTGCCTTGTAATGCATTGAAGCGCGGTGGCATGGCGAATCAAAATCTCAATTTCGCGAGTCACGTGAGGATAATATCTGACACAGCACTGCACTATGCCAAAGGTGGCATCAATTATACTATTTGCTTCCAGTTCGCATTTCTTTACGCATTAAGTTATTTGCTCAGCTTCAAGCGAGGGGTGACAAGATTGCAGGGAAGTAGGGGATTCTTTTTCATCAGCCCTGTTGTGTCAAAGTGATTCCCCCAGAAGAATTCTCACTAGAGACAACCTGCTACAAGGGTGTTGGGTTGCACGATCGTCTTGAATCCCTCACCCCTAAAACTGATGTATCCAGGATACAAGGGGATGTGTTGATAGACTCCCACACGTCGTACTCTGTAATAATGGCGAGGAAGTTCTTTGCGTGGTTACGAAGCATGGAAAAGAGGAAGAGAGTCTCCACATTGGAAAACAGAGCAATCCATGAAAGCTTGACAGCTCTCTTCGTGAACCTCACAGAGTTTGTGCATCTCGACTGCAGAAAATTTTTCTACTCATTTGTTTACTTCCAATTCATATACGTTCCTTCCACTGTGGAACAGCCGTATCTCATATGGGAGCCTATATTCACACCATGCAGTGTCAAAACCACATACGACGTATTCACTGACAGTCTTCTCAAGTGCGGGTTGATCAAACCGGTGGTCAGAGATTGCCGGGTAAAAATTGGACACAGGTAAAAATTGCGAGGACCTGAGGACACTCCTGGCACAGACACTAGAGGGTGTCACGTCCATCGTTTACAATCACTCAGTGCTCACCCAAGAAGACACGGTGTCAGCGCATCTGCGTGCATCATATCTAATGCACAACGCTTCATCAGTGTGGTGGGGGGAGTGGAGACCTGAGACATATGACACACTGAGGACAGAGCTGATCATGACCAACAAGCGAAACCTTCTCGCACAATTCACCACATCAGAGGAGGAGGCGGTGTAAGCGGTAAGAGCGGCGGATCCCCCAAAACATCACCACGGTAGACCGAACCCGTGCTTTCCCAGGGAGGATGTCATGCAGCACGAGCTCGCTCGTCTTGGCAACTCCTACTACCTCGAGATCGTCAGCGAATCCAACTAGCTGGACAGGCGATTAGAATGTATGTGAGTGTGTGCTGCATGTATGAAAACCTCATCACAGCGACCCGAAAATATGAGAGCCATAGACAGGAAACAGTCTCCATTGCAGAGCATCACATGGTGAAACAAGGTCTGTGCCCTTACAAGGAGGAACCCATACCATATTACACCCAGATGTGAGTGAAGTGCGAATTCAGTTACGCACAAGAGGTGTGTCGAAGCATAAAGTATTGCATAGCCGAGCAAGCCAACATAATTCGGGAGCACACAGGCATAGTATCTTGCGATCGCGCAGAATTGTTCAAGGGTTACAGGTACGAGGACGGGATGTGCAAGACAAACGACGGAGGGGTGGCAGTGCGGATCCCTGTAGCAGTCCCACTAGGTAGGAAGACCATTTGGTCAAGGATGGCGGAGGTGTACGGTGATATCGTAGTCATGCCAGACTTACAAGAGGCTTACAACCTGGTCTCAAAATTGCAACCTGGTACACTCTACACGAAGGAAGGCGTGAACGTGGTGGTGCCTCACGTGTATCCCGCAGCAGACAGTCGCTCGCGACGACGCCCAGAAAACACGATGTTGCGAAACGCTGTGGCAGCGGTGCAGAGCGAAGTGACGGGCAAGCTTCAGTACCTGTCGAACAGCACGTTGGATCCTATGAGCAAAACCGTCTCAGCGATTTGTAAGGACTTGGGAGTCCATGAAAGTATGTTGAAAGTCAAGGCTCATCAGTCACCTGATGCGCTCATTCGTTGGACGTTGGATCACCCTTATCTCACTGCTTCCATAATGGACGAGACCATAATATATTGGCCGTATAAGCCTGTCAACAGGTGGTACACGCGTCCCAACATGACAGAAAGCTATACGGAGCTCCCTATTCAATTTCACAATGACCAAGAATGGGTGGACGGATACATGAACACAAACAGGAGACATCTCACACACTTCGCTTCCCGCCAACTGCACCTCATCTGTGCATTGGTACAACCAAGGAACCAAATATCAGATCAAAGGAGGAGGCGGTGTGCGCGGAAAGAGCAGCGGATCCCCCCAAACATCACCACGGTAGACCGAACTCGTGCTTTCCCATGGAGGATGTCTTGCAGGACATGTTGGGTGCATATTCATCCCTGTACCTTCGACTCGTGGTGGGCGTGGGTAACGACCACCACCTGACCAGCTTCTATGAGGTCATTCAATCAGACATAGAGAACATCATCCACAACACCCTGACGAAGTCGTCCGTCCATCTCTATACATTCAACGATACGCAAGGCATCGGGTACACCTAAGCCTATAAAGGGCCACTCCCACTGTTACGTCCTTGATGATGACGTCGAGTTGGTGTTGAATGAAGGACCCTCCTCTGTAGAGCTCGACGACTGCAGACTGAGTTACGATAAGCTGCGCTTTCAAGGTAACATCACTGGTCGAGAAAACTACAAGGTCATGCCATCAGGTTCGCTGTTCGTAGAGCTACCTCAGGTCTCTACACACAGGGAATCACAGGCATGGCGTTTGGCCGAGGAGGGGTGCTGGGTCCTGCTTTGCATGGGTGCGAGTGACCTGGTCCCATTTGGTGCATACACGTATCGGTCACGCGTGAGAGGTCGAGACGATCAGTTGTGGGTTGGAATGCAGAGAGTTCATGCCACTCTCTCGATTCCTGCGGAGCATAGAGGAGATGCGATGGGCTGCCCACCAGGAGCAGGCTTCTGCAAGGCAGACGACGCCGTCACATATTTATCTCGCCTTCTAGAAGCGACATTAGGATGCTACAGCTTGCGCACGTGGACTTCTACGAAACTGTGCGGAAAGGCGTCCACTGGTCATGACATCATGCTCTTGCTGAATATGGAGTTTGAAGGGCTGCTTTGGAGGTTGAGGCACACGCGGACGGACTCCCTCGCTCAACCTCTCATAGACGCCCCCGTGTACAGGTGGTGGAGACGCATGGCACAGTTGTCGTGGATATGTTTGTGAGGAAGGATCGACCATGTGTCCTTGTCTGAGACCTGGGAGGCTCTTGTATCCCACGTGATAGTTGACAGAGGAAGGTTAAACGTATGTCATTGTTCCTGGTCATCTCATGCGGTCAAGCTCCCCACAGCTCGGCTGCATGATAGATGGTTGTCCGACAGAGAAATGTGGTACACTGTGTGGGAAACGTGTGGTCCGTTCCGGCCTGTTAGCGATTCGGATCGCCGTCTGATGAAAGGTGCGCTGGTACGACCTGGGTACAAAGTAGGTGGTTGTAATATTTTATTTGAGTGCTGATATGCAAGATTAAGAAAAATCAATAAGTTGCACTTCCTTTGTCTTTATGATTTTGGTATTTATTTGTCGTGTTTGTTCTTTGTAAGTGCATTATAATAAGCTCTATGTTAAGTGATTACAACATTGTTGTATTAATAGCTTATATTGTTAATTCTACGTGAACATTAAACATCCCTTAATATTTAATAATGAAGTCGATGGGTTAATGCAGTTAAGTGTGTAGTTGCAAATAATATACAAATATTGTACAATATAGTTTATACGTCAGACTGTCATACTTTAACACGAAAAAATTGTAAATTATTTACTGAATGCATTCACAACACATGTGTTGTTTTAAATGTTGTTTGTAATTATAATTTCACAATCCTATAGGTTGAAAATTGATACTTAAAAAGTTTTGATACTGCAGTATCAACTATGAACACGTCGAATGAACCAAAACATTTTTAAAAAAAATCACATTTTTTATAAATTATATATTAATAGATGTACGAAAATTATCGATTCCATTAAATTATGTCTGATTGAAATTTTATTGATTAACTTTGCCTTTTCCAAAAGTTGTTATGTTAAATTGAACACCTCAACTTCGATTTCACTGTCCTTCGAGGTTTTCTTCGTGATACCTGAACAAATGAATCGTATTGTTGTATTGTTTAATTACATAAATGTTCATTATAATGATTCAAGCATTTTGGTTGTTTGTATGAGTGTTTATAGATTACCTTTACAATTGCTTTTCGAATTTGTAATGAATATGTTTCGTTCTAAAAATGACAAGTTCTGTTCGTCTAATTTAATGATGTCATCGAAATCCGTTTTACATTGCTTTATCGTGACCTCGAAACTTGGTTTGGCACCAAGTCTTATAGACTGAGGATGTATCTGCCAGTAATCCGTTAGACCGGCTTTTTGATAAATGTATTTCACCTTCCGTTTGAAATCGTCTAATGCTCGTACAAGTTCGCTTTGGTCTGACACAAATTGCGCTTTCGTTTCATTGTTTGCGTAATAAATCTGTTATATAAAAAAGAAAAAAAATAACAACAATAAATAGACGCTTACGAAATAATTAATTGGACTTGATATGATGTTTTAAATTTTTATGTATAACATAAAATTATGGTTGGTTTGTTCTAATGTAACAACGACAAAAGATAATACTTGCGAGGATATACCTAGTTATAACAATTTTAGAATAATCCTCAATATATTTATTTATTTTTATTGTAAGACCTGTTGTAATGAATTTTTAAAAAAATTGTGACTTCAACAAAAAGAGATTAATTAATTGTAACGACGTTTGAGAGAAATACAATATTATATTGAAATACAAAATATTGAAGACCTTTTTCGAACACACACGCACATACACATACCCTTGATTGTGTTAATTAACACTTTTTGTAAACTGAAAAGTAAAAAAACAAACTATTTAGTGTCGATTAAAACCGAAATGTTTCGTTTAAATACGGGTAAAATTAAAAAAAAAATCAATACAAACTATTATTCATAATTTCTATAAATTATGAAAACAATTCTTACTGAAGGTCAATATGAATTTAATATTTATACATTTATACTAATTGAATTTTCTTGTATGAATATCGAAATTAGAATATTACAAAAAAAAAAAAAAAAATCATTAACGAAATTGCTATGAAAACACAAAACTCAAAGCACAAAAATGTCGTTTCCTTTTTACATTAAAAATATTAACGAATACCTCATACTTGAAAGATGAAAAATAAAAATAATAATAACCTACGTGTGGACGTAAATTGTCGGTTGTGGCGCGTGTTTTGAATTTTTTCTCAAATAAGGGGAGGAAAAATAAATATAATATATGGGCCTTTGGAACGTACTTAATAAAAGCAGTGACGACCGTATAGAATGCGCGTGAGACACGCTTGTGACCTACCGTCATATTTATTAGGTCGAGAACGTGAAAAAAAATAAAGAATCTTTAACAAATCCAGAACCTACGAGTTTCGTCGATCATTCGCAGTACTAATAATAAATCGTATCCAACCGGCGAACAATATTTGGCTACAGTAGAATTAGATGATGGCGTCTTTAATCTTGTTCGTATGTCTCGCACCGTCGTTTTCTAGTTAAACGCGGTCTTATGAGCGTTGGCTTTGATGTGTCGTTGCACATTGTTCAAAATCATAATTACATTTTCGATTTAAACGCGAAAACCATTTATCGACATATATCGTTTTTTTTTCTTTTTTTTTTTTCAAATAAACTAACAAAGAGATGATGTTTTTTCATACCTGATCCGATTGAATAGATGTACAATAAAAACTTTAACATAATGCTTAACCACTGTAAATGTATAAGATAAAACGGTTTTGTCGATATTGTAATTACTTATGTTTTGTGTACAGTAAGTCGGTAATTTATATTTTAAATGTAATTTCTCAACAATGGCTTATGTACATTATAACACAACGAGCGATTCCCCGTGCAAAATGAACTTAATCTATTGATCTTATCAATATTTAAAATAAATTATTATTGTTAACTTTTTATCGATCGTGTCGAACTAACCGGAGATGATGATTTTACAGCATCCTTTAACGATATTGTTAGCGCTTGGATAATATCGTATTTCATCTCCAAATTACGCCAACACTGAAATAATTTCAGATCATCGGTAGCTTTCAGCATGGATTTGTGTTCTTTGTAGAGTTTTTTATCTATCCATATGAGATGCTCTTTAGTCGCCTAAAAATTTAGATGTATACAGATTTACCGCCACGAATGAACATAACAATCGGTAGATGATAATGATTTTCACTTTTAACTTCGGCGGAGGTAATAGTATACTAAATTTTTGTTTTAGTCTCTTGAACAAGTCATTGCGTTTTACGTCATCCTGTTTAGTCGATCCTTTGTCTTGTAGATCGTCAATAACTTGTAAAAAGTCCTCCGACGCAGAAACTTTTTTGTTAAACGACGAATTCGGTGATAGAAGATATGTTAAATCAGTCCCTTCATACCATTTTGTGGCCGCAGTCTGTTCGTTGAACGTAATGAACCGTGTAATCAATTTAAATAAGTTATTAAAACAAATAATGATTTCGAATCGAAGTTGTAGGTTCAATACCTCTTCTTCAGGTTGAATTGCATCGATTTCATCGTCGGCTAAGAACTGACATTTAAGATGTGTGTTTTCATTGGTTAGTATTTTTTGTTCGTCTTGGACATCAACCCATTCTTCGTCATCATAAAAATCGACAACGTTTTTCGTTTGTTCATTATTCAAGACTGTGCGTATTTTATCCAAGTAGTTTTCGAAATCGTCTAGCAACTTGATCAGGAGCAATTGCTGCGCCTCCAACTCAACAGTCTCGGGTTTGCTCAGTTTAGGTTTCTTGAAAAATGTAAACACGTTATTCTGTTATTACTACTTCTCAACCAACACAAACGCTTGCACACATCACCAACCTCTTTTAGAACCTTGATGATTTCTTGGACTTTATTGATCTCGTCGACCGTGTCGTTGGCTCGTTTTTCTAACACGTCGAGCTCGTCCATCGATACATTACGACGATTTGGAACTGGTGACTCATTTTTCCCGACCACAAATTCCTAAACGTGAAGTTGATATTCTACTAACTATTAATTTATCAGTTGTCTATACATTACCGAATACAAGGGATTTTCAACGAGATCGCCGCCATCTTCGGTAGGAAGCAGTAGAGCTTTGATTAACGGGAATAACGGTGGCTCGATTACCGTAGGTGGAATAATATCCGGTTTTACGACAACTTTTTTTTTTGCCAATTTCGCTTTATTTTTACCTTTTTGATTTTTCTTGCTTTTAGCTGGTTTTTTCTTGCTTTTAGTTGGTTTTTTCTTTTTTTTACCTTTATCTTTTTTTCCCCCTTTTTTGATCGGTTTTGGTGGTACTGGAGGTAATTTTGGTTGTTGACAATTAAATAAGAATTCGTTAAAATGTACGGAGCCTTCTGGACTCGGAATCGTTGCAACAGTAGTTATTTTGACTTTAGGTTTCTTTGTAGACTTTTTTTTCGATTTCCCTTTTTTGGTTTTTTTTGCCATTTTTCAAGTTCAATAAAAAATAAAATTGGTATAAAAATTTTATATTTGCAAATTATATAAACGTAAATTTACCTTTAAAATTTACATAATAAATTGAAATATTAGTATATTTAATCACACTATATTTGTAACCATAGTATTTCTATTTAACTATAATATTACAAGAGCGATTTTTAACTAAGGAAAACGTTTAATTTCATATAAAATGGTTCTGAGCGAAGAAGGACTTTTGGATACAGTCTCTTGTAAAAATATCTAATCGTTTTATAATTATATTGATTAATGAAAGAAAGTCGCCCTTAGATATGTTCAATTTTTGGATTTTGATTTAATGTTAAAAATAACAATTATTATATATAATGCTTATTTAAGTATTCATTCTATATATCTAGTCCTTACTGTAAATTTTTTAAGCAATTAAATATCTTTATAGATTTATCCTAATTAATATTAATATTTGGATAATTCAAGGAATATTGTAAAAATATCCGTAATTTAATATTCTACCTTTTTATAATTTTTTACGAGTTTCTGGTAATTATTTATTTTCATTCTGCAAATAACAACTTGTGAAGATTTTTGTTTTCAATCTTCATGTATTCAATATAAAATTTGAAAATTTGATGATATTTTAACACTAAATATGATGGCGATTTTCATGATTTTTATCGAGTTTTTCAATATTCAAAGGCTAATTGAAAAAAATATGACCAAAGATGTTTGATACTATTTACAAAAGTTAAAAAACGCATGAGAGACTTTTTATTGAACTTTCGAGTTTTTTTTTTTTTTGCCAAAACAACATTATTTTATCGATATCTTACGAAAAAAATCAAAGAAAATATGTAGATTTAAAGTATTTATAAATAGCACATAAAAATTCAAAATATAATTTTTAGCATTCATTGATAATGTCAAATCACTCCGATGATTTAGCATGAACAATAACGTCATACGGGAGTCTACGATAAACATTGTTATACAAAGAACGACAATAGCAACACACAATTTTACGACACGTAAAATGAGCTCTTCGATATGAATTGTTTATTCTATAACCAGGACAACCTTATTCATCTCTCTCAGAATTCCATTAAACATCCTAAAATGATAACCACAAACGTGTGTAGGAAACTTCGGTGGGATATTGAAACGATTGTTGTCACCACCTATAATGGTTGGTGACAGATCCAAATACCTAACCGATATCTGAATGCGTGTGGAATAGATAAATAATATCGTGCTTGTTAATTGTTTGTATTTTTACGGAATATAATGGACCGTCGCACGGTTGTTGCCTGCGTGTGTAACGAATCATTGTTATGACAGCAAAGCATAATGAGTACGTATTGAATACATTAAAACCACATTTGCTTTATGGTTAATGTTTAACCTGAAATTGAACGACGTGCCACGCGTTACTTTGCATAAACTTCAAAACCATTCCGACGAAATTCAGTTCCATATTTGAAGGGGTTTGTAGTATGGGTACTTATCTAATATACACATTGTTTAAGCATTGTCGCGGTCGTATCCACGCCAAATGATACTAAACATAATTACGTGCAAATATTCTCAAAGTTAATACAATTTACTAGCTAATTAATTTAAAAGGACTTTCTGCACTCATGCACGAGCAGATGATTTAATGCACACAAAAAATACGACTTAATGCGATATGTACTTTGGGAGAGTTAAACACAAACATGAGTTGAATCTTCATTTACTTACTTGTAATGTATATTTAAATAAGTCTCGAAACTTTCTCGGCTGTGTGACTCATTAAACCGGAAAAATAAAAATAAAAAATTATAGCCAATTACACGCAGATCCATTTTGAGGTAACACCCGTTATATTTTACATCATTTAAGGGTACGGATTTCGCAAATAATTTACGTAAGGTTTAATAAAATATTAAAGAAAATATAAAAAAAAGAAAATGCATCAGCTGTTGGTAAGGACTATGTAATATATTGGAGCTCCAAAGAATTCCATAAACATTTTCGGCTTCATTATTGCCTTTTTTTTATAATTTTATATTATTCGAAAAAGTAAATTGAGTGCTATAACCAACAACGTTAAACAGAAAAGAATATCAACTTATTACATAACATAACGAAATAAAAAACAAGCCATTTCTAATTTCACTATTATTCATAATCATGTATTTTTAAGATCCTGCAATGAACTATTAAAACTTTTTCTGCTCATTAAACATAACTATAGTATTATGTTTAATGTCGGACCAAGGCCCAGTGGTTGAATGAGTTATTTTCAAGAGCCATGACCCTACCTGGCCTACTCCCGTCACCACCGTTGTGCAGATATCACATGAAATGTTATAAATTTTAAGCAGTTATAACAGATCAATAGTATTTTATTTTATTTTTTTTTGATGCTTATACCACATAATATATAAAATCAGTATGGTCACTGATAAGATTTTACACGGGTAACATAGGCGAGTTCAAAAATCATTCGGCCATTGTTATGGAGTCCCGATGGTGTAGATATTTTATACACTCTTATTCTATGGTTCAATAAACAGTATACATAAAAACAATGAAATACGTTCAACATTTTCAATACAATTACCACAGAATATATGTTGTCAGAAACTAGGACTCATTCTGATTTCGTATATTCTGGGCTAATACCGATAATTTTGAATCAAAATTAATTGCAATTTGCGAATGAAATTATTAATAATAGGTGTTCGCATAGTATACAAATCAAGCTATTTTATAGTTTAATAGTTCCATTAGTTAAATTGGTAATACAATTAATTGTATTGTAATAACATGTAACTCAATTCTATAAATGCTATAAAATGGGATGAACCAGAGAAACATTACAAAATAATAATGATAATAATAATAATAATAATAAAACTAAAATTTGAAACTATACTTTAATCGATACATAATTAATTGTAATTATATAGTTGCAACTCTCAAAAGTCCATACTGCTGAGCATTTGATTTTCTTCGAATGAGTAACCAAATAAAAATAATAGGTTATATACATACAATAAAATTGTAGCTGTAGCGTACGTTTGTTAATTAAAACGTAATGAGTTTGTGATTAGACGAGCAGAATATATTGAAATATAAGTTGAATTTGAATTAAAAAATGAATTCAAATTTAAAATTTAAACACCATATTCATGCGCCCATCGTGTTGTTTTACAAAATATAAAATCAGTGCACGTTAACGTTAATTTTCTTTGAATAATCGACGTTCACCCATAATGTTCGGTGAAGTTAAATTCGACACAATTATTTTTTTTTAATTTATTTTTAGTATATACATGTACACATTAGATGGCTATTAATGGATTTCGGTTTTTTTTTTTTTCGTATTGCTTTCGTATCAATCAAACGATAAATTCATTAAAAATATTAATGAGTATAAAGGGTGGCGGCGCGGCGGTTATGGTCAAGTATATTTCTATATGGTTTGCATAGCGTTACGGAAACGGACTGATGGTAAAACCACGGAAGGGTGTTAATGGTATTTTATGATTAGTAAAATCATAAATGCTTTTAGTGTTTGGAGCTGTAACTGCACAATATACACCTAAAACCGATGTACGGAAATTAATTGCGAATCAAATCAAAATGTTCAACAGCGTTAAAATAATGTACTCTGATGATATTCACAACCGATTGGGTTTGTGTTTGAGCAAAACCAGATGCATGAACCGTACTTCATATAAATCAATGTTGTTTTGATTATTATTGAACTTAAAATAAAAAATAGATGTATATAATGTATATTATCATAACGTACAAATATCGAGTAACCAATTAATCAACTAATATTTCACCATGCTTACAGTCCATCTCTTGACGGACACCTTGCGCAGAGACAGGTTCATAGTTTAATCTCAACACGAGCTGTCCCTGACATTACTCAATAAGGCGTTGGGTACAGTTAATAATAGACAGTGATGCACTGTTTGGTGGCACGCATATAGCACTCGAAAGTTTTTATGTACCGTAATACATTTACCAACATCGCTTATAGAATGATAAAGTTAACTTTCATCCCCGATGTTTGAAAATAAAACAATATCCCGACGTGCGCTATTAACACGTAGACTGTCCACCACAGTTATGTTCTCATGAACTATTGCCGATTTTAGCAAACAGTATAAGCGTAGTTTGGCGTAAAAATGTCCATTGAAAATATGTATTTCTTTAATCGCAAACGTCCGCGGAAACAATAAGTTTAGCGTATTGAAAAATCTTAAGAACATATAACTATGGCCGAGCCAAAACGTTTTGATTTTCCATACAGGGTAAAGTAATTTATGGTTAGCAACAACGACAATAATTTGTCGCTATGATATAGAGATTTGGAGACTCCGAGCATAACTGTATTAATCGCGTGTGTACGTGTCGGAATCTCAGATACGGCGGGAACAATAAGCCTACTAAAGTAGGATCCCGTTAATTCGAATGCAGGCTAACCTGAAGGACTCGGTAATCCGATTGAGTTTGAGAATTTATCGCAACGCTGTACATGAATAACGCTTTAAAGTTATCAATAATAAGTGCCTATATATCATGATAATAATACATATCGATAATACATCACTCGTGTACTTACCAATATCATTTAGACACGATTGAACACATCGATATCGTTCGTTAGTTGAGTGATTCAATTTAAAATTTTAAAATTATCTCATGTAAACATGTAAGAACTAAAATTGTTTTATGACGTTTGAAGGATATTTGACATTTTATCAGTACATAGGAATAAAAAAAAAAAAATAAATAAATAACTATGTAGGTACCTACTGTAAATTAATATTAATGTGTGAAATTTTATATCCATGTATAATAATAAAAATAATAATAATAATAATAATGGTATTCATTGCATTTTCAATTATGTATAGATAAAAATAAATTTCAGAATTTAAAATGCATTTTTTTTAAGTACGACCAATATAAGTATACCATAACGCAGCGTATAATCTAATCTTGATAACACACGCTGTAATAATTCCACCATAAATAGTTTGAATTGTTTAAATATTAGAAGCTATAGTGGATAAAAATAACTATTATTTATTTAAAACCCGATGTGGATAATTCACGGGAATTGAAATGACTGTTACGAGAGAGTTTTTTTTATCAAATCTCTGGTATTGTTACTATCATTATCATAATTTTATATTACATTCATCTGTTACGGTGATTTGATTATATTTCCACGAAAAGTTCGACAAAATTGAAATCTAAATAGAAAATTTAATATGATGATTTATTATGACGGAACGCATTGAATGCAAATGTGGAATGTGGAAATTGAACGTCTGTTTTTATTCCTACCTTTTATATATTAATAATATATTCCTTTCCATTCAAAACCGTAGTGACCAAATTCAATATATTCTCGAGTGGAATAGGGGGCGGAAATTTTTTCATTATTTTTTACGGTATGATAAATTGATAAGTCCTATTTTTTTTATCTAAATAGAATTATGGCTATCATTTATCGAATACAAAACAGCTTTTGTACTTATTTTATGACTAATTAGTAAATCCAAGAAAATAATCCATAAATAAAAATAATACAATGTAATATAAAATATTATAACTCTAACGTTGTACAACGGTGATGGGCAACTGGCGTCCCGCAGTATATCGGTATAACTTACATAGCTATTATAGGTATTAGGTACTTATTTTGTTGTATTGGTTCAACCTTTAAAATTAAATTATACAAAATAAATGCAAATTTTCAGTTTCGACGACCTTTTTTTATCTTTGCTTCCTTAACTCTGGCCCGTCGGATTTATGAAGTTCTACAAATCGGCCCTCTAGTTATTTTGACTTGCTCATCCCTGTTGTTCAACATGTATTCAATCTATTTGAGTACGGTCAATGAACTACTTGATTTGTTCAAAATACCATGTCAATTAGTAGTAAATAGTGTAACGCACTTATTCCGTATTGTACCGGTACGAGCGTTGAAATCGCAAGCTAATAAGTGAAAAAAGGCTCTAAAGAAAACAATTAAATAATAATTAAAACAGTGACACGGCGTAAAAAAAAAAATATTATCCATAGCAATAATTTGTCAAAAGTTTTTATTTCTTTTTTTTTTTTTTTTTTTACCGTTCCGGTGTCCACACGTACCGGTCGTTCCGTTTAATTAATTTCCTTCTGATCGTTCTCGTTATCTCGTTTTCCCGTAACGAGAATTCGTGCGGACGAAATTAATAAAATTTAGAGGCGTACGCGTGCACCTACGCATTTATTAATTGTTCAAGTTGTACCCGTTGACGATCGAGTTTGAACGGCCGAGCTGCGACAGTGGTCCGTAAAATTAAATATCAAGCACTCGTCCCGTTAACAGTCCGTTAACGTCGTCGGTGAATTCATTTTTTAATTTTGTGCCAAGCGCGTGTGTGTTTCGGAACAGATGTCCACCATCCAGCGTGGTGGTACGAGTACTCGTAAAAAATATGAATGAAAAAGTGCGTTCAATTAAAAACCGAGCGCTTATCGTCCGTCTGCAGCACGCCAGCGAAATAATAACGTATATACACACACACACAAATTCGTCCGACCTTTTGGATGTGTAAGGGAAAACACGTGACTTTCGACACGAATTTTGTACGCGTGTCTTTTAATTAAAAAGACAAACACGATTAATATTTAAGTCTCGAACATTTCGCTTGGTAGAACTGTTCGAGCTGGGTGGATGCAGAACACATATTATATCCAATGGTTTTTTGTACAAAGTCAATCAAATAGCAAAAGGATACGATTTTCGTGGAAAAATTAATCCACTCGTATACAGTTGAATATATTAAATAGTATTTCTTATGAAATCGAAATATTCAAATATATACAACATAAAATTTCGTATTTAGCTTCTTAGTTATCTGAAACAAATGTATATAACTCATATAGGTATTTCTAGGACTTTTCAAAAAAAAAAAAAATATGCAAATGCTAGAAGCTATGCCCTAGACATAGATTAATTTTGGTAAGTATATTTTACCTTGTAATATCTTGTACAATGTACACTTAAACTTTATATTTTACTTTTGAAGAATACTCTTTAGACGAAATTCAAACGATAATATCTCTTCGTATTGTTTGTTAGAAAAACGTCAATTTATGGCTTTCTCACCCGATAACCCATCACGTTCTCATAAAATGTACTGGTTTCAAGATCAACTAATAAATTATACATTTTCTATTCTTAAAAAAATAAGGTGGTTTATTATCCCTGAAGGGTTTTATAATTTCATTACCTACAAAATAAAGTTCCCTGTAATTTGTCTATTTCAGTACGAATGTACATATCATATTTTCACAAGGTAAAATATAATTTTTGAATTTATTTTCTAATAAAAGAAAAATAGTAATAATAATAAAAAGCTATTGATTTCATCCTACATTGTTGTATATGTACAAATCAGGAGACAGGTGACAAATAAATTAATGAACGCAAAGTATATTTAAACAGAAAAAAAAATACATAAATAATAAATACTAATTAAACTATAAAGGTGATATTATCACATGGTATTATCAGTCTATAAGTGTCACATTGGCTTGTTTTTTGTGAAATTATTTACGTTTTATGTCAACGTACCTACATGCTATTCATTTTGTAGTTATTTCACACAAATATTCCAACAAAATAGGTTATAAATATTTTATAAAAGCGGTATATGCTTGTGATGGCATATGGTAGAACATATAAATGTACAAATTAGTGTAGTGGGATAAAAATGAGTTTTTTTTCTAATCGGTATGATATAGTCACCAATTCTTATTATAATAATATGCTAATATATTAATATTGCAAGTCTCGCACGATATTAATATATATATAATGACAGAACCTTTTCCTTTTTTGTAATCAAGTAAACGCATTACCATAAAAGTATAATTAAGTGATTAAATATGAATAATTTATACTTTGTGACAACGAATAGGTAATTGTTGTTTACGGATAAACTCGTATAATTTTTAACAAACTGTAAACATCATAAATATTTTTTTTTTCTATAAAATCTTCATAATAAATTTCGATTATCTATATCTGAATAAATTTTTACAAGCACCCCGAGCCCCGATTATTACGGAATTTGCGTTTTACTCGTCACATAAAATTTTAGACTATTTTATTGTTATTTCGAATGCAACCAAACAATGCGACAGCTATTTGATTTATTTGACGCGATAGCACGCATGTAGGTATAACAATAAAGTAAGTATCTAGTTTGATCAATCTTTGAAGTTTAAAATTTGTTTCCGGTAGTGCACCATGTCAAAAGTGTTATGAAACTTGCGAGTGGAATATAGTATTCGTTCCCGATGTTTTATTAAGGTACGAGTAATTGAGTATTTTCTTAAATATAATGAAAATAACGTTAAACTAATAATTTCTTATCATTCGTTTAAAAAATCTAAAACAACTGTTTCATTGTGCATAGCTGATACGGTTAGTTACACAATTATCTATCTCGATTTCGAAAACGTCGATTGATTTTTTTTTCACTCGCTGTAAAAAATATTTCCGTCTCCCGATGTATGATTGAGATATGAGGCACCATATATGCCGGATACAATGGTGTATCGCCATCTCGACCCTTAATTAAACACGGTTCAGAATGCCAACGATTGTATTGTTCCGTTTTGTGTACGTTTTCGAATGACGGCATTAACGGCAAATCGTGCGCTGGCACCAGGTTAGGGACCTGCTTTGACCGCGCTTCGAAATGCGAAGTACGTTTTACAATCAGATTATTTGATACTACTAGGTGGATCGGTACAAGAAGTACGCATAATTTTAATTTTATTTAGGAAATATTCAATAATTTTAAAAATATTTTTACAATTGTTTCACGACCGCGATGCGATCTTGCAAATCTAACAAAACACACATACGTTTTATTCAAAACTTAAGTATTTTTATAAATCGTCAGCAGTATTCTAATAGGATTCCACAAGAGTAATACCATTGATTATATAATAGACTATTTTAGTCTATTATATAATCAAAGGTAATCAGTGATATTATTTATATAGTTATAACATATAGTGTTTGAAAATTTCATGAAATATTTCACTATTTTAAAAAATTTGTTTTTCTTTTATATAAGTAAAATTGTTATGTAAATTGCACATTTTTTTTTGGTGGAACAAATTAATAAGAGCCATAAGTGATTGTTTTCCTTGGTACTACACATTTATAATATTTACAATTTTTAAAGGAACAAAAAAATGTTATAGGATATAGTTTAGTTAATATATTTAAGATATATTTGTAGTCTACCTGGAATTAATGTGTTAAATAATTATATAATATAACTAGTATAATGATTTATAAAAAAAATAATTTCATTTATATAATAAAACATATTTTATAAATTTATCATATTCATAAGTTTATCTATTTCAGCACTATCTATATCAATATGTGAACTTTGATCTTCTTCATTTTTCAAGTTTACATTACAGTACTCTTAAAAATAAAATCAATGTTTCACGTTTTTGTGAAATATTTCACCGTGTACTGAAATATTGCAAATTAAATATATCACATGAAATATTTCATACTTCAAACACTAATGGTTATACGTGCTCCGTGGGCGCATATAAACTAAATCAAGTTCAATTATTATTATTATTATTATTATTAAATAAACTGTTACATTTACATCGACTGAATATATTTATAATACACAAGCAGACAATAAATGCATTAAACTTCCACTTGCCGTCTAACCAAATATTGAATTATGTTGATCGATGAAAGAAAAAAAAACAATATCACATTGTTTGCATTAAAACTAGTAAAAATGACGACCTACTTAAGTAGCATTCAAATATTACGTCAGCACTTATTTCAGCATATTTCACCCCACTTCCCCACATGTGGGCGTACTATTCCAACTACCATTCCAAATTACGTATATAATTTATATTCCCTTAAAATTCTTTTATTCTTACTAATAAAATACATTTTTTCAAACAATACAATAGAGATTATAATAAGACGAACTTTTGTAGATATGTTAATCAGATTTTATATTTAGCTTATTTTTCCCCGTGTAAGATATTGTCAGATTTTTGAGATCCTTCCTCCTTGGCTTGCTGATGTAATACTCGAATGCTTCCTTAGTAGTAGACATTTTTTTTTTTTTAATTTATACTAATTATTTTGTGTACGGAATGTGAAATATATAATATTATAAATATAATATGACTTTTATATAAATAAAAATATAAAACATCAAACTGTTTATTTATTTTTATCTTAATTGTTGTTATATTTTGGTTGGAAAAAAGTTTCAGGTCCTCGGAAAACGCGTCACAAGCCGTATTACGGGGGAACGCTTAAAATCGCGGCGAGCGGTACCAGGGTATCAGGCAGCAGTTTTCCATCGCGCCGCCCGCCCGGTAACTGATCGGAACTGCGCGTGAGCTCCTGGTACAGTCGCGACCGTTTCTGTACGTCATCACGAGTGCCGCGCAAACGTTACGTTACGTTGCGTTACGTTGCGTTCTTCTTTTTTTTTTTATTTTCTTCAAATTTCAATTGACCTTCGTAGTTAACAATATAAACTTCACTGCAATTATCATTTCGAATTGGCCACCAATGCCCTGATGGATTAAGGATTTTTCCTAGAGGGGAAGTTGAAAAATACGGAATTCACATAGTTTCAATCTTGATCGTTTGACCAAAATTACGGTACAATATTTATTGTTTTTGAGAATTTACTCGATACACTTTGGAATTGTAAACATTCACAAAGATAAGAGCAATTCCGAAATACTAAAAAAAAAGGTTAGATACATTGCGATCGTTGGCAATGGAGAACAATTGTATAAAAAATAAGGTAAATCGGAATTATGGTGAAAATATTAATGATAAAAGAAAAGTTTATCAATTGTTTTAATATTTTTCTGAAAAAGTGGATTCATTTTGGAAGACTTTTTCAATTTTTTATCAACTACGCGACCGTTCGATGTTGTTCGTACAATCTAGCTATGCATTTTTTATCTGACTGCGAAATATGATGTATGAAGTCGATAAGTTGTTTTAATTCGTATTTCTGGGGGTGCCTACTACACTTCTAGGCCGTACCTTAACGAAACGTGTAGTTAAGTAGTAAGAAGTAACTTAACAATTTATAATGTATAAATAATTGAGTTAGCATAACTTTAATTTTTTATTTAATACATGATGTATCAGTCCCAATGAATATGTTTTCCTTGAATCTTGTTTATTTTTCTTAGATAGTTTCAATTATTTATCATTTTATTTACGTTTGTAGTCCATTGTTGCTAAACACACACTAGCTTTTATATTATAGTAATAAATTTTCTTACGACAATTTAGAACATTTTATTTTGTTTGTTTGTTATATAATATGGACCCCTTACTTTTAAATTTAAGTTGCAGGGCCCTATTTACAACATTTCGGGGTGGGCCCGGTATCACTGTGCGTACGCCTATGTCTATAATATGTTTTGTTGTTACTTGTTAATTTAATTACTACAGTTGCAAATAATAATATTGAATATAACACAATAGGGTAAATTAATATATACTTTGAAAGTATATTTTAAATGTAATTTTTTCAGTTAAAAACTAGAAAGATCCACTACACTCGATTTGAGAAGAAAATTATTTAAAAATGTTTTAGTCGGGCTAACTGTTCATTTTTGAGGAGTATATATTAGTTAAAACAACTTTCTCATAGACTTAAATAATGTTTGAGTTTAGGGAAAAGGGCTGAAATACCATTCTAAACACTCTTTTACAATTTATATTGTAAGAGGTGACCATAAAAAAAAAAAAAACGTGTGGAGGGCTTAGCGTTTTAAATGTCGGGAAATATATTAAAATGTATGTTTTGCGGTGACTTAGTTCTTCTAGTCCTCAATATTTGTACATATGCATTACCTATTTTCTAAAAACCCTCTGATAAGAACCACAACAGTGATTGAGCCTAGGGACCTACAAATCCTAAATTCAGATCCTTGACTACACTCATACATAACATTTTTCATTAAAATTAATACATAATGCATTATGTGTTGCATATAAAATGCTATATTAAATGGAACATATTCGTTGACTGATATATCAATAAAAATTTATTATTCAAACATTGTTTTGGGATTCGAGATTTTTTTTGGTAGTAAATCTTTTACTCGGCCACCCGACAGAAATTGAGTAAAATAAAAAGCGTTTTATGCCAATAGAAATACTTAGAAACATACATTAAACACCTGAATTTCAAGAGTATCGATAATTATATCCACGATTGTTAGCTCAATGCTAATTGTTAATAGAGACGTTTTTTTCATGAAGATACTACTACAAACCAAATTCCTGTTTTGTTTTCACGCCAAAAGTATAATTTTTTTTTTTCTAACACTGTTCTATTAAAGCAAACATTTTGATTAACGCCCCAGAACAATAGTATAGCCACGTCGTTAGCCAAGTGATTTTTCTGTCATATATAACGTGCAAAATCCTGGTTTTTTTTTTTCAATCTTCCTTTACCCCACGGGATTTGACAAATCCGGTGCTCGTATTTTTACGTGATCCAAATATTTTATATGTTTTTATATGTATTACTACACTCGGACGATAAGACGTGTAAATTATTCAATTTATATTGAAACTACGCAAAAACGTATCCACGTATAATTTTACAAGAAAAATAAAGTTCAACGTATTGCCCGTGATCACTTGAAAATAAATAAATACACATTTTATTTAGAAAAAATGTTATCGTCGGAATAAAATTATTTCATACTCCCGTTACAGTTTTATATTTGATTAGATCCTATAAAATACTAGAAAACATTCCAATGTCAAAATTGCAGTTGGCATTTGGGTTTCCTTTCATTCCCATTGTAAGAAAATAATTGAAAATGATTGTCTTACCTAGGTCAGTAGAGTTATTTAGAATTCGTTTGGTGGGTGGGGGAAATAATTTTGTAATAAGAATCTATAAAGTTAACATTATTATACCACTTTCGAAAAAACCTTAAACTTTTCAAAGAACTCCATAATTTATATTATAGTTGAATTATTATTATTGAATTATACGCTTAAATATTATACATAGGAAGTATTAGTGTTTTATATACTAGTAACTATATCTGATTTTTTTTTGGATGCGTACAATAGAAAATGAAATACAGAATATAACAAAATATTATGAGTTGTATAAGCTTGTAACACATTTAAGTTGATTTAATATATTACATCGGTGTAAACCTTGGCTTATATAAACACAATTCAAGCATTTTACGAGTATTATTTGGATTGGGTTCGGATTAGAAATAATTTTTCGAAAGTCTAGAGTCGGTGATAAAAGTATATTATAAAGGTATTTATAAATTAGTAAAATTTAATATTGAAAACGAATTATTCCGTTTTTCTGCATTTATTTAATAAAAGTTTTAATTATTAAGGAATATTATTCATTTGGTCATTTTTCAAACAGTAAAAACTCTCGTTGATATCTAAGAACAATGCAGTAGAAAAAAAATGCAAAACTTACTAACGATTCTATATGTATTCTTATGTAAACAAAATTATTCTTTTTACATTTGATTGCTTAGTGTATTTGTGCAATAAAAAATCGTATGAATTGTTTACGAGCATAATTAAGCAAACAACTGAAACGTATTGAATCAGTTGTATAACATCATTTTAAATGTAATATCAGGACACAAAAACAAAAGTATAACATTTTCCTTCATTTATACATTTTTATTGTTTTTGATGCATTGATGATTACGATTTATTGTGGTAATATTTGGGTTTAGTTTTTTATAATATACTTTATCAAAGTTAAAGTTCATTTTTCCATTAACAATGTATAGCTGTAGTAGTAGGATGCATTTCATCAGTGTTGGATCTTGCAAAGTTATTTTTACATGATGAATATACACAAAAAAGGGTTTCATTTTGAAATTGTTCACAAGTTAATTGTTATACTTCATAGTGATTGTGACTAGATAAATAATGGTTTACATTTAAAATTAAAACATTAAATAAGATCACAAATGCGAGTGTATTTTCAGCGAGTCATAAATTATAAAGAAAAAAAAAATGGTCAAATGAAAATTATTAATGATTTGTTTTCAGAATATAACACCACGTTAAAAGTCATGGGCAACTAAACTTTCGCTAAAATTAAAATTTAATATAATGGACCGAGTGTTCATGAATTATTTATAATACATCTGACTAATTTAAAACCATATAACTTATAATAATCATGTTCTGTGTAATAGTTTTTAGCCATAACAAAGTTTAGGATTTTCCCCTCCTCTCTCTTCTTACTTTTTTTTTTATGGTTATTGCCTTTTATCCACTGAAAAATATAGTATATGTCTCTTGTCCGCGAGAATGTATTGTGAGGGGAGGCGAACGCGGTATTAAAATTCTCAGGTGGTCGTCCACTAATATATAAAAACATATATAAGCACAGGGTGTCTAGAAAGTTTGGAAACGTTCAGCTAGTACAAATTGTGTAGAATATTTCCAAACTTTCTAGACACACTTTATAAATATAAATACATATGTATACATATCCTCTACACACAATATGTTATAGCATGTGAAAAAAATAAGATATTTTTGAAAATGTTGAGGCATTTTTAGAATTTATTTGAATAAATTTTAGTTCATTAAAAATGAAATATGTTTGAATTAATTAATTAATATAAATGTATCACTTAATTGTTTTTAAATTTAATATTATTGTGTTACTTGGTTGTATATTATGGAATTCTATTTGAGATTAGCATTTCCAGTAAAATGTTGCAATCAACATCGCTTGACCCATAACGAAAATGTAAGTCTGTTCAATACGACCAAACTTTTTATATAGATATCTTGTACAGATGAATTGTTTAAAATTCTTTAAAATCACATAAATGACGACAAACATGTTGGAATTGAGATTAAATTTTATTAGTATATTGAGGTAGGATCAGACGCTCATCTAAACAACTTAATTATGAGTTGCAAAATTATCCTATAATTAGTTCAAAACCAAACTTTGAAGTTCATTTCTATAACGCAATATTGTTTTCTGCTTATACCACAATTAGTTAATAGCTCTAACGTCAACTTAAACGAAATAATATTAATTATTATTAGTAGTAGAGTAGTGTAAAATATTACAAATGAGTAATAATAACAAATTATAAAAAAAATAAAAGTTTTTACCTCGATATGTAAATACATTATAACAAGTTTAGTTTGAAAAATTTATCATTAGGTATAAAAACACTTAACTTAATACTATCCATAATATTGTATGTACAGTGTAATGTGGACACGTTGGGTCCAAACCTATTCGTCTACATTAAGCAATTGCATGTATAAACCAAACTTATAATAGTTAAAAAGCACTAACACTTTTAATTGTTAAAAATACAGGATTATCTGGTAGTATTTTATCCTGGTTGTCTTCGTATCTATCCGATGTCACTCAAATAATTAAAATATCCAATACGAAGTCAAACCCACTGCAAGTTCCATCTGGAGTTATTCAAGAAGGCTACTTATCCCCTTTCTTATTTTTAATATTTTTTTATGATATTTATACAGTATTTAAACATAGACAATTCTTGTTATTTGCACACGATATAAAAATATATTTTAAGATAAACACATAAATGATTGTTTAAAACTGAAACAAGATCTTGTTCATTTTTCTAAATGGTGCTTAGACAATGGATTAAATCTAAATTTGAATAAGTGTATGAAAATATTCCACCGAAAACGCTCAAATATAATCTACCATTATAATCTTTCTGGTTCGAAAATCAACATTGTGAATGAGGTGAGAGATCTTGTTATAACTTTATCTTCCAACCTAAGCTTCAAACGGCATATAAAAGTTATTTTTGCAAAAATCTTTAGAAATTTAAGATTTATTAAGCGAAACTGTTCTGATATGAGTTTTTCATGTCTAAAAGTCTTGTACTCTGCATTATTACGCCATGTTATAGAGTTTGGTTCACTTATTTGGAACCCTCGTCAAACCGGTCCAATAGATAAATAGATAAGATCCAGAGGAATTTTATCCGAATGATCGCCTTTAAACTAAATTTATATCAACTACATATTGCTATCATCAAGAAACAATGTAAAATATCCCCTTTAGCTAAAAGACGTAACTTCAACGATTGCTTATGTTTACATAAGCTATTAAATGGCCATGACATTAATGACCCAAAGGTCTTAAATCTTATTGGAATTAGGGTCCCACCTGTAAACACTGGAAATAAATCTCTATTTTATATAGCACCAGTGAAACTTTATTTTGTTGCTCATAGTACCATCAATAACATTTTACATTACACTGATGTACACCAATCTAACTTTGATTTTTTTTTATGACAATAGTTGTAGTTTAAAAAAATTATTAAATACCTATTAGCTTTTATTTTGTGTGTATTTTGTATTTATATGTACTCGTATTATGTATCTACTGTACTCTTTGCCTTCGCAGGCGTTATCTATAAAATAATATTGAATAGGTAATTTTATTTTGCGCATGTGAGCGATAATATTGAAAAAAATATAAAATTAAATAAATAGATAAATAAATATACAAAATGATAATGAATAATATAATTTCGAGATTCTTAATTTTTTATTATTTTATTTGATTCAACTTTATAATAAAATAAGATAAGATAATACAATAAATATTACGATTATCTTATTGAGGATGTATATATAATTCATTAAAATCGTAAAATGTATAATATTTTTGTATTATTAAATTATACAAGAGATATTAGAACTTTCTACACTATATAGTGTATAGAGATTAATTTAAAAATGTTCTTGATTATATTATACCAATATAGAAAGTATTAACTATAAGTACTCTTATAAATTGTTTTTTTTCTAAGTATTTCATAAAAACTTTATATTTTATATGTATTCAAATATTAAAAATGTTCCTTATTATTAACTTGGCAATATTTAAAGTTTACTTTGCATAATAAATGTATTCTGTGTCTGTAGCAATATTTTATTATTTTATATTTAGATAGGTATTTACTCGAAATAATGAGAAAAGAAAATTGCAAACAAACAGTTTAATAAATATGAATAAATAAACAAATCATGAATAATATAATCTCGGGACTCATAATTTTTCAGAAATTTTACGTTGTTAAGTACCTTAAGGATATGTTATGGAAAATACTGCTCTTTGTCAAAAATGGCAATTAATTACCTGAATGAAAAATCTTTTTGAGGCATTAATAAAAACGTTTAGAACAGGGTTGAAATTAAGGGTAAAACTGAAATGATTGTTGTGGAGTAAGGGAAAGAAAAATACAAGTTCATTGTTATACTTTTTTTTGTTTTGGTCTTGATACCATTTCAATACATTCAATTAAACTCACAAAAAAATTCCATTAAAGTTTAAAAGTTAATGTTTTTATTACTTTTAACTATTACTTTTAACTATTTAATTATTACTTTTAATGTTTTTATTACTTTTGATAAATACCATCTGATAGATACAATGAAATTCAATTCTATTAGTTGTTAATTATTGTAATGCTATGATAAAATGAATGTTGCCCACATTAACCGAATCGTGTGCTCATATTAATTTTTTTTTTTTTAATCTTGTTTGTAAACTCGTACATTGGATTTTGGACCAGATCAGTTTGCTCTCATTACACGGATGCTTATATTAACTAGATGTCACATTGGGAAAAATCCACTGTATATATACACACATCAATATTATACCAGAGGAAAAACTTTTATTTATTTATTTTTATATTTATTTAGATTTATATTTATTATATTTATTTACTTAAATTTTTTAATAATACTATTTATTATTATTTAAAGATTGACGGAAAAAATATTTTATAAGTAAAGTTTAACAATCGGGCACCTCCTCTAAGTTGAAAATCTTCTAATTGCATTTTTGTTTCAAAATAACATAAATATTACCTCTCAAAAACAAAATCTCCATCAACTGGAAACGGAAATATTATCATTTTAATGTAAAACAAAAAAAATTCTATACACCAGAAAATAAGCATTGTCGATTACAAAATTGTATTGTATACGTAAATCAGTAAAACTTCCTAAAAAGACTCCTTATCCTCCCTTTAAAACGGATTTCAAAATGGCAATCTCATGCTTGGAAGAAATTTCCTACTTAGTATTAGATGTTAATCTGTTGCAATTAATGATAGATAGCGGGGAAACTGTGCCGTCCTTAATCATCGAAAATGAACAAATATTACTTATTGTTTTTCTAAATTATAAATATATAAAAATGTGTTTTGTATGTATGTGCGTAAATTTATTTTAGCTTTGCAATCATACATATATACAATTAATTAGAAGTTTTTTTAAGTACAATTTCATTCACTCTCGTTACATTATGGAAACTTCTTTGAGTCGGAATAATAAATTGGTCCCCAGTTATTGCATACGATGGATATCTTACTATAAATCCTAGAAACAATATTTCACGGATTTTATTGGTGTACAACAAATGTAAATATTATTATTTGTATAGATACGAGACGGATAAAGACGTTTTCGGGTGGGTGCAAACGGAAACATCGACGGTATTTTAGAAAGAGAGGGCAGAGAGTGAGAGAGAAAGAGGGGAATGAAAGATGAAATGAGTATGAAAGAGAAGGAGAAAATAAAAATAGAAAATACCCGAAGACGACGAATGCAGGTCGAACATTTAGGGTTCTCTTATCAAGTCCTACGACAATACTCTATCCAAGCTGTTGTCATACTATTATTGTTATACTCATATACTGTTGACGGGGCGCGATCGTCTCGCGGAAACGCTGTTGACATGTATACACTGTACCGTCAACCCTATTCGAGCCGATAACACGACAAACAAAAGACGTCTCGAGACGACGACGGGGCTGCAATAATCGCGCGTTAACGTCATCCGCAACCGTAGCACTGGCGATCGCGAAGCCAATCGGCCGTGTCAATGTCTGCGAATTCCTCGAGGTTATAATAATAACATATTGTACCGACGACGATAACAATAATAATAAGACTTGCAGATGTGAGACTTGTAGATGTTTGCTCATGTGTGTGCGTGCGCGCTCGCGTGTTTTTACAATGAATGCACTTGACGTGTTTCGACAAAGTTGGACGAGATAGGAACTCGATAGTAATATGGATGACGTGTAGGTCGGCTCCGAGTGCAGCTATAAAATGTTCCATTGTTGTGGTTAGGTATACGTTATCGTTATTTTGTCCGCCGGACGTCTTCGATAACGCGTTCGCTATATTGACGGGCAAAAATAAATGACGTTTCGTAATAGAAAATGAAACGAATTTTTCTAAATTTTCGCGAAAGGGCTCAAAATAATAATCTAACAGTTTTAATTGACAACATATCATTATTAATTGAAGCTGTCATAATATTATACGGATTGTACGATATTCGAGGAAAACACATTCGATGGGACTAATGTATCACAAAAAAAAAAAAATTGTAGTTATGTTCATTTAGTTTCTTTTTATAAATCATCATTTATTAAACACACCTATACGTTTTGTTAAGATTGTAAAAAAATCAGTCATTTTCTAAATTCAGCGTCTCAATTATAATATATATGTATTTCCCAAAAAAACTTCAGAGGAGTAAAAAAGGTCTTCTGTGCTTAACTTAAATTTTGAGGTAAATAAAGAATTGAAATCAATATCAAAATGCTTTGCCTGAGAGACAGAGTGCCATAACATAAGAAAAAAATGATTTCGAATTTTGAGGTAAATAAAGATGTATAATCAAACCTAAAAATTCTGGGCTTAGTAGGTGCAAGAGAAAGAATAAAGAAAATTTTTGTTAAAATTGTGGTAAATAAAGAAGTGAAATTAAACCTCGAAATTCTATGCTAAAACTTGCAAAATTGACTGTTGAAAAAAATTCGATGACGTAAAATTTCAACACATTTTCAACCACAAAAAAAATTGCACAGATCGTTCCATATTTACCTGCGAAAATTCGCATGTCAAAGGATGCACTTCGTTCTGAGCAATTTTTTTTTCTTTAATTTCAAAATTTTACGAATCATTAAATGCGATTTTATTTTGTTTATTAATTTTTTACAAAATCAAAATCACATACTTAATGAGACGACTGTTTTTTTCCAAGCAAAATGAATAAAAATCTCTATTCTATTCAAACACCGATACGGTTTGTAATGCAAGATTACACACATTTATACATTTTACATTTTATATTTCGGAGAGAAATTGTAAATTATGAATTTAATAAAACGAGTGCCGACATAACTCTACATTCAAACCGTGGCCGCTATCCAAATCGGCTAATTTATCACGAACCGTGCTGCGCCCACTAAAGAAATCAACGAAGCCCACTCTTCTCTCCCAGTCTCATTCGAATTTCTTTATAATATAGCACCGGAAAGTCACAACACAATTGGAAAATGAATATTAAAAATGTATACAAAATACCATTTGATTGTGCTGTTTGTGTTGTTTACTCAATAATCGCTTTATTTAAAATAATATGGTATAATATTTCATAACGTTCATAAACTTTGTTGCGAAATTAATAATTACCAGAACTTTAATGTTAATATATTAATTTAGGCTAACAAAAATATATTTCACGTGATTGCAGCATCATCGTGTAATATTATTTTTTATGGTTATGTAAAAAATATATACGCGTAAAAATTAATAATTTTGTATTTACTCATATACGCAGGGGCGGATTTAACAATTTGCCGCCCCAATCTAAAAAAAACTTACTACCTCTTTAATAAAATATCCTCAAATAAACTATTTTTTTCAATACCTACCTAATATGCAATTTTTGCTTATTATAGTATTACGAGACATTTCTTAAACAATAAGATAAGCTATCATACGTTTTTTAGATACGTTTTTTCTGCTATAAGTTAAAATACATACCCAAATTAAATTGAAAATTATACAGTAGATAAAATTATAATAACGTGTAAATATTACTTAAATAAATAGGAGTGAAAATATCAATACAATACTATCGTCGTTGTAGTAGACGAGTTCCTGGGAAAATATAAATATTATTTTGCTAAAAACAAACAAATACAAAATCCACAATTTCAAGATTTTGAAGTGATAAATACAATTTTAAAAATTATGTTCCTAATTTTACAAAATCAAAATAAATTTTCAACATAATTTTGCTGCCCTCCAAAATTTGCCGCCCTATGCGGCCGCATAGTTCGCAGTGCCTTAAATCCACCCCTGCATATACGTATACGTATTACGTATTAACGTATACGTATTCGAGAGTGGGTATACTATCTACATGGTACTCACGTTCTAAATGACTTCTACCTTAGTGTTCTAGTCTTCTAGCAACAACTTAATCAAAAGAAGACACATCCTAATACTATTGTATAAACAATGTTCGTGTTATGATTTAGTGTTTTTACTCGTGTGATATGTTTATGAAGAATTGTAGCCATAGACGTGCGCACACAGGTCACTACCCGAAAATTATGTTCCATAGATACTATGGTCTGGGGTTAACCGGTCAAAGTTACGAAATAATTACAGCGACAGTCGAAAAAGCGAAACTAAAATGTCAAAAATAAAATTAGCGAACGTATTTCATAACGAATACAAATATGCGTATAAACTTAAAAAAATACACAATTAAAATTGTACAGTTATTACAGAGTTAGGTTGTTTGTTATTTATATTAACAATTTGTAGTATTCAGAGTGAAATAAGTATTCATTGTAATAATAATTAATTATAAAAATAAGTTTAGTCAATAATATAATAAAATAGGTACCTAGGTGCTGAAGAATAGTTATACTTGTAAATTAAAATTGTAAGCCATGCATTTTAAAAAGCTTAATGTATCATAAGTATTACATCTATTTACTATATCTTCTACCTTTTTTTTGTTGTATCTATAAAGATATATATAAAGATATGTATGTATAGATAGGTATACGTTTTTTAGATACGTTTTTTCTGCTATAAGTTATAATACATACCCAAATTAAAGTGAAAATTATACAGTAGATAAAATTATAATAACGTGTAAATATTACTTAAATAAATAGGAGTGAAAATATCAAGCCTTAACAATTCTAGAATAATTATTTTCAGAGTTAGTTATTATTTCAATCAAAAAAATTTAAAATCGCGCGCATTTTACAGTTTTTTGGTTAAATTGCTGTAACTTGGTCAATATTGGACTTAGAAAGTTAGTTTAATTACCAAAATTCATTAAAAAATTAGGCAAAAAATAATTTGTGGCTAAAATAGGTGGTTGCTATTTAAGAAAAAAAAGTTGTGCTGCGCATGCGAGTGTCTATTAAAGTTAAAAAAATTTAAAACTCGTAAAAATACAAATTTTTATGTCATAAAAACCAATAAAAAATCAGAATTCAACTTGTAAGTATCTACGCAAAGATATTGAGTTTTCTCAGTTAGCGTTTACACACTGTACATCGGTAATAAATGGTAAGTTTATATTGTTAATTTTTTTCTCGGTCCATTTGATTCTGTTGTAATAGTTCTACCAAGACGAATGATAATTGAAGAAGAAAATTATAAGCAAAATGGTT
This sequence comes from Sipha maydis, assembly GCA_034509805.1. Taxonomy (NCBI): domain Eukaryota; kingdom Metazoa; phylum Arthropoda; class Insecta; order Hemiptera; family Aphididae; genus Sipha; species Sipha maydis. The sequence goes on along the minus strand of JASXSY010000377.1, from coordinate 213,118 downwards.
ACATACATTTTTTTGGAGTGTATGATACTTAATTAATTGATATAATTATGAAAACTAATTTAAAGACACTTTATAGAACTAATAATTATTTTGTACTATCTAGTGCTGAAAATTTATAAAATCGGATTGTATCCTGCCATTCACCTAATTAGTTAAATTCTCAAAATCTGCACAAGTCTATGTTAATAGCATTTTACATAAATCGACAAGCGATTAGTCAAATAGCACTTCTTACCTGCATCGTAACTGTCGAACTGTACTATTATAAGAAATCTAATGGTCTTATGTTTTTAATTACATATTCGTTTGAATCAGAATGCATTTTTAATATTTTTCAACAAATATATAACAAATATATATTTATGTATACTATTATTATTATTTCGTATGGCTTAGATATAACATTCACGGTTTAACATAATAAAATTCACATAGTATAAAATAGGTACAAGTATTGAAATAGATTAATAGATAAAATATAAAAGATAGCTTATTGATAACAAATTATATAGGTAATACATATATAGGTCTTTATTTAAATCTTTATGTCCAGGGAGTTCAGCCATTGCACTGCATCTATTGTGGCTTTGTGTAATTCTTTCATTCCTCCTTGGAATCGACGAATAGTACATTCATCAGTAATGTGTGTAGCAGTTTGCTTTCTGTGTCCGCAATTACATCCTGGCGAGTCCCTTAGTCCCCATTTGTGGAGCATGTGTCCTGTTCTTCCGTGTCCCGTTCGAAGTCTATTTAATGCTACCCAATCTCTTCTCGGGAGGTCAGAGCCCGGAACTCCTTCTGTTGGGTTATTGATTAGGTTGAGTTTGTCGGGATTATTGCTTTTCCATTCATTATTCCATTCTGTGTTTATATTGAATTTTCCTGATATTAATTTTTGGGCAAGCCTCCAAGTAGGTTTTCTTGATTTTAGCCTTATATTAGGTCCAGTGTTTATGTCGTTTTGAATTGGGAGCATTGTATTCGAGAAGCATTTATTCCACTCTCGTATTAGTGAATTGTATCGATGTAGGTGTGGTGGACATAAGTTACTGAGTACAGGCAGCCAATCTATGGGGGTAGATTTAACCGCTCCAGTGATAATTCTCATAGCAGAGTTGAGTTGGGGTACAACGGTAAATCGCTTCCACGCAGTGTACCCCGGGCAACGTCTTAGACAGCAAAAGATTTACCAAACTTGGCCATCGTACTGTCCTAGATCTCACGATGACATATAACATTCAACCTATGTATACTAAATATACATAAATAAATAAATATAGTATATAATATATGTAACAAAAACGTATCAAGGTATTATTATTACTGTTATTATTTTTATATGTACTAATGAATTGTAAAAAATAATCACTTATTGTAAATGAGTTTACTTTTTCGAACGTTATTCATGTTTTAGTGTTGTTTGATCATTCCTTTTTTTCTTTCTTTAACCCAAACACAACTCGACTAAAACAAATACAATTCACCCTTATCTATTAACAGAAATCCACACCATACGAGGAACCGTCAAAAATAACATACGTTTATTTTTCTACCAGAAATGCAATTACCTGAAAGATTATAATATATTATTCCATTACCAGAGCTAGCAAATTAATAAAATATACATTACAAATAATGATAACGATAGTAATAATTTAAAAGCCGTATTCCTTCGAAGAAATCTCAATACAATTCCATACTAGTTATCAGTGATTTGCCAATAAATGCTGTCTTAGTTGTTTAAAAGCCAACATGTTACATTTTATCGAAGATATATTTTTCGTGCTCTTTATGACTTATCCTCCGGAATTATGGTACTCTTTCGGGCAATGATGGTACGGCCACAGTAATACAGTGTCCTCGGTATTTATTTCTGCACAGTATTTATATCGTGAAAAAACGTACAGTTGACAATTGAAAACAGAAGTAGAGTAACATGCATGAGCGTTTTTGAAAGATATTTATTTTAATTAATCGTAAAACTTAATGTCCTACGCGAGTATACAGGCCACGAGTATCGTTTGAATCCTGAAAGGTATTGAAGTCTTAAAAAGTACATAATAACTATAGCGTTTCATTTTACAGAATATGAAATATGTGCACAATCACTATCTACGTGCGCGATATTAATGCTTTTTATAACTGTAGTACAAACATTCGTTGAAAAGACCTGTAATCACAATAGCTCAGGAATAAAACTATATACGAAGATCGGTGTTTTTTTTTTTTTTTTTTACTGAAAATACTACATTTGAATCATATAATATAAAATCTTTTCATTTTGAAATATCGTTTCATCCCGTTTTTAATATTCTTAGTGTATTTTTAATTCGGTCTTCATGTTCCGTTCTCACGTCCGTCGTTGTTTTTTTCCCCATTTCGCATTGTTTTCTCCCCCCTTTAGTTTTATTTGTCGGCAATCGGAGTTTTTCGTGTGGAAATTTGCTTAGCGAGAAAATATATATTATACAACTCTCATTTTTTCTTCAAAAATGAACTCGTGTACTTGTATTTTATATTCACTGAGTATTTATTTACTTTTTCGATTTTTTGATCATATCCATTACTTAATATGTTAATATTTTTAATGTTTTCCCATTAAATTTATACGTTGTGTGTTTGAAATCATTAGTTTTTCATATTATTCGCTCCGTAGCACATTCACGATTCGAAATATTGTAGACGTCTAAAGAATTTACGAATTCAAGGCGTTAACGATAAAAGTATTAGGATTATGAAACGTATTTGTATGCACCCATAACATTTAAAATATTCTATCAAAAATACATTTATATGCCACAAAATACGCTCTTCGAGTTCAATATTACTGAAACAATGTATTTTAAATTTATTACTATTATCGTTGAAAAAATGGATTTATGAAAACTGAACTATACTTAGGTCTTGTTATTATTCTGTTATCATTTTCACCAATAACGATCTGAATTTGTATCAAAATACAAAATATTAACCCACATGTGGAAGAGTGAAATTTAAAATACAATATTCGTCATTGAATTCAAATTTTTACTTATTTATCTTGTTGTATTAGATGATCAAAACTTAACTATGTGCTACTCACAAAAAATAGGCAATGTTAAATTAAAAAATGATGGTTTAAGTATGCAAATATTTTTTAAAAAGATAAAAGTATGGAAAACAAATAAAACATAATTGGTGTTATTTTAATGACACGGTTCAAATCCTGCACATTTCTAATGAAATTTCAAATGCTTTATTCTAATGATTGTATGATTGTATGCATTTACATATAAATCCATTCTGTGGTTATAATTATTATACGGTGCACTATATTCGCATAAATAATACAATAGTGATTGCAGTCGACCAGAGTGCTGCGTAATCGAATCATGGAAACACTTATTTTTCATAATATGAATATAAATATAAATCAGTGGCATAATTGAGTATATTATACTCCATTATGCCACTGATTTATCGGAAAACGGTACGTAGTGCACATTATGATTGACATGTGAAACGATCCGACGAAAGACGACAATGAATTTTTATTTTTTCAACATTAACCATGTGATAGACGAAATTTAGATTCCTTGAAAAGCCTACGAAATTATCTTGGAAAAGTTCGTTGAGAATTACAGCGATGCGCCGTACAAATCTAAAAACAATTCACTTTAAGACGTTTAAATAGTACTTATTTACTTTTCACTTATAACCCTAATCAGGGTCTACGGATTTAAATCATTTAGTAATAAATCATAACTTGTAACTTACAATATACGAGTTTGAAATCCGTATTTTAACTTTAATAAACTTTATTGGTCGTGAACAACACTTGATGTATTTCACGTATAACTAAACTATAAAATAGTAAAAAACTAATAAAATCTACCTAGGGTGTAAATATGACCAATAACGCCAATACAATTTTCGATACCTTTAAAAAGCACAAATAATGATCTTTTAAAATATTTATTTTGCTGTACGCACATATTTTCAAAAGCTTTTCATATACAAGAAATACTTAATATTTGTCGATTGGTTTGACGGTCAGTACACGTAATACGGTTATAATGAAGTTGGCCAGAACTTAAAACGTTATTTTCGTGTTAAGCTTTGCTAGTAGACGTTTTATTTAACAGCGGAACATGTACGTTTCAGTAGTTTTACACATCGGCAATGAATTTTTTCTGTTTCCACGCTTTTCGAAACGAAATTATTCTTATAAAAAATCATGTCATCATGTCTAAGTAAACGGGATTTACCTTTTACATATACAGCCACTATCACTAAGCACAATGAACAAATTTAAATTCAAATTAACTAAAAAGTACAAAACTCGTCACTAAAGAGACACGATGATGGTTAACCACACACGGCGGATCAATGGACATTATAATGTTAAAACTTCCATAAACTATTTCGGTGCTCTACTGGTCATATCGAACGAATATAAAACTTAAATACCATAGTATTTCACGGTATAAAAAATATTCGATACCATGGTATTTCATCCATAGCCAACTTTGTTTTAAAATGACTAAAAATTAGTTGGACGAAGAAAACGAAACGTAGAAGGTTGGATCTGGTCGAAATGGTTGCCGCTCTAATATTCAATAACGATCAATAATAAATACATATATATATATATATAGTAAAACGCTATTTCTAAAAGCAATATTTTTGTTATTTTTTTTTTTTTATTTGATCGACTATTGCGAAACAAAAAAACAAAGTATTTCAATTTACAGATTATATTTGTTATATCTTCAATTAATTTTTATTGTTTTACGAAGTTATATTTTTTTCTTATAGATTTTTTTTCATTTTTATTTTGTGCTAGATCTAAATCCATATTGTAAATCGTTCACGTGTTGTACAAATAAAAATGTGATAACTATTAGGAATACACAACTATTTATGCTATAATTAATTTAATTATTATCGTTTTGATTGTGTTTGAGAGAATGAACTATTAATTCAAATTAAAAGATAAATATTTTTGTTTTTCAGTAATTCGACAAAAAAATCAACGATTGTGTCCAAAAAAGTATAAAGTATATAAATAAAATGAGGCGTGGCGAGGCAAAGTGATCTAAGTGCCAAAAATTGAAAAATACTTTTTTTTACACCAAAATGATCTATGTGCCCATACCAATACTGTGTAAAGAGATCTATCTCCAAACTATCAATAAATTGTTGGTAAGCAATATTATAGATGGAGCTGTCTGTATGTCCACACATATCATTCGCTCTAATTGATCTAAGTCCATTCATGCTATTTTTATTAAACGAAATGACAATAACGTACTGGTAGCCTCATCAGGTAAGACAGAACTTGAATTACACCATCATAAAGTCGATGCTGTCACCAAAGTTATTAAAGTTGATGCTGCGAAAAGTACATTACCTGGAAGTCAAACGTGTACTATTACTATGGATCTACAAAAAGTCTACCCACTGCCTAAACTATCCCATACTAGCATGTATTACAGTCGTCAGCTTTCATGCTTTAACTTTGGAATTCATGTAACAGACACGTCCAATGGCATCATGTGCGTGTGGCATGAGGGGCAATCAGGGCGAGGAGGGAACCAAATTGCCTCATGTTTAATGCAAGCTATTAATTCAGGACATCTCTCTTCCTACAAACGTCATCTAACAGTTTGGAGTGATAACTGTGCAGGGCAACTTAAAAATAGGATGCTTCTTTTCCTTTACATATGGTTGGTTGCCAATGGCACATTTGATACGATTGAACATAAATTTTTTATATCAGGTCATAGCTACTCAGCTTCAGATAGAGACTTTGCTACAATTGAAAAACGAGCTAAACGATCTAAGTTATTCAATGTGAACGATGTAAAGCGTGTTATTCGCAGCTCTAGACTTGACAGACCGTTCAAGTATATTGACATGGGGAAAAAAACATTTTTTGATTTTGACACTGCCTCTACAAAATTTTTAGATACATCGAAGCTGGGAATAAGTAAAGTTGCTTGGTTGAAAGTGACAAAAGATAGCCCAGGAATCGTTTATTTTAAGAAAAATTTCAGTTCCCTATTGCCGTTTCAAACATGTAACATTTTTAAACGAGGAATACAAATTGAAAACCTTATAAATGCAGAAATTGAAAGTCTTCCGGGTGTAGTGCCACTAAAAGAAACGAAGAAAAAAGACCTCCAAGCTATGTTACAGTATTTAAGTGAAGAAAATAGGTTGTATTTTGAAAAAATATTAAGTGCTTAAACTGTTGGACATAGATCATTTCTGACACTCTTATTCTTTAAAATATTTGTTTTTTATAATTTGTCAAAATTTTTTTTATAATTTGTTAAATCTTATACTTCATGATTTATCAAAATTTGAAAAATAAAAATTTAATTGTTTTTGTAAATTTGGGACAGTTTTTATTGATTTGCCAAAAAATTAAATTTTGGCACTTAGATCACTTTGCCTCGCCACGCCTCAAATAGTTACATTTTTTGGAAAATGAATTATTTTATGCATATGTTTCTTCAAATTGAAATACTACACTCATTGAATAACGACAAACATGTAGAGACTTAAGTAGTGAAAAATCAGATTATTACAAAGGTAGAGATCTTAGAGATAACAGCCAATGCCCAGGAAAACGTACAAATATAGAACGCAGTCCTGAAAGACGATACAACAGAGAGTGGTCTTATTCAAGAGAAAGAGATTTTTATAGTAATAGATGTAGAGGAAATAGTAGAGATAGATAAAATTACGATAGAAATTATAGAGACAATTCTTATTCAAGAGATTATAATTATAGAAATAGGTCATATTCAAGGGAAAGAGGTGATAGCAGATATTATAATAATGATAATAGACGTCAATTTAGTTGAGATGATAGCCGTGAAATAACACCAGACAGGTACAGGGAAAATTATTACGGAAAAGATCCACAAAAAGTAACGTGTTACAAATGTAAGGAGAAAGGCCACTACGCTGACAAATGTTTTCTGTCAAAAAACGATTAGAGCCCGAGTTACCAAAAGATTCGGAAAGAATAACTCGGGGAGGCGATTTTAAAATTAATAACGTAAGACTAATTAATGAAAATAATATCATAAATAACAACTACATCAATTTCGTGAGAGAATGGTATAAGAAACGGAGTTTAAATAAAAAAAATGACATCAATACTACGAATAATAGCGAACTAGACGTAGAATATATATATGAACAAAATAAATCGAAACCGCTCTCAGAATTCAATGAATTTTTATTTCTCAATCTCAACAAAACAGTTTTTAACTGCGACTATGCAGAAAAAATAGTCGATATATTTTTATTGAATGAAAACGTTACAATTGGACATTGCGTAAGCAGATGATTAATGAATTTGTCTAGGATATAATACATTGTTATTTATAAATATTGTAAAAAGTATATTTTATTTTGAGACGATAAATATAAAAATTAAAATATGACATAAAGGAAATGCCAATCATAACAGCTGGTAAAAATTTAAAAAATCTGCGACTTATACTTTTTGAATTATAACAAATATTTAAGATCGTTTGAGAATAAATCGCTATTTTATGCAATTTCGTAAATATTTAAATTTCAAACAGTCATAATTTTTTTTCCTCTAAGTCCGGTAGAAATTTTTTTAAAGATTTTTGAAGATTAGCTTATAGATAACCTAGTGTTAAAATTTTGAACCTTAAGTATGAACAGAAACAATTTTATGAATTTTTATCTACAAAATAACTTGCAAATTACACATTTTATACAAAGTTGAGCATTAACGGCTTATAAAAAAAATTTGAGTAAACCAATCACCGATATTTTTTAGTTACGATAAGTTTAACTAATTATAAACCTTGTATTAAATTTTCAAGAGTTTTCGGTGTGCCAATTAAATTTGATAGATGTTTAAAAACAAAAATTTTTACAAAAATCGAAAATTAAAATTGTCTATAAATAAGTCAAAATATGACAAAATACTTTGAAAACTTAACCATCGATAGAGAACGTCAATATAAAGATTTAGTGAAAATTTCAAGTTGTTGCGATTTTTGGTTTTTAAGTTAGAGCATGTTAAAAAAATGTAGTTTGTAAAAACGTGATTTTGCGTAAAATTTCCCGTTTTTTCGTAATTTTTTTATCGTTTTTTTCGATTTTTTTAAAAAGTATTAAAAAGTTGAATTTTAAACTAGCCAAAGTACCATCTACATTCACATTCCTTTCAGAAAATTTGCTACTTAAGTAAATCGAAGCATTTTTACTGCCAAAAAAGGTGTCGTCAGACAAAAAAAAAAAAATGTAAAAAATAAAAAAAAATACACATCATTGTAAAACCAATAAATTCCATCACTCCGTTCAGAATCTAAAAAAATTTTAACGATAGAATCACACGTTGTTAATAATGATGACGGAATAACTTTATACAATTTTTCAAATCTTTACAGTAATATTCCCGAGGGAATGACAATAGCAAATATTATAAAAGCAAATTCACAAAAATGGGAAAATAATTTAACAGTAATAAATCAATGTAATAAAATAATTTATGCAACTAATCAAAAACAATACGACGACGATATTGTTAACGAAGTCACAGATAAATAAGGAAACGTAATTAAAATATCTCAAGAATTAAATAATAAACAACGTAAAGCAGCATTAAAATTAATTAATAACTATAAACACTTATTCACATCAGATCTACTTGATATTAATTGTGCTAAAATAGAACTATGTGAAATTAAATTATAATCCCATAAACCTATATTTCAACCACCATTTAGAGTTTCCCCGTCACAAAGAGAAAAACTTAAAACTTTAATTGACCAAATGACAAGCGTAGATATTATTGAACCCAGTAGAAGCAATAACGCAGCACCTGTATTTCTAATTCCAAAAAAAGAAAAGGGTGAATACCGATTTTTAGTAGACTACAGGAAACTTAACAATGAAACTGTGGCCGACAAACACCCAATACCGCGATCACAAGACCATTTTAGAAGTTTAGAAGGGGCCAAATTTTACTCTACTTTAGACATGGCCCAAGGTTATTTTTAAATTCCAATTAAACAAGAGGACCGAGATAAAACCGGATTTATTACAGATTTTGGACTATTTAATTTTAAAAGAATTCCGCAAGGATTTAAAAATTCAGCCCCCATTTTTCAAAGATTAATAAACAATGTTTTTAGTGATTATCTATATAAGACAATGATAGCGTACCTCGATGACATTTGTTGTTTCGGAAACAATTTCGAAAAAGCTTTAATTAGATTAGAACAAATATTTATTAGGTTAGACGAAACTGGTTTAAAATTAAAAACAAATAAATGCACCTTTTTTAAATCAGAAATAGAATTACTTGGTCACTAACGTCACAGTCTCTAACGTTGGATTAAAATCTTTACAAAAAAACATAAATGCAATTTTAAAATTTCCAATACCAAAAAAAATTAAAGATGTACGAGCTTTTATTGGACTCGCCAGTTATTATAGAAAATTTGTATAAAAATTCGCAAAAATTTCTAATCTATTAATAAATTTAACAAAAAAGGAAAATAAATTTATTTGGGGAATTGAACAAGAAATAGCATTTGAGACTTTAAAATAGGCGATAACAACAGCACCAGTTATGGCACATTTCAAAGACGGGTACCCAGTTTTTGTTACCACAGACGCTTCTTTAGAAGGACTATCGGGAATACTTGAACAGGAAGATAAAAATGGGAAAAGACACCCAATAGCTTACGCTTCTAGGAAACTAAAAGGAGGTGAAATAAACTTCACCACTACAGAGTTAGAAATGTCTGCAGTAGTATTCGCCACTAATTACTTTAGAGAATACCTAATTGGAAGGAAAATAACAATTTTTAGTGATCACTCAAACCTACAATAATAAAAAAATATGAAAAATCCTTCTTCCCGAATAACTAAATTTATTTTTAAATTACTAGAATTTGACCTAGAAATAAAACATCGACCAGGTTCGTGGAACACGGCAGCAGACTGTGTCTCACGTTACCCCATTAACACTACACAAAAAACAAACATACTAAGCGAAAATGATGAAACCATAACTTCTGACACTATTAATTTCGACACAATAAAACCCGGTACACTACAAAAACAACAATCGGAAGATGAATTTTGTAACAGTATAATTTTATCATTATTGGGAGATAAGAAAAACAAATTCTTTAAAAAATCAAGAAAATATTTAATAAAACATAACCTACTATATTATAAAAATTGGACACCCCACGGGTCAAATAATCTATTAGTGATACCTAAAAATCTAGTTAATACTGTCCTAAAATCTTACCATGAATCAGTTTTTAATGGACATTTCGGAATTACAAAAACATTAGCTAAATTAAAACAAAAATATTATTGGCCTTCAATAATTAAATACACTACAAAATGTATTAAAAATTGCATATCTTGCCAAATGATAAAAAATCCAACTGGTAAAGGCCACGGCTTATTATAACCAATACCTTTGATTTCAGGAAAACCTTTACAAAGACTGACATTTGACTATTTAGGACCGTTACCTATTTCTAGAGGAAAAAGATACCTTATTGTAGCAACTTGTAACGCTACAAAAATGGCTTTCGCGAAGGCGGTAACAAACGCTAATGGAGAAGCAACAGTTAATTTCTTAATGAACTTAATTACATCCTACGGTGTACCTAAATACTTTTGTAGCGATAGAGGAACCCATTTTAAAAATAAAGAAGTAGATTATGCATGTAAAAAATTAGACATTACGCAAGTTTTTTCTAGCGCTTATCACCCGCAAACAAATGGCAGGACCGAACTTATGAACAAAGTTATCTGTAATAGCTTATCACATTATGTAAACGAAAACCAAAAAGAATGGTCACTATATTATAAAATGATCATTTTCGCTTATAACACAAGCCCAAGCTCAAGATTAAAAGTAAGCCCATTTTATTTACTTCACGGCATAGAAGCCAACCAACCGTTAGATAACAAATTAACCATAGAAAACGAAACATTCGACTTCACTAAAACTATTAAGCAACTCCAAAAAATTAGACACTATACCTAAAATTGTTGAAAAATTATTTTTGTGTATACGTCTATGTGCTTGATTTAATAATCGTCATATACGACAGTACGTGTTCACCGGTTTATCCTGCTTTTCACTGTTGACGAGCGCATAAACATTAATTCATATAGTTAATTAATTTTTTTTTTTTTTATGCTCAGTGCATGAAAATGTTTGTAAGGATGGTAGGTAATCGCAACTTCTGACGTCTTTGCATGATAATGTCGCTCGAAGTAATGGTAATTTATTCTGTTGCAAACATGCTACAGTTATTAAAAGAAAAAGAAAAAGATAAAAAAAAAAAATTCATTTTATTGTGTCAACAAACGATATCTGTGGACGACGTAGTGCACATCAGCGTGTATCGAATTTTAATAAAACGTAAATATAATACATTATACTATGTGATACCTGTTTGTAATAATGTTGTATGCCACTTCGGGTAAACTCGATAGAGTCCGTCGGCACTACAGTAACGATTATGATTGTTTCTACAACAGTTCTTACAATATTTAGTACAGACATTGTGACTGGGCCTGTTGTTCAACAAGCGTTGTGCTCCTATATTTGACTGATAAATTTTATCTTCTTCAAGGTTTTTTTTTTAGCTTCTTCTGAAATTCGGTGATTCTTTGACTTTATTGCACTTCGAATAGTGGATGATAATCCTCTATTTATGTCGTTATAGTTGTTTCTTTTATGTACTCGTGTACTGCCCTAGCATCGATGGGGGATCTCTCACTTGTACTTACATTACATAAATCATGTAAGAGCTTTTCTACTCTAGCAGGATATTCTTGTACGGTTTCGCCTGATTTATGTTTAGTGGTTGATAACTCTAACTGTAAATATCCCGGAGTTCTTTGTGCACAAAATGTTATTTCTAGCAGCTTTTTTAATGCATTTCATGATAACATTTCTCTGAGTTGTGTCGCCGCAAAGGCTTTACCCGATAATTTGGTTAAAATTGTTTGTAAAAGAATGGGACGACAGTCCTCGCTAATCGTTTTTGTTACGAAGTCGCATGTGTTTAAAAATGGTTACACCTCTTGTGATTTCTCCCCGTTAAATTTATGTATTAAATTTATTTCTGTTTATAGAGATAATGTTGTTGTTGGTTTAGTAGTCATATTGAAACTTAAATCTAATAACGTCAGGGTATCAGAAGTACCTAAATTGTTATCTTTTTCTTTATTTTGTGATCTAGTTATCGGTTTATTTGTAGGATCAATGGGGACAAAACGTGTTCAACTAGGGACAAAATCAGGGTCTAGTTCATTAGAGTCAGAATTGCTATCGTCACTATTACTAAGACTTATCGACATAAATTACTTATTTATAATTAAAGAATATAAAAATAATGTAAATGCGAAAATAAATAAATAAGTATTGATAAAAGATAAAATAACTCACAGTAATGTTGTTAGTATTACTTCTATTATCGCTGGTCCGTGAATGTCTGCTGAAGTTTTTCGTTGACGATGGTTGACTGATTTCTCCTTGATACCACTGTTTGGAAAGGTAGTCCCACGACGTCTTGAGGTAACTTCTTAGACGTTCTACGCCCCGAAACTGCTATGCGCGGGAACCACGTACAATATATTATGCACTGGGTTTAGGATATATTTTGTTCGTGTATATTATAGGTATACACTACTGTATATAGAATACACACTGTGTATTGTATTACTGACGACGTCGACGATGTGTATATTGTACGACGGACGTGTATATAGTGTTTATATATTCGTGGTATATTTCACGGTCGCGGACAACGATGACGACTGCGTCTGTATTAGTGTCTCTTACGATGTGTACAAGAGGGTCTTGGTTAGTGGGCACGTAGTCCTCACAGAGAGAAAAAAAAAATGTTTTCTCCGTTGTTTTTTTTCTAAGCGCCTCCGCGTGTTGTACCGTTGTGACCGGATGCCACGCCCAAGAATTTTGCTGATGGTAGACAAAATTCGTCGCTGCACCACTCGTCGTAATACTTTACGTACGTGTACGTGTTGTGTGTTTAGACGTAGATTACGTATAAGAAGTAACATTTTAATTTATATTATATTTAAACGCAATGTTCTTCCAGAAATATTATTTTCGCTTACCGGATAATCGTCGGTTTCATCGATTTATTTCTGGGTTGACTTAATTTGTTACGCTGTAGAATTCCTCGCGTTGTTGTTTCAAAAGAGCACCGCTGCCACCAGTTGTTGTATGCCAGTCCGTCGGCACTACAGTAACGTTTTTAAGTTCGCACTTTAGAAAAAAGCACCACGAGGAAGTTATCAATTCAAACAATTTTATTTTAAGTATTTATTTTATTGAGTCGCAGATAATTATAATATAGAAAGAACGATTTTACAATTGCTTGGTTGTTACACGACTGACTGCTCGATAACGGGTGGTCAGGCGTGTATGTATAAAAATGGACAAACGCATAGTAAGCATTTGTCCCCATATATTAACATATACATACATAATAATAATAATAATAATAATATACTATAATATGCTGTGGTGCACATAACAATAATGTATATAGATAAATATTTGTATATTTAGTACGAAGAGATATTATTTTTACCGTTCTACGCTTCTTGCTTTCATGTATTTTGTGTATTTATGTGATTATAAAAAATGAAATGCATATAAGTACTGCAAATATATTTTTCTAACATTTTTTTATATTTTCCAATATCTCTTACGGATATTGTCTTTTTTTATACGTTACTTTTTTTTTTTCTTTTACGCGTGGACATTTCTTTTGATTCACTGTTCTGGAGAAGAATATATATTCCAGAAATTGAACGTGTAGAAAAAACACGCTTTTCAAAATACCAGTATACGAGTAGTTCCATAAACTGGAGATATCAAAGGTTTTACGATTGAATTGACAATATTATTATCTGGCGAAATGTAGATGGCTTTGAGTTTTAAACATTTATAGAATACTAACTATTCCGGTAAACGTTGTTCTATGTTGTCAATATGAAATTTTTTTATATTATAGCGGTACAGTGTTGCTCGTGAAAATAGAAAAATAATGTCACAACTCATAATTTGTATTTTTTTATTTAAATATTATTTTATGTGGGATGCAATTTTTACTTTCTAATGCATTGTACTCAATTTAAAGTGCAATATATCAAAAGTCTTTAGCATTTAATAACGTGTTTTTAAGTGCTAAACCCTGCTTATAACTATCATTATTATTATTTAAATAATTATATATTTACGTGAAAATATCAAATGTTCCGATGGTTGAAACGTATATACGGTATAGTTATAAAATAAGATAAGGTAATATGATAGACACTGTAATTATCTTATCGTGGACGTAATTCAAATCGTAAAATATATATTATTTTTATATTATTAAATTATACACAAAAAAATAGAATGGGACTCAGCGGATGTTTGATGAACGAGCGTTTCACACAAAATTAACTATTATTTTACCGTGGGTGCAAAGCCCCCCACACCCCTTCAGGCACCCATAATCCTAAAAAATCATTAAATTTATTATACAAAAATATTTTAAAGGAAAGTCACTTGTTTATTAATTATTTTTTTTTAAACATTCAATGTTAAATCATTAATTCATTATTCTACAAAAATGAAATAAAAACTTAAACTAGGTACGTATTAAATAAGATCCAGAATGTTCTTATGAACCATCTTCATTTTTAAAAGATCGTTTAGGACAGTTTACTTCATCTGAATTTCTTTTGCTACTTTTAATCCAACTCTCAATATAATAATCTGGTTTGAGAAACTGTCCGATACAATTAAGGAAAACCACAAAAGATATATGCCTTGCAGTTAATAGGTATCTATTCGAAATAATGAGAAAGAAAATTTAAAACAAATATGAATAGATAAACAAATGTATAAAATAATAATGAATATTATAATATCACGACGTATAATTTTTCAGCAATTTTGCGTTATTAAGTAACTGGAAAAAGATACTTCTCTTTCTCCAAAATCGTAATTTTTCGTTGAAATAATGATCTTTTTAAAGCATTATTGAAAACATTCACAGTAGCGTTGAAATTAACGGTAAAACTAAAATTATTGTTGTCGAATAATGGAAAGAAAGATACAAGTTTATCGCTTTATTATATTTCTTTTTTCTTTTTTTCTTTTATAGGTATTGCTCTCGACAACATTCATAAAAATTTACAGCAAAATATCATTGAACTTTAAAAGTTAATAATTTTTATTACTCTTGAAAAACACCATCTCATAGATACGACAAAATCGAATTATAAACCTATTGGTTGTTAATACATCCTGTAATGATATGATAAAATATAAATTTCTTACATGTAAATGTAACGTCATCTAAGTATTTATCACAATGATAACATAAAGATTTAATATTTTTTTTATATGTAGCAATTATAATTTCGTCTTATTTGAACGTACGAGTAGATCATTATTTTTTTTGGTTTTGGTAGGTTAAAATATTGCGGTATGAAATAAAATTAAGATCATCTTCCAAACTTTTCGTTAAAGTTGGTAGACATTTCCTACATTCATAATAGAGTAACTTCCTCTTTACTACATTTAGTATGTTTTATTTTTATACAAACATTCCTGTAATATGCACACATATGGTTCCTATTTCCTTATTTTTCGACGAAAAATTGACGCGATTTGATGCGTGGTGAAGGGTATGTGAGTATATTGGTGTGGGCAAAATAAATCATCAGATTGAAGACTACAGAAGAAGTGGTACTGCGCACGTGTGAAGGGCTTAAATAGCTTTCGAATGCAATTATCGCACAAATCGCGTTATCGAGTTGTCAGTTGTCACAGACCGATAATAATGTTTATCTGCATTATGTAAACAAACACTTTTTTGTATATGTATATATATACATACATATGTAAGTATACTTACTACGGATAATCCATCCATAAACAATAATATTTAAATGATCAACATCACAACATCTGCTTACGAAAAATGTTACAACCAGTTTTTAATTTATAAAAAATAATAATAAAAATAATTGGTAGAACGATAAATAAGTGCCTTAAATTTTTTATTGATATGCTATTGTAGTATACGAAATGTATTTTTCGAAGATGATGAAAATGAAATAGTAAGTATTTAAAATATAACTGAATAACAATGTTATTCAAATGTACTTTTTTTCGAATAAAATGTTTCGATTTAATTTCACGTCAAAATACTCAGAAAAATATTGAGCTTCAAAATATATTATCAATTCTTCAGTTCAAAATTGAAAATACGTCATATTATTGTTTAATAATGAAAAAATTAAAATGTAATATTAATATAAAATACGAGTACATTATTATTAACTATTATACACTGTTATGCAATGCCACTTAAAATTTTGTACGAATGATTTTTAAAATATTTATTTAATTGGCCGACTTAACGTCAAAAAAGACATTTTGAACGTATAAAAATTGTAACTAAACTATTTTCATCGACGTTTGCGTATAATATACCTATCTCAAGAGCCCAAGGTTCAAAGCACAACATAGGTTGTATCGATTTCACGACGCCACGGCGATTCCTTTATTATTATTATTATTATTATTATTTTTTTTTTTTTATTCACGCAGAAGAAAAGCCCATAAAAGGTTTTATGCAACTGCAATGCATCCTATAAATCAATTGGTAATGCGTTATATTCGCTGTGTATTTTCATTCCGTAGAATTGTGAATAATACACGACCAACGTGTGGCCCATTCGTTTCTTTTGAAAATCTCGAATCGTATTTTATAGTGTACGTAGGTACGTGTGCCCGAGACGAAAGCATTTTTCACACTGGACTTGAGCATTCTAGCCATGTTACGTTTTACAACGACTGCTGCTTTATAGATTTATTTTCCGCCGTGGAATTTCAAATCATTCGTTTAACGCCGATTAGTTAATGCACTACGTATTCGCAGTATTACAATACGATAAAATCATATAGTTGTTTTTTTTTTATTGAACTTAGCTCCGACAGAAACGGCCATTAACTTTTTTCTGATGAATATTTACATTATTTTGCAACACATTTAATACTTTACAGTATGGTAGTTTATGAATAATTATTATTTTAATACAATTTAGTTAAATAATGATGTGCTTTTCAGAAATTTGATTATGCTATCGGGCTTGCATTCGAGACTAATGGTTTCGAGACGGTTCACGGCTACATCATGTCCTTTTCTATTTTCTTCGTTCGTAAATCGTAAGTTTATACGATTCAATGCAACCGTAACACTTATTGCAAGTACTTTTGAAATTGTCAGTCCACGTGTGTCATCGAAGCACCGTTCTTTTTCGAATGTACGCATCACAACTATGGATGTGGAAAATAATCCAATGGTTTTGAATCAATAACATGAAATCATTTGAAACAACTGATAAAAAATAGCTTGAAACAGTTACTCTTGTAAAATTATGAGCCGAGAAGATAATAATTCTTATAAATGATTGATGTCTGGTATAAATAATATGTAATAGACATTAGAAATATTCATGACGCGTACCATTGATCTTGATGCTTTTCAAATTAAAATTGTAATGTCTGCAGTGTATTTTTAAAAATAAACGAGTTTATACCAGTGACGCCATTTAAGTTTATTTTAATAAGGAGGGTATCTACATTTACGTAAGCCATTTTTTAACCATCAGTTCATTTTTTCTTCATAATAGCAATTATATATATATTGTGTATAAAACGTGTATATGCGGTTGAATTGTTAAAAGCTTATATATAAAATACTTAAATAAATTCAAATTAATAGTCATATATTTTTTTTTTTTACTCTTAATTGTATTTCTTACTCGAACTTGCTTCTTTTTATTTTAGATTCAAAACGGAGTGATGGAATCTATTGGTCTTACAATGATGTGTGTTTTTTTTTAATTTTTTTTTTAATTTTTTTTTGTGTCTGATGACACCTTTTTTGGCAGTAAAAATGCTTCGATTTACTTATGTAGCAACTTTTCTGAAAGGAAAGTGAATCTAGTTGGTACTTTGGGGAGTCAAAAGTAAAAATATTCAATAAATATTTATTTTATTTGAATCAAATTTCAATATTTTTTAAATGCGACGGGAAAAACCCTAAAAAAATAAGGGAAAAACGGATGTTTTTACGCAAAACCAGTTTTCGACAAAATCAAATTTTTTATTTTGCTATAACTCAAAAACTAATCGATATAAATACTTGAAATGTTCACCAAATGTTAAGATTAGCGTTCTCTACACACCGTTAAATTATTGAGCTATTTATAGACAATTAAAATTTTCAATTTTTTTAAGTATTTTTTTTTTTAAATAACGATAAAATTTTTTTGGCCGACCAGATAACCTTGAAAATTTAATACAAGATTTCTTATAAGTTGTTCCTTAACTGATAAAAAAGAATCTAAAATCGTAAGTCACAATTTTTTTTTATAAGTGCTCAAAGTTCCAATTTGTATAAAATGTGTAAAAATCACGATAATTTGCAAGTTATTTTGTAGATAAAAATTCATAAAATTTTTTCTGTTCATACTTTAGGTTCAAAATTTTAACACTAGGTTATCTATAAGCTATTCTTCAAAATTCTTTAAAAAAATTTCTACCAGACTTAGAGGAAAAAATTTTATGACTGTTTGAAATTTAAATATTTACGAAATTGCATGAAATAGCGATTTATTGTCAAACGATTTTAAATATTTGTTATAATTCAACAAGTATAAGTCGCAGATTTTTGAAATTTTTACCAGCTGTTAAGATTGGCATTTTCTTTATGTCATATTTTTTTTCAAAAAATTATATTGAATTTTAAGACACTTATAGGCATTTAAAATATTCGATTTTTTTACATTTTATTTTTATAATCGGTGATAAAAAAAATTTGGCTCCTACAAAATACTTGAAAATTTAATAGAAGATTCCACAGAAGTAGTTCTTAATGTCGTTCAAAAATTATTAAAATCCATAGGTACAATTTTTTTTTTATAAGCGTTTGAACAGCGAATATTGACATAAAATTACATGTAAAATATAATATAATGTATAATATTCTAGACCAGGCGTGCCCAACTTTTTTCAACTCGCGGGCCACATTAAAAATGTATATTTATATGCTTCACAGGTTTTTTTTGTTCATTTCGATAAAATATAGACTAGTCATATTTTATCGGATATAATATTATCTTTGTTAACCTATACTTAAATATATTTAATTATTTATTTATTTGTAGTCTATTACACTAATTTATTTCTATTAATATTCTAAAATCCCATGCATTTTTTTTTTTATATATAAAAAATTAAAAATTGTAATATATTTTATATTCTTAAAAACTTTATAAAATACATATTTTATAAGTAATAATTTTTTTTTTTACACCTATATAAATTTCTAATTTTTATAAAATGGTCACGGGCCGGTTGGAACACCTTCGCGGGCCGAATTCGGCCCGCGGGCCGCGGGTTGGGCACGCCTGTTCTAGACTGACAAACTATGTCGCTGTATGCAACTGCTAACCCATTCTAATTATAAAATATATTTATCGTTTCAAAATAAAATATACTTATTACCAAAAACCGCAACAACTTGAAATTTTCACCAAATCTTTATTTTGATGTTCTCTATACATGGTTTAATTTTCAAAGTATTTTGACATATTTTGACTTATTTATAGACAATTTAAATTTTCGATTTTTCTAAATTTTTCGTTTGAAAATAAAATATACTTATTACAATATTTATAAATAACATTGTATTATATTCTAGACAAATATCTCATCTCCGTTCAGAATCGTTTTTCGTATACAATGATACCTATCATTGAATTCAAATTTAACAAATCCATTATAATGACCTATCCTATGAAGAGTCGCACTTCACCTCCAAGTGTACAGCAGAGCGAGGCCCATCCGGTTCTTTTTTAATTTTCAAACATGATTTTTTTTCCTAACATTTCGTTACACTTTGGAATTTTTAAGTCAAATACTAAAAAGCACTAAACATTTGACAATCATTTTTAATATTTTATATTTTATTGGACGAAAATAAAATATTTATAATTTTCACCTCACAAAAGGCGTTTAGTTTATATAATTTATATAGTAGTGTAATATGTATTTATATATTTATATATGAATAATACTAGCTGAATTGCTAGGAGAGATATTTTACAATTCTAGATTAGAGCAAATAATATTTCGTTGTAAGAACAAATTGATGGTTGTAAAAAGCAACGAACAATCGTCATATAGTCTAAATATATTGATTTTTAATTATTTACACTAAATTAATTTATCTACTCCACAAACGGTTATTGCGTTGTTAAAATCAACGTATGATACAATATAAAATGTGATATGGATAACCTAAAATTGAAATAATTCATAAATCCAGCACAGAGTTATAAATTTTTTAAACCCCCGAAAATTGCATTCTAATTATGCATAGAGATAGTGATCAAATACATTCCCCCAACATTTCAAATGAATCGGCAAGGTGGTTTTGGCTGATTAATCTGGGAGTGAATGATATTTGAACAGTGACGTGGCCGAGGGATTGCTAAAGGGGCTAAAACCCCATCCCTTATGTTTATTGGTATATATTAAACTAGTGTACTATATTTGTTATTGAAATATTTTTTAAAACTGTGTACTAACTAAATGTTGACGGTTAACGGGTGTTATGTAAATACATATGTGTATTACTTCTACCTTGAGATAATTACTTATATCTCTTTGGTGGTTATCGTGAACGTTGTGGTGATCTTCGTCTAACACCTACATTTCATTATTACTAGGGCGCGGACTTTTATGTAAATATATAATTTTATTTCTTAATTCCGATTAAAAATTAGCACGTTTCATAACACCCTAAGTAAAATATGAATATTTTTTATTTTATATAATATATAAAATAAAAAAAAATAATGAAAAACCTTGTACCAAATTTTCAAAACTTAGTTATAAAAGAAAAAAATTTTACGATTTTTCGACCACAAAATTATTTGCAAATTTTCGCAATTTTTACATATTTCGTATAAATTGGAACTTTGAGCACTTATAAAAAAAAATTGTGACTTACGATTTTAGATTTTTTTTTATCAGTTAAGGAACAACTTATAAGAAACCTTGTATTAAATTTTCAAGATTTTCTGCCGGCCAAAAAAATTTTATCGTTATTTAAAAAAAATTTGAAAATTTCAACTGTCTTGAAATAGCTCAATAAAAGTCAAAATTCTTTGAAAATTTAACGGTGTATAGAGAACGCTAATCTAAACATTTGGCGGAAATTTCAAGTATTTACATCGATTAGTTTTTGAGTTATAGCAAAATAAAAAATTTGATTTTGTCGAAAACGGGTTTTGCGTAAAAACTCCCGTTTTTCCCTTAATTTTTTAGGGTTTTTCCCGTCGCATTTAAAAAACATTAAACATTTTTTACCTTTGACCCCCCAAAGTACCAACTAGAGTTTTAGAAAAGTTGCTACATAAGGAAATCGAAGCATTTTTACTGCCCCAAATCGTGTCGACAGACACAAAAATAAAAAAAAAAAAAAAACAACACATCATTGTAAAATCAACATTCTTCACTCCGTTCAGAATCTAAAATTCATATTACTTAGGGTGTTATGAAACGTGCTAATTTTTAATCGGAATTAAGAAATAAAACTATTAAATTATATTAATATATTATACTAACATATTTTGATGTAAATACATACTTATAAATATTTCACATTTTCATACCTACACAGTTTTTATTTTTATTAAAATTATTATATTGAAATTAAAGAAATATTTTAAATATACCTATATTTATGTCTCTGAATTATATTTAGGTCTATTTAATTTTCTATTTTACTGTATCATTATTATTATCTGTTATTTTATTACTAAGTCATATTAATTAGTCACATGTTAATTGTATTAACTTTATACTGTATCTTATAACTGTTAAGCTTATAACATGAATGAATTTATTAATTATGTACCTGGGCCTGGTCCATTTAAAATGTAATAATAAATAAATAAATACAGTAAAACCTGTGTAATATGGAAACAGTTGAGACCGGATATTTTTTCCATTTTAGACAGGTTTCCATTTAAAACAGGTTGTAGAAAAAAAAATAAACAATAGATCTTTATAACATGTAGGTATTTTATATATTAATTATTATTGCATTTTACCTTCTTTTTATTTTACATAATTATATGCTCCAAAATTCATCTAATGTTTTTTGTTTTGTTATTTAACTTACTATTTTCTTTTCTATTACATTTTTCAAGTTGAGAATTGATTCAAGAAGTTAATTTTCATTATTTTGATACAATCCAAATCGTTTTATTTCATGGAGGGCGTTATTGTACGTTTTAATATCATTGCCGTGCAACGGTACATTATCAATTATTGTTAATTTATCTTTTTAATTTGACTCAATTAGTTTAATTTTTTCATTTAGTGTAAATTATTTATTTTTAGACGTCATATTGAGTATATGTCTATACATAGTCTGCAGCATAACACTACTACAGCATTTATCAATAAAATAAACTTATTGCAACGAAATAATCTTTATCATTTATATAGATTATATTCATTGACTGATTATTTTAAAATACATGTAGACATTGTATGCATACATTTTGTACACGTACATATTATTTCCATGATATACAGGTGCATGACAAAATATCGTTTCCATTTTCACGTTAAACAGGTTCCATCCTATTCAGGGAATGATGTATTTAAAAATACATTAGATTCGCCGGGGCCGTAACATTTTTCCATAAAAGTCAGGTTTCCACGTTATTCAGGTTCCATATTACACAGGTTTTACTGTAATATGTATTATCTTTACTATACGTATTATAATATTTTCTTGTTAGGTATATTCAAATGTATAATAGTTGTAAACTAAAAGCTAATAATAAAAAAAAAAAAACGTTGAATCAATTTTTTTCGAAGAAAACAACAATAAAGATAATTAAATGAATATTTAATTAATTAGAAGTTAAAAATTAATGTAAAATATCGATTTTTTTTATTTAATATTTCACGTTATTTTAATTCATATATTTTATCAAAAATAAGAACATATATAGAATCTATTTTTAAATATTTTAACTTTTTATTACATAAAAATCCGTGTTCTAATTATCACTATAGTTTTTATTCCACGGCGGCGTTTTTATACTACCGCAGTTGACCACCATTAATTTATTATTAATAATTTATATAAATATATATATATATATATATATAAAGAATTTATAATAATAATTTATTATAATAAATTCTATTTTCATATACTTTATTAAAGCAATTTTAAAATGCTGGAAATACATTTTTAAATTTGGTGGTGATGTGTTATGGGTGAACTCTCAAAGCATTCTTACCTAACCTGTCCAAAAAAGTGCCCCTCCCATTTAAAAATCCTAACAACGCTACTGTATTCGAATAGTTTATATCTAGTAATCATTATAGTTATGCTTATCCGTTTTTCGTGAAATATAGTACCCGATTTCAGTAATAGTAACCGCACACTAAATTTCATCTAAATCATGCCGACACGTAGGCGATCGTCGCATGCACGTTACGCAACGTTCGAATGTTAATATTCTTGCGAAACGAATACAATCTAATGTACTGTCAACATAACCTTAATTTTTGGCCAGCTTTGACATGTTTTTTTCGGTTTCGGCTCACGTTTGGCACGATATTCGACTGATTGATCGTCTGTTTCTGGGTCGTAAACATAGATTCATAACTCATCGCCAGTTATAATACGTTTCATGACATCTTGGTTGTCGGAAAGCATTATTTCACAGACATTAAAGCGACGCTGTTTTTCTAAAAAATTGAGTGATTTTGGAACCAGTCGTACTTTCACTTTTCTTAGGCCCAAATAATTTTTCAAAATGGTTTTCACTGATCCTTCCAATATTCCAACGATGCCAGTAACGTCTTTTACTGTTAATCGTAGATTATCGAGCATCAATTCTTTGATTTTATTTACGTGTTGATTATCAGTTGATGTTGATGGCCATCCTAGATGTGGTTTGTCGTCAACGCGTTCTCGACCCTCTTTGAACAATTTGTAGCAATCAAAAACACCTGCTCACGACATACAATTTTCACCGAAGGCCTTTTGCAACATTCTGAATGATTCGGTACCAAAAATTTGATTCAGCACACAAAATTTAATGGAATTTCTATGTTAAATAATATCTCTCATTGTAAAAATTGACGAAAGCACTTTATGTACTTTAGAAAGACAAGCGTATACAAAACACTAATGATTATTTTGATGTGACATTTAGCATAGATATCCCTGATAGTCATATCAACCTAGAAAAAAATATTTCGACGAAAAGGATTCCACGTGAAATTTAAATTAAAAAGTCTTACTATTTTTTGCCAATAGTAGTAGGTTATGATTTAACATTGCAATATTATCACGACCGGGAACGCCGATTTCGTCGAGGACTGAGAAAAACGAATAAAGTTACCCGGTTCCGGAGGAATCAACCGCTGCTCGAAATAATTTTCGTAAAGAATGTTTCATTCAAACGTGTAAAAACATCATGTTTTGAATTACAAACGCATACTTGTACGTAAATCATTTGCGTTCGGTCAACACGTGTGTGTGTATGGGTGAATGTGTGCACGTACGAGTCATTTGCGTGAAAAGCTGTTCGCCGCAACCCCTGTAAGTGCTCGTGTACGGTACGTTGGAGTTCTAGACGTTTATTGAGTGAAAATTATGCTGTGTAATATTAACGGCTCGCGGTTCACATACTACGCTGCAGATGTATGCTTTCGGTCGAATTATGACCCGTTAGGTGGGGGCGGGAACAGGGGTCGAACGGTCACGTATTAGTTTAGAAAAAAATGTATTAGCCACAGAACAGACGTAGGGGGAAGGGAATAAACAATAAATCACATTTTGTAATAAAATTAGGTTACGGAAACAGTGTGTGTTATTTATACGTTTGATATAATTTAAGTTCGAAATACACAGTTACAGATTTTTTGATATTTTAGAGGGCTGTAACCCTTAAGTTCACCCCTTCTGAACACGCCACTGAGTATACGATATAAAGAATAATCTTACGTTAGTTACACCCAGCATAAACGCTTGTACAAAAAAACTATAACAAGACACATATATATATATATATATATATATATATATATATATATATAAATACTCTTTTTTCTGATGTCTCTCAGATTAATGAAATTATACGGGAATAACGTTTTAAATTTAAGATCTTAAAAAAGATAAATAATCGAGTAAAACCAACATCAAAATATATATTTTACATTATTTTTAGTACTTACATCTCGGAAAAACATTATCTTAATATTCAAAGAAAAAAATCCTTACTTATTCTTACGGTGGATAGCAAAAGAAAATCATATTTTAAAAAATAAAATACATTTATAAGTTGTACACAGCAAGAAAATTAATTATGTTAATCTATATTAATAATATAAAATAGGCAATTTGACTGTTTAATAATTTGTAAAATCGATCAGACACTGATATAATGGACATTCGCACAGGATAGAAAGACGAAAAATGATCAATAACGTTTAGGTTATAGTCTCAACAGTGATCTTGGTACATATTCGAGTTTTTCGAACGAAACAGTTAACCGTAATCGAAAACCAAAACCGACGAGTTATGGATCATCACCGATGAGACAGTGCCTCTTTATTTCTATTAGCCTAGTAATATTATCGTTGATGTTGTTACTAGCGTTATTAAGACGAGGCACGTGAACTTACGCGAAAT
The DNA here is from genome assembly GCA_034509805.1 of Sipha maydis. Lineage (NCBI taxonomy): Eukaryota > Metazoa > Arthropoda > Insecta > Hemiptera > Aphididae > Sipha > Sipha maydis. Next base: position 187,262 of record JASXSY010000377.1, on the reverse strand, counting down.
CGGTATCGGCTCGCACAGGCTCGTATTGTTAAATCACCGTCCAGTACCTATCAACAACACTCGTGGAAAGTTTTCGACGGCCTTCGCGATGAACAATATGTTATGAACATGCGATCAGACGAGTACGGGGCGCATACAACAATACAAGTTGTATATATATTTGTTGTATACAATACAAGTATCGAACGAAACAACACGATAAATCGCGATCGTATGGCTGCCGACGATATTGTAGCGTTAAGCAATACCATTAACAATAAATCCAGACCGCGGGAAGTACGAGGCATATTGAAAAACTGTATACTTGCGTCGCAACAAGAAATTGATTAATAATATTACGTTTTAAAATGTAAGAAAACACTTGTACCATAATAATTTTACAAAATACCGTCAGTTGGCACGTGAACAATAAACACGTTCATTTGGGTTAAGTCGTACTGATAAATGAGAGACGACGTGTGAAGTCTTCCGTGATGGTCGTGTGAAGCCTCGACCACTACATGGGACATGTGCGATGTTTCGAGTGTCACGTTAAATTATTTCTGGGCATCCATTACATTACAGTTCCCAATCAACTTTTCGTTGGCGAAGCGGAGGCGCATTATGGGTGCTAACATTTTAAAATTATCGGTAGCTAGTAGAGTACATTCTCCGTCCCTACTTTCCATTAAAAATTTTTGAGTTTCACAACCCACATATCATTCCATCATGACCTTTCATGTTCCCATATGTTCCACCAATCACTCGTTAAATGATCCTATAAGTCTAACGCCAGTGCGGACCTCACTTTCCATGTTTAACCAGACGTTTCGTAAAGCAGCATTTTGTATATTTTTAATTTGTATATTGTCGTTTTTTGTATGTAACACTCTCTTTTTCTACTTTTTCTCTATCTTTGCGTACCTACTTGTTTTTGATAATTTTTTTTTCTTTTCGCAATTCACACGATGCACCCGTAGTTTTCAACGGTAAATGTTTTACGACCCACATGCATTCTAAAATAAAACGAAACGAAAATAATTAAATTCGTGCATTTGTAGTCCGTAGTACGTACAATGTGATCGGCGTATGCGACGTTGCGGTGTCGCGAATCGAGTTTTCGTGAGCAGGATGTCGGTCCTGTAAGATTTCGGACTCGGCCGGTGTGCGTTCCGAGGGACGGTGGGCGGTTAGAGGGACGTGGAGAGCCGTCAACCCGTGTAAATTACAGCGTGCGTGTGCGCTCGCACCATAACGCAATAATAGCGTTCGCGTGTGCGTACGCAATGTGTGTACGCGTGTTACGGTTAACGCGTCTAGGGAGGTTTTTGAGCGGAGGCGCAAGACCCGCAGCACTGCGCACGGGAGATAAGTGCAAACGGCGTGTAATAACGAGCATCAATGTTTACCGGCTAGAAACGGTCGTCGTCGCGTCAGCAGCAGCCCTTCGTGCACCGGTCCGTCCGATCCCTGCGAACCCGCACGTGACAGCCGCACGGAGCCGCCAATAACCGTAAGTCTCTCGGCGCGCTACGGCGTATTTACGCGTCCCGCACGCGCCCTCCCGTCCGCGGCCGGCAATTAACGTTCCCGACGTGATCCGCGACCGCGTCGACGAAACGTTTTGTTTGCCCACGAGCGCGCCAAGTCTCGCCCCGGTCGTACGTCAAACACATCCGTACACGCGTGCACGCAAAGGTATCCGTATCGCAGTCGTGCGTGCAAGCAATAAACGCGCGCGCGTGGACCGTTAACACGACGCATAATATTACCGGTAGATGTTCGCGGTACACGTGGGGCGCACAAGAGCCGTGTACCGCGGGGCTTGAAACAGACGAGTGTAATATTGTTATTAGGGCTCGGATTTTTGTGCACTTGAAATGGCTGTAACACGTTATGCGTGCGTACACGTTTATGTGCCGAACAATTACAGAATACGCACGAGAAAATAAATGAAACGATGCGTTTATGTTATTAAACTATCTCGAAACAAAGCGTATAAATAAAAAAAAAAAAAAAAAAAAATGATTATAAAATATGCGAGAGTAGGCAGAGTAAAATATGTAATGTTTATGGGTCCTCGATGAACTGATCTATATACATATACATGTATGTTATCTTATTCAATTTACTAGCAACTTTATACGTGTATTTATAAAACATATCATAACACAATAATATTTTGAAAAAAAATATTATGGACCGATGAAAGCTGTTTCGATAATAATGGTATTGTTAATCGGCATAATTCTCATTACTGGAACGAATTAAATCCATTCTGGACACGTGAGTCAAATGCACAAGTTCGCTGGTCTACTAATGTGTGGTGTGGTATGATAAGTGGTTATTTGATAGAACCTTGTTTTTATAAAGGCACACTTACTGGCCAACGTTATTTGAACTTTTTGACTAATATACTACCATTATTATTAGAGAATATTCCATTAAATCTCTGAGGTAGTATGTGGATTCAATGAGATGGTGCTCCACCACATAACTCGAATGTAGTTCATGATTATTTAAACACAAATTTTCTATCAAGATGGATGGGCACTAGAGGTCCACAAAATTGGCCACCAAGATCTCCAGATCTAATACCACTGGATTTATTTTTATGGGGTTACTTAAAGAACAAAGTATACTCGCCACAATCAACATCGTTGGATAATTTAAAACAACGAATAATTGATGCGTGTAACATACTAAATTTTGAAGTGTTAGAATCCACGACAACTGGAATTCTGGAAAGATATGAAAAATGTGTGATGCACCATGGTGCACACTTTGAAAATTATTCTTAGTTATTACTTACTAGTTCGATATATATATATATATATATATATATATATTATACATTAATAAACTGTAAAAAGTAATAGAAAATTTAATTTTTCAACATTAAATACTACAATATAACAATATACATATATATATATATATATATATATATTGTTATATATAATAATAATAATATAATAATATATGTATATTGTTATATTGTTGTATTTAATGTTGAAAAATTAAATTTACTATTACTTTTTACAATTTATTATCGACAGCCATGATATTATTATTATTATAATATGCGTATTATTCAATCACGTTAAATAATGATAAAATATATGTATTTACTACCTACCTTTTAATAATAACAAATTTGTTATTTCTTGGAAAAGAACAATTCGAAAATTGACAATAGCAGTAACATTGATTAGCAAGAAATAAATTTGAATTTCAACATACTTTGATAATTATTTAAAAATTAATGACTTAACCGAATTAAAAATTATAAACGCCATAATTGTTTTTAAATACTTATCTATAAAATGGCTATCTTGAATTATTAGAAAAAAATGTAAATTATTTATTTTTAATTGTAAAAAAATAAAATAAATTATAAGATATAAAAATCGTAGCGCAGAGCTCTATAAATCAAAATTAAAAATGTTGAATAGAAAAAAAGTTATTGCATTAGTCAAACAGATCTGTTACACCCTGTGTATATACGCAGGAACTGTTCGTAGTGAATAGGACTCTGATGTAAATGTATTAAAAAAAACCGAAATATGTAAATATTTATACAAGTATAACAAAAATCGCTTAATATTTTGTTATCATACTTTTGGAAACATGATATTGTCACAAAACTAGGTATAATAAGATTATGCAGCCTAGGCAGACATTGGGGGGAAGGTTTTTGTTTTTCAAAATATTTCAATAGACCCCCAAAATTGAAACTTTATGTTAAAAGATATTATAAGAGTATTATAAGAGAAAACTAAACAATATTCCCTATTTGCAAAAACAACTGTATATAGCATTAACGATAGGTACCAATCAATTCGGCTACTTGCCAATAAAGTTCCAGTGCAATGTGAAAAATAAGTTAAATTAGTTAAGGGCATCGATACATCAAAATAAATTGAGCAATCTTTCTATACCATATATTGAAAAAAAATTGGCCAAAAACATTAATAGTAATGATATTTGAAATATGTTTGCTGATAAAAGCAGATACTTGTTATTGAAATAACATAAAATATTAATTATTTTTAAATGTATGTTGTTATGTATTTTTCATTATTACTTAAACATATTCATATTATTAATATTAATATGTTATAGTTGTGTGTATAAAAGAGGAATGGGGAGACACTCTACATTGGAATATTATAGTTCCCTTAAAAAATTTACCAAATTCCCGCCTACAGTTGTACAAAATATATGATAAATTTGTATTTATAAACATTGTGTTGAAATGTAAGAAAAAGTTAAATGAGTGTCAGAAATTTGTAAAAATATGTTTTAATGACGGGATATGTAAAAATATATAATATCAAGTATGGTTCATTATATTACAAATCATTTAAACCGAATTCATCTCTTGCCAAAAACATTAATTATCTAGTTTCAGTAAGAATATGTTTTAACATATAAATCCTAGTAATGACATTGTTTTTCAAGTGACGCGTCATACGCACCGTGTAAAAAACGAACATGTCAATGATCTGCGAACGTTTTTGAGTTCTATAAACATTTTTGCATTTTTTTATCTTGTTTCATTCTTATCACCGTCTGTTAGACACGATAATGCCCATAGCCACGAAACTAAAAGCGGAACTTCGATACAAATTCGTAAGTGATCTCCGGTAACGGAAATCGATCGTTTTTGTTCGACAACATTTTAACGGTAATGATACACAAAACTCAAATAAAAACGGTTGATTATGTATTGTCCATCTGCGTCGAGGAACTTGGCTTTAAAAATAAAAAAATAAAAGATAAAATCAGCATATAAAAAATAGAGTCGTAACTAAATAGGTAGCAGATATGAGAAACAAATTTGTTCACAAGATTAAAGTAGATATTGTAACTATCTATATAATTTAACAAGGGATTAATAACATAGTCTAAATCGTCTTAAATCGTATTTTTCCTTATCTTGATGATTGATATTATCAATAATATTATTAAACGTCAAATGTAACACAAAATATAAAACTATTATTGGCAAAAAAGTGTTAATACAAATTTTCAACATGAGAGAACAACCAGAGAACGCATCAAGGACAGAACAAATAAACAGATCCAGAATAGGACATTCCCATATCACTCACTCGTATCTGATAACTAAGGAAACCCCTCCCCCCTCGTGTGACACATGTAATACTCCTCTTACAATGGTACACATTGTTATGGACTGCCCTAAATACTCAACCGCACGTTTTCTTCTCAATAATCCAAGATCACTCGAAGAAACCCTCGGTCAACATAACTCCAGCAACATTTTTAAACTTTTCAAAAAAATAAAATTAGATAAAAAATTGTAAGTATTATGTTTTACATTGTATTGCTATAATAATAAGATAATGTCACCTTTTATATTGTAAAACTTTTTGTAATTTTAGGCTAATATTCTTTGTAATTTAAGCCTTTATGTTAATAAAAAAAAAAAAAAACCTTCAACATATTCACTATCAAATATTTAATTAATTTTTGCTAAATCATAATATTAGAATTTACTTAATTTAAGTATTAATTTATAAATTATTTATAAACGAGGATAATTAACCAAATGTTTACATTTTCGTATTTTTTCAAATCAAAATAGTAATTTTTTCAATCTATTTTTTTTTCAATGAAAAGTTAAAAAGTTTTTTTTTTAAAGTTTGCAAAACACAATTTAACAACTAATAAACTGAAATATTTGTAATATTTTATTAAAAAGTAAAAGAAAAAATAGTAATAAAAAATAAACTTTCGGTCAGCTTTTTTTATTTTAAAACACTGTGTGGTAGTTTTACATCACTGAGTCGTTTACCTGTTACATGTAATAAAAAAAAAATTTCCGTGAATTAAAAACGGCTAATCATTTAAAGCCGTATTTTCATTAATAGGTACATTAAATTTTACTTTTTGTCTTTTGACCTGAGTCGGTAATTCTTTGTCGGTTTTTCGGTCTGTATAGAAAAAAAAAAAAAAAGTTTTGAGTACAAAATGAATGCACGATGCGACAAAAGCGTTTCGAAAATCAATACGTTTTCAAGAACATAATATTATTCTCTATGTGTACTCGCTTCCGTCTGGTTCAAATCAGGAAATGGAATGGATTAAAAAAAAATAAATAAATAAAATTAAACAAGGGACCTTAATTTTAAATCAACAAAAAGTACATCACAGATCCTCAGAGAACCAAGCTATGTTTGTATTAGTTTTCAATCTACAATGTAGTGTGTTTTCCTTGTGTTACGATATCCCCACTGTTTGCTACGAATATATACCTATTTTTGGGATGGAATAATATATATTTCAAAAACTTCACGTTGCGCAACCAATCGAGTGTGCGTTTAACGCACGGCAGTACTATAAAGTGTTTTGAAGATTTATTTTCAGTTTTTGCAAAATTTCGCAGATGACACCATTCAGTAACTCGTCGGTCGTGACACACGTGAACAAGCGGTTTTACTGATTCGCTCTGGCCAAATAGTTTAAATGATTTAATAAATTTGAAAATATTAATGGGTAAGTTCATTGAAAGTAATGCAGTGTATGTACCTAATAGTAAACCTATACCTTGAAGTTGTTAGTATAACAATATTTAATAATATTCGCAGTTAAAATAAAATAAAAAGACCACACTCGTGTGCGATGTGTTCATTATACGACAAATGATTAAACTATGTATACGGTCGGACATCAAGATATAAACGCTGTTCATTTAAACGCAGATACCGACTTTAGATTTTAACACGAGAGCAAATAAAAAATATAGATAAATAATTTGACATCTTATGTGTATAAAAGCCAATTACTATTTTTACGTTTTACCACAGTATTCCATAGTATTCAAAAATTAAAATTATTTTTCATCAATATTTTTTGTTCTTCAAACATATGGGGTTTCTTGAAATTTATGATACTTAATTGACTTCAAACTTATAATAAGTGGAATTAGTGACTTGATATTTATAAGCAATTTTTATCCGGACCTATTCCCTAATCTCAAGGTTTTGCTAACAAACGTGTATTTAGCACGCGAAGACCGTGCGCATCGATTTTCTAGCTCATTATTCCAATTACGAAGAAATATACATATTGATAGATACATATTCATAGGCGCACATAGGGGGGTGCTTGGGGGTGCTTAGCACCCCCAGGTTTAAAATTAGCACCCCCAGTTTCCTGTAAAATTTATTTCAGTAATCCACCAATAATTTGTAAATTATTATGGTTTATTGAGTTGGATATTTTTTTTTTCCATTATAATTATAAATATCTATTTAAATAGACAATAATATTATAGTTCATGAATTCACAGTATTGTATGATTGCACGTATTTTTCGTCTAAACATTAAACAATAAACAGCAATCATAATATTATAGGAAATCATATTATCATTTATCTAATCTTACTTTATATTCTTATTATAGAGTAAGATTATTATCTACTGTTCACGGTTGGCTAGACAGTCGTGGCTACGAAATTATGTTCTATTTATAACTTTGGTTATCACTTGGTTTTTACTAATATTTAAACAGTGGATTACACTGAACCGTTTGGGGAATAACAAATATTATTACCAATCATATATCCGATATAATTCATTGGCCATAGTTATTTACATTTTATATGCTTGATTTTTTTATTCAAAGTCTATTTTGTATTGTTATTTGTTAATTACCCAACATAATATTATAATCATGTTCGGTATTTTTAATAAAAGAACGAGGCCGAATCCAAAAGTTTTGGACGAACCGGCACAATTAAGTAAACGGAGTAACAACGAAGAACTTGTTGATGATCCTCTGTTAAGTACAAATATTACAGTAAGTAAAAATTATAAATATTTCTTATATCAATTAAATATTATAAACTTATATATTATTATTTAAATAATGATAGGCACAGAATAGATTTAATCTATTCTGTGGTATACCTATATTCAGGGGCGGATCCAGATCAAGATAACGGGAGGGGCGATTTTTAACGGAAACGCATGATATAGATAAAATTAAAAATATTAATTTTGATATACATAGTTTATTTGTTTACACCTAGTATTTTAAAAAAAATATATAGTAATAATAATAATAATTTTTTTTAGTTATACAACAGAATATAATAATTGGTTATACCACCAATACGTGTCATAACAATAGAGCTTATAATTACAATTTTTTTGATTTAATAATACAATTTATAATATAAAATCTAATCTTCTTGACGATTTTGCAAATACGTTAATAATTTCATCAATATCAATTTGTCTATCTTTGTGTGCGTGTATAAGAGCTAGTCCATTAAGTCTTCTTTCAGTCATTCTTGTTCTTAGCCAGGTCTTAAGACGACGAAGGGAAGAAAAATTGCGCTCTGCAGATGCTGTGCTTGCTGGTAAAGCCGATAATATTTTCAAAAATACTGTAATACATGGATACAGTAGAATTTCACAATATTTTAGAGTATCAATTGCTGTGTCCGGAAATTCATTTGATTTGATTTTATCATTGTTTACCCAAAACTTCTGGACATACCGGTGTTTTTTTATTAAAATAGGTGAACAACGTATTACATTTTCTTTTACTCATGTTTATAAAAAAAATTACTAATAATAAAATAATAAAATATAAAATAATAAAATTTACTAATAAATAATAATAAATATAATATCAGCTAATGTCTACTATAGCCTGTATGTATCTGACTATAGTGTCCAAAGAAAAACAAACTCGCAAACGTCGTGAACCAGCCAAACTTCAAGATTATGCCCTGAGTCATCGAACAGGAGCAGAGTCTGAAAATAATACTTCAAACACTATTGAATATTGGCGTACAACAGTTTATTTAAGAATAATTGATGCAATAATTATAAATTTAGAAAAACGTTTTTCGGAAGAAAGCTTAGAGCTGGCCGAATCTGTGGACAACTTTTTTAACTTGGATGAACAAAATAGTTTGTGTTTTATAAACACTTATAAGGTATATTTGATAAAAAATAACTAACTATTTAAAATATTTATTGCATGGTCAAATCTTTTGAAATAATATTAGTATATAAATCTGTTTATGTATATCAGGATATTTTGAAAATATCAACAACTAGTTTATCAGCAGAAATGCTGGTCTTAAAGAATAGCCTACCAGCCAACTTTGTATTTGAAGACTTGAAAAATCAATGTCATAAAAGTTCGTTTCCAAATGTCTATAAACTAGTTCAAGTGGGAATGACAATTCCAATTTCTTCTTCAACGTGTGAACGCTCCTTCTCAGCCATGCGTAGATTGAAAAACTGGTTACGCACCAGTATGGGCCAAGAAAGATTTACTAAGCTATCTACGCTTAGCATTGAGAGAGATCTTACCAATAAAATAGATGGGGAAATTATATTGCAAAAATTTGCATTATCAAACAGGAAATTAAATCTTGTTTAACATTAATAATTAATGATTAAATATCATCATATTATAACTTATAATATAATTACTTTTAAATATTTGTTTTTATTTTAAATACAAATTTATAATCATTGCAATGTAGTTAATTATAGTATTAGGGGTGGGGGGGGTGTGGGGGGCAAAGCCCCCCACGGATCTGTGTACCATAAATTATTCCAGCACCCCCTAAATTCACACCCTATGTGCGCCTATGTACATATTCTATACGGATATTATTATTGGAATATTGGAATTATATTTTCAAATAATTTAACAAAAATCTAAACCGCATCATACATTTTATTATGTCGACAATTACAATAATTATTATAAACCAGGCACCGTTTCCACTTGTTTCAAATTCGTAGGAGACACCACAAGACATTTATCATATTTATTTCGGTTCAACTTATTGCGTTTGTTTATTGTATATAACACGATTACTATTCGAGTTTTCTCTTATGTTGTTATTGTTTAAGTTTGCTTCTTTTCTCCGAATTGGGTGAGGTATGGTGCGTATCTCTTGCATCCGGATAACCGCAATCCACCATATATATATATATATATATATATATATATATATATATATATATATATATATATATATTAACAGGAAAAAAATCTAGGGGACGTCATTCAAACTTTTTCCGAGTCGTAAAATAATGGAATTTCTCAAATCCCTCAAATGCAGTTGGAATACATTAAAATATTGTGCTCGGATTTTGTGATATTAAATCGAGTGCAGAAATTTGATTACTTCAATGTTTTTTTATTTTAATTTTATCGTTATTGTTATTAATATGACATAAAAAAGAACCCGGGAAATAATTGATAAAACTAGTCTTATAAGGGATTAACTTCGAGATTTATATATATATTTTTTTTTTTTTAACTTTTAATTAAAAAGCTTGCAATCTGTAATTAATTATCACAATATATGTACACACGGAATATTATCAATAACTTTGATGCACGTGAATAAAAGCAATCCGATGGTCACACTTAAAAATCAATTAGGTTAAATTTTATTTTATTGATTAACTTTTAAATGTTGGTAAATTAAGAATTAAAATTCTACATAATTTCCTCTTCAGTCTACGAGGAAGTTTACTAGAAATAGTATCAGTAACTAGTATTGATATTAATAGATTTTAGTGGTTCATCAGTCAGCAGAATAGTTTATAATATTTGTGATTTAAGTCAAGAGTCTTGAAAATCGAATTGATTTGAAAAATATCGGATATGATTTGCATCGCTAGTGCTTATTGTTCCCTTTGTACTTATTTTATGTATTGTTTTTATTTTTTTTTTACATTGATGGCAAACAGTCTATACCTAGTATAATAAGTGTATACGATTTTCGTGTCACAAACATGAACAATTTAAGTATGAAGTGACACTTGAATGGGAATCGAATAACATATTTTATCTCTCTAATAACCAGTCGCGTTTTGCCTTCTGTAGTGAACGGTCGTTTCGTCTACCTGCTCATTATCAATAGTATAACCGCGCATAGTGCTTACTTATTTTCGCATGCCATTGCCGTCCAGCGGCGATGGTCGCCTTTTAAGTCAGAAAACTGTCAAAATGACAGTTTTACCCTCAACCAGTCGTTTCGGTCATAACAAAAATCCTGCTACTTCAATTAAGAACAACACGAATAATGATCGTAAGTCAAACAATTTGAATAATCATGCGAATTTAAATACGGTCATTTCTCCCAACCTTCAACATATTATCGATAACCACCCAATCTTGAAATCAAACGAATCTATATTTAATTTCGATAACGCTTCAACTACTTTGTCACCACACGCAACTGCACAATCTGATGACGTTACAATGACCATCACAAACACCGTCGCGGACAATAATAACCTTAGGCCCGATGCACACTTGCGGTATTTTAACGTGCGGCACCGCGGCGAAGCCGCCGTATTCAATGCACATCTAGCGTCAAATGACATCGTTACAACATACGTCGGTATGACGTTGGAATACATTCAATAAACATCTAGTCTACTTTTATTTAGTTTTGCAGTTTTAACTCATATTTTCAGTATGAATTCGACACAAGCAATGGAAATTTATAAAAGAAAACGTATAATTTTTGCGTACCTAGTGTACAAAAAATATGTTTTGAAAAATAAAAGGCGTTATTGGGTGCACCCATTTACTGATTTGAGACTTACATAAGGTATATTTTATACGTCTTTTAAGAAAAAGGATGAACCAGGACCATCTCGACCAAAACGGAACTGTACAAACCGTGAGTACGAAACACGAATTGAACAAATACTTTTTAAATCAGATAGTGACGAAAATGTTCATCTAACTGATTTTGGTAGTGAGTATATGGATAAAAATATTGAGTTAACTGAAAGTGATGATGACATTTCGGATATTGAACAAAATATTAATACACAAACTCAGCTTCGTATGACTGATAATGAGACAGAAATTGTTTGGGATGATGATGTAAATGAAATGTTTGAATTTCCATTTACTAAGCAAAATGAATTGCTTGTTGAAGTAGAAAATGAAAGAAATCCTATAAATTTCTTTTTTTTTGCTTTTTTACGATAGTTTTATAGATCTTTTGGTTTTTCAAACCAACATCTATGCCGAAACTAAGTTTTTACGTGTTGGTAGCGCACCGACTTCACGTATATCACAGTGGAAATCAACAAATAAAGATGAAATGTTAACTTGTATTGCTTTAATAATTCATACTGGTACTATAAGAGTGAACAGGTTGAATGATTACTGGAAAAAACACCACCTATTCAACTTCACTTGTTTTTCGGATTATATGAGTTGTGATAGATTTTTGATTTTAATGAGATGTTTTCATTTTGCTCCGAGTATTGACGCTAACCAAGATCAACCTCAGGATCGTTTGTATAAAATCAGACCTTTAATTAATCATTTTAATAATAAAATGAATAATCCAAAGAAAGAACTTTCTCTTGATGAATTTATTGTTGTGGACCAATGGTGACCCAGTTATAATAATCAGTTTCAATATAACTAATACACGGATGTATGTGTAATGGGGTCTCCATAGGCCACCACGATAAGACCTTCCGGTCTATGTGTCGCGCGCCGGCGATTGTGGGAAGACGACGGAGAGCCGATCGTCAGTCTGAACGGAGAACTCGCATTAGTAAGTGTGGTTCTGACGGTTCGGCTCTAGTCATCCCTGCTATGTTGAATTACTTTATAACCATTTATGTAATAATAGCTGTAATATTAATTATATTCGTTTAAATAAATCTAATAATTATAATACGAGTTGTTCTCATCATTCTTTTATATAATTATCATCTGTGCCGTTGCTCGCCGTTGTCGGGACGCAACACTATAGTGTTGTGGAGGGGGGCGTCTTAAATTTCGGCAATATATTCAAAATAAGCGGCATAAATATGGAGTTAAATTATATATACTCACAGAACCTCAAGGGCTGATTTTAAAATTTGCCGTTTATACAGGAGCATTAAATGAAATAGGAGGAAAAGACCATGTGTGAAAAACACTACTAATGTTGTGTTACATTTAATGTCTGAAAAGTTTAACAATGATCACGCACTGTACATGGATTATTTTTATAATAGTTTTGATTTAGCTACAAAATTACTAGAGAAAAAAACTTTTTGTACTGGTACTTTGAGAACAAATAGAAAAAATACCCCTCTCTGTGTACAAAGAAAAAAATTAAACAAAGGTGAAACCGTAGCAAAGTATGCTGAAGGTGTAATGATTGGAAATGTTTGTAATGCGATCGAAAACTGACAGGCGACAACCAATTTTATATCAAATATTAAATTAAAGGCCGGTTTACACTTATCAAAGTAGCCACGTCCGTAAACTACGAATTAGTGGCACGGATTCTACTTTGATAATATAAACACACCACACGTACGTGTGACAAACTCGTACAAGTCGTGTTGTCCGATCCGTGTCGGCACGGACATGTATCAAAATTCTCGTACGTGGGGAGAACATTTTATTTTTAATATGACTTGTTTTCAGTGAATTGAGCAAATAGTTAATATAATATAATAGCTAATATAAAATGTTTTGTTCTTTGAAATATTAAATTTATTAAGTTTATTTATTACAATAATATTTTTTATGATTTTTTTTTTCAATTTAATTTTTTACTCGTACATAATATTATAATGGCAGAAAAATAAATGGTCTGAGGACAAAATAATGAAATTTATTCATTTGTACGAAAGTCATGAAGTTCTGTGGAATACAAATATATCTGAATATAAAAACAAACATGCTAGACAAATAGTCTGATATATAATGACTGGTAAATTAATTTATTTTATATTTTACTTGGACAGACAAAATTTAACAGGGTAAACAATGTCGTCAGTGCTCGAATCAAAGTTACACTGATCCGTGCTTACGGACGTGGCTACTTTGATAAGTGTAAACCGGCCTTAACAAATATAGTATAATATACCGTATAATATTCATCGACTTTTATAATATTTTTATGATCTTTATATTATCGGCTAATAGCCATAAATCAAGCAACTCCAAGTTTTTCGATTACGATATTTTATAGCAGTTCAAATTTTTCATGAAGTAGAAATAATAAACCCAAGAAATGTGTTCGCTAGCCTGAAATAAAGAAAAGCCGTTCCGAGGGCAAGGACGGCGCTAGGATTTGCGGGGCCCTGGGCAAAATAAAAAATAGTATATGCAGTATATGTGTGTTCTTCTGAATACTATAGATACACAATGTTTTTCTTTGCTCAACTCGAAAACTAGATTACATATCCAAACTAACTAGGTAGTTACTAAATCAATTTTATCAAATATCAATCATCAATTTATACATACTATAATATTATATTTTAATAAATTATTATAAAATAATTTTATAACATGTATAAACATTAAATACATAGATAATAATAGAAAATTTCTATATTTAATATAATAATATTATAGTTTCAAAAAAATTATTATTGAATAAATCAATTATCTTTCAATTATACATTAGTTAACACTATAGTCTATAAGGAAGACACGTCACCTACTCAAATGCTCGAAAGACAAAACATACATAGGCACATGCAGTACACCAAGGGCGGATAGGCCTATAGGGAAATCGGGATTTTCCCGGTGGGCCCCTGTCCGTACCTAATTATGGGGCCCCTAGTCTCAATACCGTATTTTATGATTTAAATGTTATTTATCAAACAAAAATATAATATCAAACTATATACAAATTAGAAAATAGTTTATTTTATTGGTTTATAATTATAAATAGGTAATATAAGATATTATTATGATGGTGCCGGCAGCACTGATTAAATAATAAATATTTTGATCAATGCCGATAGCCGGATAGGTAGAAACATAATATAAACTCTATAATAATATTATTATAGAAGTTATGGACCAGTGGGTATCAACGCTTCGGAGAACAATTGTTTTTCAACAATCAATTTTTGCATCAGATCTATTTTTATCTTGTTGCCCGTTGTTTGTCGTCTTGTCTGAGCAATCGGCCGATAAGTCGATAACGACTAGCGACGCACTACATTAGTACAATAGTACATTACCTACTACAATAATACAATATTAAAATCGTATATTTATATATATTATAGAATAATATCGAAGCATCCGAACGTCACTCCGCACTCGAGACTCGACTCTCACTTTTGAGACGATGACCACTGTATACTTACTGTTTACTGTTTGGTTTTTGATGACCTATTTCATAATTCATATTTGTATAAGTGTTTAATATAATACGTTAGTTACTATAATATAACGGTTAGTACATGTATACTATATAATTGAGTATTTACTATTGACTTTCCTAGAACACTGTTGATTCAATATAATAGGCATACCTACGATTTACTAAAGAAGTAACAAGTAAGTAGTAACGATATGAAAATCGATTTAATTTTTCTATTTGTAAATTTTTCCACCCCTTCTAGTATATACACTAAACGCTTATTCAGCTAATTTTAAAACTGTTGCCTTAATGCCTTGCCACCTAGGTATGTTTAAAAAGAAGCCCCCGAGTGGTTGTGAAAAACAAAAACGGAAGGAAAAACAGAAACTTTCGACCTCAAAATTGACAAAAATCATTGGATTTCTTAAAAACTCAACCTCATGTGAGTACTTACTAAATAATTTACATTTTATGGAACAAATATGAGTTATCAATTTAAAACATTGATAGGCATCTACTAAATTATATTTTGTATTGTATAATTTTTAAGCATAATAATTGGATATTTTATACTTACTATTAAATATGAATGTATAACTGTGACCCTAAATTAGAACATATAATATTTAACATTTTATTTGTAAACTTGAACATAATTTCATTCTAGTATAGTAGTGTCTATATATATCAATAAACCTATGTTATATATAATTATAATAATTTGGAATATTTCAAGTACATAGATGGTTAAACACAAAGCTGGAAAAGTTAGTCATTTTTTTCAACTAATTAAAGTTAAGTTACTTTAGTATAAAAACTAAGTTAAAATATAAGTTAGTTTCAGAAATTTACAAAATGAAATTAAAATTGAATAAAAAAAAAATCTACAAAAATAACTAGGTAGGTACTTATTGTTTGCAACGAGTTAGATTTGATTATTTTACACATTAAATTCAACTCATTAAGTTACAAAGTTATTATAAATTAAAGGTAACTAGTTAGTGTCCAGCTTTGGTTAAACATTGAACTTTAAGGTCAAAATGTTTTTGGTCTTAAATTTAATTTGTAGGTAAATGTACATTTTACACTATTTTATATGCCTTACATCATTATTTATTAATATTCTATATATCTAATAAAAAATGTTGGCAGAATTGCAGCATACTATTAATTTTTTTTACATCCTCTAACAGTGTACACAAAATTACAAAATTTGATTAGCGATCGTACTGCGAGCGAAGCGAGTAAAAAAATGTTGGGGCCCTTCTGTTCAGGGCCCCCTTGAATTAATTTCCCGGTAACATAAAATAGCCCTATCCGTCCCTGCAGTACACACACACACACACACACTAGTGTATATTTGTGTCTACTCTGTGCTGGTGATGTACAGTATAATATTGATTATCACATAAAACCGAAATGTTTATAAAAGTATTAAAAATAGTATCTTTTAAGTAAGAATACAATGAAACACGTTGTTACGTGGTACCCAATGAAAACAGATACCTATCGTAATGATGAATGTTTCGGGATGGAATAAAGTGACTTTAAATCATTTAACACTTTGCAAAACTCTTTAATAAAATTAAGTAAATGGCTTATACAGAACATACAGTTATTAATTATTAAATAGTGCACAATAACAATATCGAAGACAAAACTCGGAAGGGCTTGCACTGATAGCTAGACACGTCTGATGTTGGTGGTGAAACGGAGCCTTTATATACTCTGTTTGATTTTGTTGTTGTTAGTTAATTGTCTTGTTTTCGCCACCTGGTTGCCCTTGGCCTTGATCGTCAAATTCGAATGATGACGTTGTTTGCGGTTGTTTGCGATTTGTAATTCGCACGTGGCTTCTTCTCTGTGTCCATTTCACTATTTGTTCATGGTCGTGTGATGAAATATAAGGATAAGTATTAAAATGATTTGGTACTTATGGTCGTGGCTTTACATTACAATTATGTGTGTAATAGTTATTTATATAAAATATAATTGAACATTTTTATCCTCGTATGACTCGGGAATATGCGTATTAATATATGCATATTACACCTCGCCGCTAAAGAAAAAATTTTGGGGTGAAACAACAAAATTGTTATGTTGTTTCTTACAATTTAAATTTCAGGATACAATTTACAAAAATAGTATTTTACTAAGTTTTACAAGTGTTTTACAAGTGTTAGTGATATGTTTTAAGTTTCTACCCTTACAATTTGGTTACGATGGGTTGGAAATATATTATAATATTTGGTTAATTAACATTTGTTGTGTAATAATTATACATTATAAATCTTTGTTAGTTACAACTTATGTGATACTACTAGTTAGTTATTGTTATTATATATATATTTTTTTTTTTTTTTTTTTTTTTTTTTTTCCACTACAATAAATGAGTTAAGTTTTCATTACTATCATTATTTATAGTTAACTGAAGAACATGCATGTCTCTGGGTATTCTTCGTGATTTGCTAAAATAACTACTCCTACTGGTAAATATTCCTCCCTAAGATCAGTAAGTTCTTTTATATTTTTGTTTAAATGAGTTTTAATTTCCTGTAATTCATTTTTGGTGTATTTATCTTTCATTGTTTTATTAGTATTAATTAAATGTGCTTCTTAATGTAAAATGTTTTGGTTTTTCTAGTTTTATTTCTTTTTGAATTTTTTATTAATAATCTGTTAAAAAATTGTTTTTATTTATGCATTTCTTTGTCTTAAAATAAAATTTTATTTGTTTAATTAATTATTTAAATTTAAAATTCTTTTGAGTTTTTTGTTATCTGTAAGTTTTTTATTTGCTTTAGATATATTTAAAATACTAATTATGGCATAACCGTCTTTTACGTGTGTTAAACTTTCGCTACAGAAATCTTGCGATAATTCTTGTTTTTGTATCAAAATGCGATTATTATGTACTTTGGTGTTTTTTTATC
Organism: Sipha maydis; assembly: GCA_034509805.1. Classification (NCBI taxonomy): domain Eukaryota; kingdom Metazoa; phylum Arthropoda; class Insecta; order Hemiptera; family Aphididae; genus Sipha; species Sipha maydis. Next base: position 169,204 of record JASXSY010000377.1, on the reverse strand, counting down.
GGAATTTTAATTATGGATTCTGAACGTGCATTTATTGTGTAGCAATTTTTTATCGTTTCTTTATTATCATGATTTGTCAAAACTAATGTATTATTCGCGATATCTATTATTGCTTTAGATTCGGTTAAAAATACTTTTCCTAATATTCCGTGTTTTAATAAAGGAAATTGTGGACCTACGACTTCAAATGTTACGTTTATTTCTTCGTTATTAATTGTAATTGGAATATTTATTCGACCTATTGTATGTATTAGTTGTTGACTAATACCGCGTATGTATACTTTATTGGATTCGTCGATGAATAAATTATTTTTTAAAAATTGTAATTTAATGATATTAATATCTGCCCCAGTATCAACGAGGAGATGCAATTCGTCAATGTTACATGCGCTAGATTTACATGTTATATGATTATCGATTATTGTTGATAATATGTGAAAACAGTTTCGCATTGATGGTCCGTTATCGGTGTTTCGTTGTAATTCTCGGTCGCGCATTGAATTTGTTGTACCGTACGCGGCGCGCGTTGCGAGTACGGTGTGGCGTTTCCCGAATTAGTATTTTGACGTGCGGCGTCGTTTTGTCTAGAGTAGCAAATGTCCATAGAATGACCTTGTTTGCCACAATAAGAACACATTTCGTTATTAGCGCTTCGTATGGGAGGCCTATTATTATTATTAGGATTATTATTATTCAATCCATTGCGTTGAGGTGGTTGATTAATATAATTATGGTTATTAAATTGTTGCTTTTGCGTATTTCTTGCAATGAATTCGCGATTATTAAAATTATTGAAGTTTCTTTGATTCGGATTTCGTTGTTGTGTGGGATGATTGTAATAGTTTTGATTAATAGGTATATTTAAGTTATTTTTGCTTTTTTGTGTTAAATTAGTAATGAGGTTATCTCTATCTATGTCTTCTGCTAGATCGAGCTCTTCTTGTAAAGCAATAGCTTTTGCTTGTTCAAGTGTTTTTGGGTCTCTATTACGTAATGTGGTTCTAATTGATTTAGTAAATCCCTTTATGTATAATGCTAGAGTTTGCTCAGTTAACTGTTGTGTTATTGCTTTTGCATCGTTTTCGTTTTTCCCAGTTGTATATAAATTAGCGAGTTGATAGTATAATTTTTCTAGCCTATCTGTGTATGACTTAACGCTTTCGTTTTCGTTCATTTTAATTGAATTTATTTGTAATTGTAACGCGGATGACGAATAATGAGAAGCATATGCTTCTTCTAGATGTTTTTTTATGTATATCCATTTACTGGTATCTTTATATTTTAAACATTCGGCTGGTTTTCCCGTAAATTTAGTTAATATGTAACGTATAAGTAATGGTACATTAATTAAATCTACTGAATTTACGGCGATATCACAAGCGTTTATAAATTGGGTTATGTTTTCCTCTCCCGAACAATAAGGAATAAATTTAAAAGCTTTGTCTACTGCCATAGTAGTGGGAATTTCTGATCTGACTGTTGGGCTAGTCATTTTTTTATTTTGTCGTTTAGGTGTTTTTAAAAATAGAGCTTCTATTGGGCCTCTACTCCTAGTCACTATTTGAGGTGGACTAATTAATAAATTATTTTCGAGTTCTTTAATTCTATTCTCTCTTTTTAATTGTTCCTCTTTTATGCTTAAATCGTTTGGTGTTACGTTTAAACTGGGTGTGCCTTCTGTTGAGTTTTTAGTTGGTGATTGCTCTAGATTTGCAATTTCTAGAGGAGACGTATCGCTAATATCAGTATAGTCGTTTTCATACATATGAGTTGTAATATTGTTTATGTTAGTTTAACATAATAAATTTGAGATTTCAATAATAATAAATAAGTTTCAATAATAATTCACAAATAATAATTTTTTCAATAATAGAATTTAATAATTCTCAATTATAACATCATTAAACTTCTCAGTAATAAGTTTAATAAATAAGCTTTCTCAATAATAATCTCTTCCGATAATATTTTATATATTATATAAGCCTTCTTTCAGTAATACTTTCAATAATGTTTTCAATAAATTTCAATAATAATTTTCAATAATAAATCTCAATCGCAATAATAAATCTCTTCCGATAATATTTTGTATATTATATAAGCTTTCTTTCAGTAATACTTTCAATAATGATTCTCAATAAATCTCAATAATAATTCTCAATAATAAATCTCAATAATAATTCTCAATAATAAATCTCAATAATAAATCTCAATAATGATTTTCAATAAATCTCAATAATATTTTTTCAATTGTTTCAATAATAATTTTATTACAACTCATATGTAATATTAAAATAGGTTAACCTGGTATGATGTTATGTGTATACACAGTCTTGATTTGTTATATTTTATAATTATAATCGTATGCTTACGCCAAGATGACTCGTGGAGTTGTCATTTTTTAAGAATGTAAGTAAGTGTTGATGGAAGTTGATTGTTAATTGAAGTTGAGTGTTGATTGAAGTTGAGTGTTGATTGAAGTTGAGTGTTGATTGAAGTTGAGTGTTGGTTTCGTAAAGAAAAGTGATCAATTTTCCTTTAATGAAATTGACTCAAGATTCCAATGAACGATGTTCGGAATACCGACTGCGCCACTGTTACGTGGTTTATCTTACCGATATGAAATCCTACCGACTGCGCCACTGTTACGTGGTACCCAATGAAAACAGATACCTATCGTAATGATGAATGTTTCGGGATGGAATAAAGTGACTTTAAATCATTTAACACTTTGCAAAACTCTTTAATTAAATTAAGTAAATGGCTTATACAGAACATACAGTTATTAATTATTAAATAGTGCACAATAACAATATCGAAGACAAAACTCGGAAGGGCTTGCACTGATAGCTAGACACGTCTGATGTTGGTGGTGAAACGGAGCCTTTATATACTCTGTTTGATTTTGTTGTTGTTAGTTAATTGTCTTGTTTTCGCCACCTGGTTGCCCTTGGCCTTGATCGTCAAATTCGAATGATGACGTTGTTTGCGGTTGTTTGCGATTTGTAATTCGCACGTGGCTTCTTCTCTGTGTCCATTTCACTATTTGTTCATGGTCGTGTGATGAAATATAAGGATAAGTATTAAAATGATTTGGTACTTATGGTCGTGGCTTTACATTACAATTATGTGTGCAATAGTTATTTATATAAAATATAATTGAACATTTTTATCCTCGTATGACTCGGGAATATGCGTATTAATATATGCATATTACAACGTACCATAGGACAGACTTCCCGGCCGCCAACACCATCGATAAAGCCGTCGCGAATGACGTCTAAAAATAACCATCCCGCATTCGGTTCAGGGGATAAAGCATTATTTTTATCAATTAAAACTGTTTTATAGAACAATAAATTATTACGAATTATGATTTCAATAAATACAATTTTAGAAATTCAATAAAATTTCTGAACAATAAAAATCATTTCAGAATTGCGGGGCCTTAATTATAATTTTAAAACCACGGGGCTCAGGGCAATTGTTCCGATTGCCCCCCCCCTCGCGCCGTCCCTGCCCGAGGGTCAAAGATCTCAGTGCTACATAGTGACACAAAACACACAGATCCCGATTAGAATAATATGTATAACAACTATGGTTAAACTCGAAACGAGAATAGAAATATTACTTTCAAACACTATTTTCAGTGTGCGTAAAAGACTTAAATATTCTGTGAGAATTTCTGAGAATTTTTTAATAATCCGTTCCGAATAGCTTTTATGTATTTATTTTCTACCCCACCTCTCATCCTTTCATTCGAATAAGCTGACGTATTTCGATTTCAAAATAAAAAAATAAGTCACTGAAATGTACACAATACACGTACATTTTAATACATTTTTAAAGTGCACAACTTTCCGCGAACGCAATAACAATATCTGCAAAACGTACCTACCATTGCATTTGAATAAAGCACTCGTAATGATATTCGTTTTCTCATCTCGCAGAGATTTTAGCACTAAATGCACGTCTTTTGTTAAAATATCTGGACGATTTGGCTTTTATTAAAAATATGTAAAACAGCTTACGACAAAGTTTGTTAAACAGAAGATGTAAAAATATATTATAAAAACCCATCGATTGAAAACTAGTTTCAAGAAATTTTATCTTGATTGCTTAGAGTGTATGGCAGTCTCACAACAATATAATTATTTATCACAATATATAACAAAGCATCCTGTGTTTAATAGGGTCATTAGAGTCGAATATTTTTTTTTCCTAATAAACGATTTATAAGAAAATAAAAGTTAAAATTAAATTCTTGCATTATTAACAAAATAACCTAGCAAAATGGTATCTACTATATTCCTAATTATTCCATTTTTTTTTCGTCATTTACATTACATTCTGCGTTATCGCTTTACTTATCCGTCATTATATACCTATATATATTTTTTTTAATTTATTGAAACAATAATATTCAATTAAATTGTAACAATATGTATAGTAATTAAAATACATTTCTACATTTAAAATGCATGCTGATAAAATAATGATAGTTGTTAAATTACAGAATCTAAGCTTTTGTTGGATTTATAATCATGTGGCTTAATTTGCAACATTTGTTCTCGGTATTTTTATTTTTAATGAACTTTGAACTTTTAATTAAAAAAGTATATACAATTAACGTGGCCAACAGAGAAACGGAGTTGCAACCATTATCCCGCTGTTTCACCCACAGCTGTGTGTACATGTATATAAACTAAGTATTATTAGTTCACGACATGTCGCGACATGATATTTTAAAAGTGGTTTCCTAGATTTTAACAATAATAACAAAGTTCAGTTTCCGTTCCGGGCTTTAATCAGCAGACTGTAGTTGTATTGTAATCCTCGTCGCGAGATGGAAACAATTTGCGTCCCTCGGTGTTTATAACATTTAAATTATTATTAAATAATAAAACAGAACCTAAAGTCGATAATGGCATGTCGTATTTTTTTACGATCGCCCTAATGTAGGTGCCTACGTATGTCGAATCGAATCCCGTCAATACGTTAAACTGATTAAATTTCAAACGCGCATATTTTGTTAACGGACTCGTGTATTTATACGTATTACGTGCACGAGCGGAAAGGATTATTCGAATAGCAGAATCGTGAAAATTACGCAATTTAACCACTATACGCGTACGCCTCAATACCGTCGCGGGAATGTACCCCGTATATCGCGTCATACATTACATTACTCGGGACGCGAAGCGGTACCTACAACCCGTAGCAAGCGGTCGGTACTGTGTTTTTACAACGTTATTGTTTAGAAATTGAATTAGAAATTCGAAAAGTGCATAATGGTATTGCGTTTACAAGTGCTTCCGAATGTTTTTTCAAACGTTACACAGCTCCAAAGATCTCTAGGAGCAAAATTGAAAGAGTTATGACCAAAAAACAATTCTGAAAAGCATTCTAAAATAGAAAAAGCAGCCAAAAATTCTCCAAATAATTTTGGATATTAATTTATATTTTGAAAAATCAGACAATAAGAACTGGTTGGGAGATCGCATCAATTCTGTCGATGTATATCCTGTCCGCCGCAAATACCGTACGTGATACTGTATTTTTATTATTAATGTTATTATATTTATGGAGTGTCCGAAGTACGGCCGACATTGTATCGCATGTATTTGATTGCATATATACAATTTGGTGCCGGCATATTAAGTGTCAAACTTCAAACGATTTCCGTTATTATTATTAGTAATTTTATAAGTTACCTTACACATCTAGAACATCTTGAAAAATCTCACGTATATCATATATCCGTCAGACTGTAACAGTAATTCCTCGCGTAAAGTGGGCTGCCTAGATAATTCCCTTACACCCACCCACATAGTCTTTACATTATGTAATTTATTGCGTTGAAATTGAAACAAGTCAGATTTGTTTAAAAGCTACCTCAATTTATTTTGTTTTTCGTAGATAATGATTGTTAACAAAGATTGGAAAATTAATCAACTAAATACTACACTGTAATAACACATCTTTATATATAATCGAACACTGAGAAACTTACAACAGGTATGGCGGAAAAACAAACAAAAAAATTAAATGGTACATCACTAGTCCAAGAGAAAAAATATTTTGTCTAGAGAAAGCTGTATCCTTACCGGTAGACCCATCCGACGAAGAGCTGATCATAATATCAATCTCAATAGAAAGGCGGTTACGTCCATTTTCTTATTGGAGCACCATCAAACAAAGACTGCCACCGTTTTTAGAAGTGCTTAAAGAAAGGGTCATGAGTCTAAAAGGGCACATTGTGGCAGTAAGACTTTTAGAGTCGAAATACAGACCGACATCGGATGTGAAATCACTGTTAATGATAATGCATCACTTGCTCAAGGAGCCAAATGCAAGCAGTAACCATTATAGAATGGCAATAACAAGACTGAATAATATCGAAAAGGTATCAACATTGCTAAAGCTAATAATCATCAAGTCAAAGGGTTAGGAAAATGAAAAAAAGACATTGGCTATTGAAGAAGATGATGTAATAGCAGCCAACATTTTTAAATCACTCAGAAAACCAACCATGAATGTCATGAAATAAGAGCAGAAACTCTGTTCCATTTACATTCAGATAATACGGGTTAACATAGACAAAGTGATAAAGGCCCCAGATTTTGTAGCAATAGACACCATGTCTGATAAGCTGGATAAATATAGTAAGAAAATAAGATGCAAATGCGATATGAAACCTAAACCTCTAATTGATGTCTGCTTATCATTGAACATATCTTCGGATATCCAATAATTGATTCTTTTCAGCGGTAAATCACTAGTAACTATTTTATCATTGAGCGAGCTCCATTTATTTGCAGTGGAAGAATAGTTTTTTTCCTTTGTCTTTTATGTGCTTGTACTACTTTTAGGTTTGATTTGAAAAAAATAAACTCACTAGAATTTCGCAAAAGTATATGCGTAAATATTTTTAGTGCTACGCACTTGCCAAAATGGATGGTATATTTTCGGATTTATTATTTTTTTGAGATGATATTTTGACCAAACAAGAAGTTGGTTTTTTTGACAAACAGAAACAACGAAGAACTGGTAATGTATTACTTTCGATCTAAATCCAACTTAATTCCTTAATTTGAAACAATCACGGTAAAAATTTCTTTTGTTAAAGTTAAACAATTCTAACCTCATATAAGCCTCTTGAACCGTCAACTGGACCACGACGTTCGTAACGCTATGTATTTGTTAAGTTCAAAGCCGTAGTACGTAAAATATAAAATTAAAATAAATATGTGATATATGGACGTGTGACTTTTTGCGTTCGTATTCACACTTTTGATAACAGTTTTGGGTACACATATTTGGAGTTTTTCACTATAATATTATGTATGAATGTGGAAAAGCCACGTTTAAATGTGTCCGATTCACGAAATCAAACCATTGACGTTGTAAGTGAGATTAATGTGCAGATGACACGTACAGTGATTGGATTATAAATGCCAAAAGGGTTTCAGCCGAGTGCTTTCGTAAACTTTGGATTTATAGGGCCCGGGGGAAACCATGAATACGGGTGAACCGCCAGACCGAGCAATCATTTTTCTTCGGAAGTTATCGGACCCAAGAGTTTCCGGACGTATCGCAATTTGCCTTAACGCGCTCCGAGAGTAAATTCATATTAACGTCCGTCTCGTCGCGTATAAATCACTCGAATTAATTTATGGAACGATACTGTTATACCAGCCGCATTGCACGCAGACGTACACGAAGACACATTATTATTACAGTTTTGCTATCGAATAACGAGCACCAATGAGCATCGCGAACATGAGGTGACTGTAAATTGTCCAGGACGAACAACATCGGGGGATCGGACGGCGAAAAGTCACTCGGAAAATACGAGATCACTTCGTGTTGGCATACATTTATATTCCCGGAGCCATTCGAGGCATCGCAGTGGTCGAACGGAACGCCAGTAAATGATCGATTTTTGACATAAGGTCTCGCAGTTATTGCGGATAAATTTTCTAAACTCTTATCGATATTTTTATCATCAAAGAGGAATGTAATGTTACAACAGTCTTTTGAAGGAAAGCAGAGCTAGCGAATTATATTACTGTATAATCAATCGAAAATGATACATACACGTGGGTTGCGCGATAACAACAGTTGATCACGATATATTGTCCTCGTGTAGAGAATGCAGCTATTACTCATTTAAATTCATATTTAACATAATAAACGCCATGAGGCGTGCAGAACAATGAGATACAATGAAACGAATAGGTTTCATTAATTACATAAGTAACATTTGGTCAAGTAAACAAAAAGAGATGGATAGATCGTAAACACATAAGTAATCAATAAACTATTGACTTATAATATAAGTATTGTGAACGATTACAGGCGTAATAAGTATTCGTAATGTAATGTAACATTTGTCCACTTATTCCTACGAAATCAACATAAAAAAACTTGTCATCAAACGGAAAAGCATTACGAACTTAATAAAATCTCGAATTTCGACACTAGATTAATCGAATAAATCGACATTATGCATGTATTCAAATGGTGCTCACAACCTAGGTTACATGTTAGTAGCAGTGAAGAATTCTATCCTGTGAAAGGTTACATTTTTTATGTATATATTTTTTCTCGATTTCACCATTGGCCTCTGGTCGTCAGCCGTCTCACGGTGAATCGACCTGAAATATTATTTATGTTTAATCGTCTAACTTTGTATTTATTTTCTATGCCGCAATCCACAGAATGTATATATATATAAATATATATATATATATATATATATATATATATATATATATATATATATATATATTAGGGTGGTCCTTATATGGTAAATATGAAAAAATAAATATATTCCTCAGATTACACTCTCTAGAATCTAGAGTCTAGATTGGTTCAGTTAATTATAAAAATGAAGTATTGAAAGTTTCAAGATAATCAGAAAAAGTTAAGCCATGCTACAAGAGTCCCAAACTTATTCATTTTTGATTTTCACACAATATTTTATATTTTAAATTTTGACTAATGTAATATCGATTATATACAAAATTGCATAGAACAATATTTGTATAAAGAACTATTTTATACATTTTATGTCCTCAAATATTTTTCATACAATTATTACTTTACATACAAATAGCATTTTAAGTTAAAATTTGTTTTTTTTCAAATTATTTTTTGGATAAAGAATATTTCGATATCTAATTCATAACGTTCATTTTATTAACTATAATCTATATCAATAGACAACTTCAATCCGGTGTTCCCGTCAATGGCCGCCGGACACTAAGTTGAAGATAAAATGTCTCAGTACCACCACACTAAGACTAAGATAAGAAAACTTAACGAAATTTTGTGGCACTAAGAACATGAATTGAAAGCATACGCGAAACGTAACCGAATAATTTCAAGACGTGCAATAACGAATATTTTTACGGAGTGATAAGCACTTGTCCGAAAAATGATAAAGACCCAAGAAATGATAAGATTCAAAATTTGGAAAAGCAATACCAACATACTGAATCAAAAATTACCAAATCAAATTATTTAATTTATATTGATAAAAGTTAAACAATATCCCCAGATTATTAAGCGGGAAAATACTAATATGTTATACTGTTTCTGCGTAACAAAACTTTTCTTCTATTTTTACCCTTATTTTCTTATTTACTCTGTGTATTTACTCTCTGCTTTGTTTTTTTTTTTAACTTTTTGTTCGACTCACCTCTAATAATAATGTATCTATATTATATTATTTTATCTGTATTAGTACCTACATAAAGTTCAACCGATTTATATAACAATGTCGTATATTTGATAATTCATCTCGATCAATACATTATATTTCATTCCAAGAAAATTGTAAAGATTTTAGAGACCGTTTAACTGGTTGAGCCGTTAGTAAACTAGATAAAAGTTGTACATTGAATATAAGGATTGAAACAGAAGATACACAAGATAATTGGGAAAAGAACAATTCCAAAAGGCCATTAAAGGGAAAGAAATGCTTTTTGTAGGAAAAAAATTATCTAGAGATACTACAGGTTATTGGAATTGAGATTCTGTTTCTTTCATTGAATTTCGTAACCACCTACCTCCAAATATCTATGACAATAATGATTTAAGGAAAATGTAAACAGCAATTCAGAGACAATTTATTAGTAATTAATGAAAAGTGTTAAATTAAATTACTTATTAACTTTAAACATAGAAAATATTGTGGATCGATACACACCATTATTAAAGATAAATTATTTGTTTATTAATAGACACCTTCTCAACTAGTCATTTATGAACATGTGCGAAAATGTGATTATCGGTTATCAACTGACGTTACAGAAAATTTGATTAAGACTGAGAAGGATTAAACATGACATATTATCTAGTCATATATTTTTATATGAAGGCGTTAAAGATACTAATGAATATTAGGTTCTAGTCACAAAAACGGTAAGCGAAAAACACGATGTACTAACAATTTTTTATTGGTTGCCATAATAACTTAAAGCTGGAGTTCCCTTACCATAAAAAACAGTTTGTAATAACTAAAAAAAAATGTATTGGGTGCAATATAATGAACATTTTGTAATAGTATTAGCTTATTGTACTAAGTATAAACTTGTTTCGATATTTTATACCATAAATCTTATAGTAATCTACTTCCATGTTTTATCCGAATATACATGGCACTATTAGTAAAATTAGTTTTCCGTTGGAAGTGTTTAAGTGGTCCAAAACATTTTCGTTTAAGATATTATTTGTCAGATGTGTTATGATGTTCATCAAATCAAATAGTTTAAAATACTTTAAAAATACGCTATTTGATATTTTGACAGTGTCCATGAGTCAGACGTCAGAAAAAACAAAATTAATAGCAATGAGAAATGTCCTGCTAAAAAATCAAGAAGAATTGATTACTTGATCAAATAAAACATAAAACATTTAATAAAGCATGTATACCAAAATCTTCCATGATACCGATTATTTTGAAGATGAAAATGCAATTAAAAAAGTTGATACAACAAAAATAAAAAAGTTATTGGATTTTTAGACAGAATTGAATCACGAAGCAATTTTGACTCATTGGTTGAAGATGATAGGATAAGTTCGTATTATTTACCAACATTTATAAAAAAAATCATATACGGCTGGGTAAAGAATTTTCTTTGTGGTCCAACATAATGTGTTCGTCTTTAATTCACATTTTGAAGTTACAATATCAGCCGCAGTTGAAGGAGACTTTGCAATACTTACAAATAATATTTTAAAACATAAGATAAGTTAAAAAATATAATAATGATGAAATGTTAAAATAAAATAAAAATATTACTTATGCTACAAAAGGCTCCATGTTTATTTTTACCCTTAGTATTTTCAATTTTTAGACCATTAGCAATCACAAACTCACTGACTAATCTGCTCCTAACATCTATTTGGTATCATGCCATTCGGCCGATCGTGCATTTACGTTTGCGCCTATAAGAAAGTCACTGTTAGTCCTATCTAGGACATATGGTGGTGCCCTGATGTGCTGCTCCGTTGGCTCCCTGAATTGAAAGTACGCAAAAACAACTGTAACTGAATAGGTTAGACTATGTTGTATTGTGTATTGACTGAAAACTAAGACTCTGTTACTTCCCCCTTCTTTGGAAATTCTCTAAAATCATCTTAATTCCAAAACCAAACAAATCACCAGACTCCTTAAATTCTTACAGCTCGATCAGCTTATTGCTATTTTTCGCCAAAATACTGGAAAGGCTTTTGCTTAAACGTATCCTCCCTATTATGTTTGATATAAAAATCATACTTGTCTATCAATTTGGTTTTCGTGCTCAACACTCGACTATTCACCATAGAGTCCATAGATAAATTTTTCCGATCAAACTCATTAAACGCAGTGCCGAGCCGTAATCGAATACCAACACGATTAAGGAACACTGGTTTATGTGTACGTAACAGTATTATCTACAAGCATACACGTGTTATGGATAATGTTTAACGTTCACATTAACTAGGCGAGCTAGATAATCTCTGAACTTAAATATTACCTACCATATATGTTGTATCTGGGTACCTACCAATGTTGACATTACCCGGATAGTATATCGACACCGCGCCAAGGGATCTAAAACAACGACTAATAATCATTTTTCAAAATAAAAACCGAGAGCTAACATTGTCTTTGTCGATTTATACATAAATAATAATTTCTACCATCATCATATTCTGGTGGATTTGAAACAAACAAACAAAAAGAAAAAAAAAATTATGACCATTATGTTTAAATGCATTATTATTGCTAATGCAAATTCTAGATATACCTGATAGTTTGTACTCGTATATCAATCACGTTTTGTTTTGCATACACAATTGTTATACAGCAGTTAACTATTGTACTGTGTTGGTTGGCCAGTTATTATTTCTATTGCAGATCTAATTCTGTCAAACGCACTAAACAACGATCAGCGTAATAAAATAAAAACACGCTGTTCATTAATGTACACGATTCGCGTGTCTAAGTTCGAGCTTTTAAGCTAAAGTACCATTTCCAGATCAGTGATATTGCTTACATCAGTAATTCTCAACCTTTTTTGATTCATGTCAACTTTAGCCACTAGAATCAAACACTGCGTCACCCTAACATCAAAATTATAAACAATCTTAGCTGTATATTTTAAAATTATTCTTTTATTAAAAAAAAAAGTACAGTACACAAAAACGTTGACACTTTAAATTTAAACAGATAAACTTTAAAATAGCAAATAAAAAAATAAAAGTTAAAAAAAATAACTTTGAACTTTGAGGTATGTTATGTACATGACAGTGGTGGTATAGGTATATAATATATTTAAATATAGAAATAAAAAGATTGTTTTCGAAAACATTTATTTTTTAATTTATTTTTTTCTTTTCCTGTTAAAATTCTGCGTCACCCCTTAACTAGGTCCATGTCACCCTAAGGTGACATGTCACCCCGGTTGAGAACTACTGTAAGGCTTACATAATGTAGTATTAGGCAAAAAAAAAAAAAACATAACTATTTTTTTTTTTTTTTTTTTAATTAAGAACTTTCAGTATACAACTATTATAGTTCAACGATTACAATAAATGATTACAATATGATTTACAATAAATTATGGCTTAGGAGTGATATGATAGTATAAAATAGATAATTAGGTAATTAGATAGAATATAAAATGAAATGATATTCTTATCACATTATTAGATATATAATAATAAAAGAAATAGTAATAATTTAAATTGAAAAAGATATATATAACGAGTTGAGGGGGGGGGAGATGGAATTTGGATTATGGTGTAAATTGTTTTTGTAGAATAGTGGTGAGGAGGGAAATTAATGGATTTATAAGAGCGGAGAGTTCTGTGATAAACTTAGCTAACAAGTTATCATTTGGGAAATTATTATGTGATAAACTATTATTGGGATTGGTGATGGAGGCATAGGAAGCTTCGGGAAGATGAGGAGGAATTTGGAGAGGGGGGAGCGTAGAAACAGTATTCGGATTTAAGTAATTTGATTTTTGTTGAATCGGCTGAGAACGTTTCTTATGTTTGAGAAGTTCATTACATTTTGTTGCTTTGAGGTTGGCTTGGTTTTTGATAATATTTTTGTACACGGGACAGCCCTTGTAGGAGGCTGTGTGTGGTCCTGAGCATAATGCGCATTTCGCGGGAGTGGTAGGTGGTTTTGAGCATTCGGAGGATAAGTGGTTATCTCCGCATTTGACGCAACGGGGGTCATGGTAACAAAAATTACTTGTATGAAAATAGGCCTGGCATAACTTGCATTGAGGAGGGACACGTTTTTTTTTTGGTAGTTCAATTTTAATTTTGGTGTGCAACATCGAGTCCAGATTGAGAATGTCGCTATTATTGGTTGCAGGTTTTAGATCGATACGAAAAAGAGGCAACGCATTTTTGTTGATACGGTGTAAAATGTTGATAACCTGAATTACTTCATAGCCTTTATCTGTGATGTAGGCTTGTATGTCTTCAACGGGCGTAGATGGGTGGAGGTGTATGATAAATACACTGTACGGCTTTAATGGCTTGGGCAAGTGAGTATGGAATTTGACCTGCTCGTTATCGGCTAGGTATTTATAAATAGCGTTCCAGGCAACTACGGTGCTAGCGTGGATAATAAGATATTTAGGAGTTGATTTAAATAGAATGCTCGACGATTCGGTTATATCAAAAAGAGCGCTTTTGAGCGTGGAGATTTCGTAACCTTCACTTACGTAAAAGGGAGGTGACTGGACTTTAGTCGGAGAAGGTGATTCCATGTTGGCCGACGGCATATTGAGCTGATCCTGAGATGACAAATTGACGGGTGGAGGGCTGAACACCTCCGGAGGAGAATCGGCATCTTCGGAGAGAGAGGCGTATCTGTTGGGTGTAACAAATATTTTGCTTTTTTTTTCGCAGCCTTTGGTAGACGATGATGATAGATTACGTTTTGGAGTATTACGTGACATATTTGAACTGGGAATAGAACGCCATTAGCGAATAGCGATAACGGACGGAGGTCGTGCACGTCTGCTCACGATAAGCGTTTACGATCGACTGTGAAAACATAACTATTAAACTAGACATTTGAAAACGCTATATTGACACTTTTAGAAGAAATATTAGTTTATCATTATTATACAAACTGAGAGGTATAATTATTGCAAGATCAGATTTAATATAAAATAACGTATATTCGTGTCATAATAGAAAGTGGATATTGAAAAACAGATTAGTGTATAATTCCCACTATACGTTCAACCAAGAAAAGCTTTCCGTTGATATAATTTTGTTCCGACACCTTCAACATTGTATTTTTGGAGAATTTCTAACAATTTTGAACAGTTCTGAATTTTTTCCATATATAACACTTTAATGTTAACTGAACTTAGGTTAAAGCGGCCCATACATAATCAATATTATTGCTTAATATTTAAATCAATAAATGTTTCAATATTTTTTTTTGCACTTACACGATCAATAATATTAAATATATTGTTCAGTCCGGTCAAAATGTCTAGTGGAGAGAACACGATTATTGCTATTGCTATTGACTTGTGATACAAATAGCACAATAATATTGACAATTTATCAATAAATATCAAAACGATTATGATTGATTCAATATATTAAACATGTCTTCAATATGATCCATACACTGTCTATATAATTATCAATATCAAATATTGATCAATAATATTGATCGTGTATGGGTCGCTTAAGTACAAAAAAGTTGAATCGCGCAAATATGTAGATGTAAAACTGGGATAATTTGTTCTAATTTGATATTTGATATAATATTGAATTATGAACAACTTATATAAACATTGGCTGTTCTCGGTTTGTTTTTCATAGTTTATGAAGAAAAAAAAAACAATTAATAATATAAATCAAATTATGTAATGGTAATTAATATTTATACTCGTGGACTAAATAAAAATTAAATAATTCATCACTCAGATAGTTCAGATACTGTAGTATTTTGCAGTATCGTTATGACATAATTAGTTATCGTATTACCAAAATCGTTCAAATATTAATACTTACATCTATAGATTATTTTACATCAAGCTCAAAAATGGCTTAAAAATAACTATTTATAGGTCAAGCATGTTTTCACGATCAAAATATCTTTGCATATTTTAGATTCTGAAAGGGGTGATGGAATCTAATGGTTTTACAATGATGTGTGTTTTTTTTTTATTTTTTTATTTTTTATTTTTATTTTTTTGTGTCTGACGACACCTTTTTTAGCAGTAAAAATGCTTCGATTTGCTTATGTAGCAACTTTTCTGAAAGGAAAGTGAATCTAGTTGGTACTTCGGCGACGGGAAAACCCCTAAAAAAATAAGGGAAAAACGGGAGTTTTTATGCAAAACCAGTTTTCGACAAAATCAAATTTTTTATTTTGCTATAAATCAAAAACTAATCGATGTAAATACATGAAATTTTCACTAAATGTTTAGATTAGCGTTCTTTATACACCGTTAAATTTTCAATTTTTTTAATTTTTTTTTTTTAAAATAACGATAAAATTTTTTTGGCCGGCCAGAAAATCTTGAAAATTTAATACAAGGTTTCTTATAAGTTGTTCCTCACTGATAAAAAAAAATCTAAAATCGTAAGTCACAATTTTTTTTTATAAGTGCTCAAAGTTCCAATTTATACGAAATATGTAAAAATTGCGAAAATTTGCAAGTTATTTTGTAGATAAAAATTCATAGAATTTTTTCTGTTTATACTTAAGGTTCAAAATTTTAACACTAGGTTATCTATAAGCTACTCTTCAAAAGTCTTTAAAAAAATTTCTTCCGGACTTAGAGGAAAAAATGTTATGACTGTTTGAAATTTAAATATTTACGAAATTGCATACAATAACGATTTATTCTCGAACGATTTTTAATATTTGTTATAATTCAAAAAGTATAAGTCGCAGATTTTTGAAATTTCTACCAGCTATTAAGATTGGTATTTCTTTTATGAAATATTTTTTTCAAAATATTATATTGGTTTTTAAGCCACTTATAGGCATTTAAAATATTCGATTTTTTTACATTTTATTTTTATAATCGGTGATAAAAAAAATTTGGCTCCTACAAAATACTTGAAAATTTAATAGAAGATTCCACAGAAGTAGTTCTTAATGTCATTCAAAAACTATTAAAATCCATAGGCACAATTTTTTTTTATAAGCGTTTGAACAGCGAATATTGACATAAAATTACATGTAAAATATAATATAATGTATAGGTAATATTCTAGACTGACAAATGATATCGGTTTTTTTTAAATGCCCTAACTCAAATACGAAAAACCGCAACAACTTGAAATTATCATTAAACCTTTATATTGACGTTTTCTATACATGGTTAAAATTTCAAAGTATTTTGACTTATTTATAGACAATTTAAATTTTCGGTTTTTCTAAATTTTTCGTTTAAAAATAAAATACACTTATACAATATTTATAAATAACATTGTATTATATTCTAGACAAACATATCATCTCCTTTCAGAATCGTTTTTCGTATACAATGATACCTATCATTGAATTCAAATTTAACAAATCCAATATAATGACCTATCCTATGAAGAGTCGCACTTCACCCCCAAGTGTACAGCAGAGCCCATCCGGTTCTTTTTTATGTTTAATTGCCATTTAATAGTAAAAAAGGGTCTTATGAAAAACGAATTAATTAAATTAATTCAATAATTATTTTTCTGAACAGGTGAAAAAGTGAAAATATATCATAACTCGTTTTTTATACGGCCCCTGACTATTGTGTTATACAAAAACGAAAAATTGGAAAATAAATAATAACAGAGATATTTGCATCAAAAAACAATTTAGGCGCTAGTAAAATATTTACTTGGTATCACAAAACAGAACTCTATATAACAACATAACGAAATGTTATCAAAAGATCCGAGTTCAATTAGATTAATTTTTCTACAAAATCTCCTAAGTTCCTAAGCAAATCGTTATCACCGCGAACACACAGATGTTTTTGTCGGATTTTATAATCAAGATTGAAGTAAATTTTTTTCTATTGATACTGATTTTAAGAGTGACTATTGTTTTTTTCTGGAAAATATGATTTTTAGGATTCAAAAATTGAAGAACAGTACAATTAAAAGTTCGACTTAACTTTGAAAGCTTACTAAAACCAAAAAAAGTTTTCTGTTTAAATTTGATATATTCTCATATACATTCTTACCAAAGTGGTTCTTAAGACTGCAACCCACTCTTTGTATATTTAAGTGATGGATTTATTGGGGGGAAGGGAGTTGACGTAATGATCACCCATATTGCGCTTTTTTCTTTTATCGCAGGTTTATTAAATATTTTTGAGATAGGTATACAATATTACAGATATACACAGTAAATATTTATAAATATTTACTATTGAATACTATTGTCGTTGCTTTCACCTCTAATAATAAATAAATAAGTAAAAGCTATATAAAAATAAATACATACATAATTTCAATAATAACTATAATAAATAAACGGGTGAATAAATAAATTGTTAATAATAATAATGTATAAATTAATAAGGTTTCCTGGTTGGCACAATAATAATAATAAATAAGTATAATAAATGCAATGTAATTATAATACCAATGTGGCTCGACTGGCTCAACAAATACAATAAATAATCGTTTAATGAAATATATAATATAACTGGCCCACAGTTAATATACTAAAAATAATAACAAACAATGTGGCCCACGTGGCACACAAGAAATGATAATAATTGTATAATAATAATTTGCCTAAGATTGCACACTGCAGTGTAATGATAATTAATATTGCAACAAACCTTATTAGCCTTTGGCGGCTAGGCTCGTCGGCCTTTAACCAAATAAACGAAACAAATATGGTCGACCAATACTTACGTGTGACTATGTTGAACGGTGGATGCATCCCACGCGACCGCACCAACCCTTTGACTCGACAATTGCCTATGACGGCACACCGCAGTGTATACAGAATAATAAGTCACGGAGCTTGGTACGTGCGACCACCCAAACACAGTCACCAGCAAAGATTTTCATGTAACCTTCTGCGGCTCCGAACGATGACACAAATGACAAAAGCCACGTTATTCACAAACGACCGCTGATAAATCTATAAAATGAACAAATGAAAAAACACTGGACAATAGTGATTGCTTCGAAAAGATAATTTACCAAACAGCCTTTTCACAAGACAAAAAGTGATGTGTAACAAAATTTAAACTCGTATTGGTTTTTTAATCTTGTTAACTTTATTTATACAATTCCATATAATATATATCATATTATGATGTTTATAATAATAATAATAATAACAAAAAATGCACCATATAAAGGTGTTACAATATAAAAACTTTTTTCATAGCACCAAAATTAAATTTGACGAAAAAAGTAACGTACGCACTGGGCGGGAAATGCAAGAAGACATACGCAGTCAACGTGTTAATATAAAAAATGGAAAGTCTTCAGTACAATATTTGAACTTGAATTTAAAAACATTTAACGTCTATTTTATAATGTGAATTTTATGTAAACCTCATGTATTCAACCGAATTTATTGATTGAAATTAATAACGATTTGCTTCAATCGAAAATTTTACACCAAATCAAACTTTTCTACTTATATACACTGGACGGTCCTGGTTTGCGCACAAATACCAAAAAGACAACTAGTTTGCGTACAAAACTACCTTAAAATAAATAGATATAAGGCACATAATATCTACTATGACAACTTTCCTAAAGGTGACTTATAGTCTCATCATGATCTTTCGGTAGAGTCGGAAAATGTTTTTCCCAAGTGGCATACATGGAATTTCGAAGTAAATGAATATCACTATGTTGTACATTATTGTCTTGATTTACTTGAAGCTCTCGTCTTATAATATTATTTGGTTGTATGTGTAGTTCTGTCTTGGCCATACGTTTTACACTGCTGCGAATCATCTCTTTTTTATTTCATTTGCTGTGTATTTGTTATGATCAGTATGATCATTTATAAATCGTATTACTTAAGTACATTGTGGGTTTAAAATAGCTATAGCTTTGCATTTTTTTTTCGTACAACGTTAAACAAGTTATTTGTACTCATAGTTTTTGTAAACTTAAAATTGTTTATACTTGTACATTTATTACCACGACGCGATTTAAACACTCCACTTAATACGAAATCCATGATAAAAATTATAAATGTTAAGTCGTATAATACGTTCCGCTCACTGAAAATTATCACGTTAGACTACATTTTCGCTTTTATAATCGCCTGATATATTGAAAGATAGTTATAATCAAACGAAGTCCCAACAGGAAGTTTCAGGTAAAAATTAAATTAAAATATTAGATTCTGCGCAACAAGTTGCAGTCAATACACTTACCACCTAAAAAAATAAAAACTCTTAAATTAGAATCTAATTTAAGACTATTTATTTATTTTAAAATCTGATTTTACTATGTTAGATAAACTTTTAAAAGTGTATTGCTTATTCACGTATGTGTTTTTCGATATATATATATATATATATATATATATATATATATAATTAATAGGTATGATATATTATCAAATAAACGCGGACGAAATATTAACACGGTTTGCAAATCGTGAAAAGTTTTCATATAATAAAATAGCGTTCACAAAGTATTGTTGGAACAAATGTCATCGAATGCCGAGCTTGCGAGATATTATGTCTAAGACTTTATTGCGACGACTCAGTAGCTGTGAGACAACCAAAAATTGCTATATAATGTAGTGCTTGAGAAAATAACATATTTACCGAACGTTCGACTTTAATATATTCAGTCGGATCGTTGCGCTAAATAACATTATAATCGGTGGATGCGGCAAACTGCAACATAATTATTGCGTTTCGGCTGTACGTGAGGTGTCCTATTATTGTGCCATAAGCGTGTTTCATTTGGAGGAAAAGAGTTTAAAATTTTATTTTAAGTCGATCGCGCCTAAAAAAATTATATTTTATTATTTTTTTCTCTCGTCGTTATTCAAATCAAATAAAAATACAATACGCTTTGAACATGATGGCTTCAACATGTGTGCGCAACATCAGAGGTATCGTGCTGCGCGATTACCGACAGAAAATTTATACATGACATAAGTACGTACTTCTTCATTGTTAAAATCTACTGTCCATCATTTATGGGTATTATTATGTAAAATGTTTTGTGTCGACCATGGTCTCCGAATTGATTTGTATCCCACTGTTATTGCTGATAAAAAACGACCGTACTCTTATATTGTGACGGTAAAAACTTCAGTCCTAAATAAAGATTTTTTTCTTTTTTTACACTCCGAAAGACGAGCATGATATTAAAGCGTATTTTTTTAAGTTTATAGAAATACGGTTAAGGATAACTCATGTACTATATATATATATATATATATATGCGTTAAATTATTTATCTATTATCTTGTTTTTGATTATGTACTCATTGTAAGCATTATATTTAGTTCATAGAAAAACAACCCGAGGATATTATTTAATCTTTAAACCATTATTATGTAATACCGTTGTCTGCAGCATTCATATTTCATTCACTTATGTACACAAAATAATATGGTTAGTAAATCATCATATATAATACATAAGACCATTGATTTTGTAACAAGATAAAGGGTTCGTACATATTGTTATGTCCCGTCGGTTAAGTCCAACGGGGACATATAATATTTGTTCGAGTCAACAAAACACCTGTCTTTCGCAAAGACAGGCATCTATCTTCTGCACTTGTTATGACTGAGATAGAGTACATGCTCAAAAATGAAGAGAATCCTTACGCCCTAAAGAAAGAGCACCGGCTCATCATGAATAAATTGAGAGGGGACAAATTGACGTTTTATCCTCCTAGTGGTTTGTACGCCTGGTACATGGCACAGGTAATTCGTCATAAAGTCAGTTGCAACTCCAGTCGAGTTGAGCTCCAAAAACTGGTAGAGATAAGCACGACTTGCGCGGAAAAGTCATACGCAGATTGGAATCACACTAGCATTCATCTGCCTAGAGACGAGCTCCCTGAACTGATAAGTAATGTGTACGCAAGGAAAACGGAGATGGATGATGTCTTCGATGCGATAACCTACGACACCCGCTTCGAAGCCGCATGGGCGACTAGGGTGATGCAGGGCTGTGCATATGGCAACATGCACATGATACACAGAGGTGAGGGTGCTGTGTACATCACAACGCATGCACATCTTGCGGGTCTGCGCGATATGATTGCTGCGTGGTTTGATGTGCTGGTCTACGCATTTTTAGCAAGGGACAAATACCCAGGGCATGACCTATATCAGGAAACCGTGTCAGGAACGATTTAACAAAAAAAACACACATCAACTATTGAACTATTAAGTTATATTTTAGACACAGTATTATTATAATGAAAAATGATAGACTTTGTGCGTATGCTGCTAATCAGGGTTGCGAAGTGTTTAAAACAATTGGTTTTAAACGTGTGTTTTAAGCGTTTTAAACATGACTCCTTGTTTTAAACATTTAATACATCAACGTTTAAAACATGTTTTTTTTATAGTCTTTTAAAACAAAATTATTTATCTTATTTTCAAAAATTAATCTAGGATGTTGGTCACACTGTCATAGAAATGTTCAAGATACAAACTACGGTAAATTGTCAGTTAGTATCTAAATGCCATAATGATAACATTGATAACTAAATTACGGTTAACGATGTCAATGATTCAATTTTTTTTTTGTTTATTAATAATTCCATGTTCGTGTTTATTATAGTCTATAAAAAATATTATCATTATCCATTATAACTATAATTAACTATTAAGTTTCATATTTTTATATATAATGGCTTCAACCGGTAGAAGAAAAGATCCTGTTTGGAATTATTTTCTAGAAATAAAACCAAATGGTACTACTAAAGGTACTCGAGCGAAGTGTATAAAATGCAATTTTGAAATGTCTGGGTTAGTAGATCGAATGAAAACACATCTAAATAAATGTAATGTAGCTTCAATATCAAATGAAGTTCAAATCGATGAAGAACTAAGATGTTTTGATAATAATGGTATGTAAATTTAATACATGACTCTTTTGACATAAATGACAATTGATAATGTTGATATTGACGTACAACCAATTTTTTTTCGCAAGTCATGTACTTTTCACTTGCAATTATAATATTATTGTCACTTATGGGTTATGGCCTACGGGCTATAACTTTTGTTACAATCGACTGTTTAGCCACATTGATTATTGTATTGCACTATGGTTGTGATGTTCGCAGTATGGTTACAGATAATGCTGCTAATATGAGGAAAATGCGATTAGAACTTAGTACATCAGATTTGAGCTCTAATGAATATTCACATTTAGACATAATAACTTATGGTTGTTCATCACACATTTTAAATTTGCTAGCTCATGATTTAGAAGATACAGTTATTAAAAATAAGGCAAAACAAATTATTAAATATTTCAAGTTTCACCATTTTCCTGCTGCTAAATATAAAGAACTTGGTGGTTCATCTTTGGTACTTCCTTTTGATGTTCGTTGGAATACAATGTTTGACTGTCTGCAATCCTACATCGATAATTGGCCAATTTTATACAAAGTATGTGTTGATCATAGAGCAGCAATTGATTCTAAGATAACTTCTATGGTAATAGATATGAATTTGAAAACCAATACAGAAGCATTTATAGTAAAGTTAAAAAAATTGTCTTGGGCTTTAGATGTATCACAAAAAGATAATTGTACAATAGCAGATGTGGTTGAAATGTGGATTGATCTTAAAGATTTTTTTATAAATGAGTTTGGTACTGAAAGTGATGAAATAAAAATATTTGAGAAAAGGTATGATATGGCTATTCAAGATGTTCATTATTTAGCTAATATATTACATCCAAAATATAGAGGACAGAAATTAAATGTAGATCAACATGATTCAGCTTTAGAATATGCTAATCTTTATTTTCCAACTGCTATGTCAGAAATTATATCATTTCAAGCTCAAACTAGCCCATTTAAAGGATACTTATTCAGTGACAATGCAATAAAAAATATTTCAGCTCTTATATGGTGGAAAGCATTAATAAAACAAAATAAAATTTCCAAAGATTTAACATATTTAGTAGAGCAACTTTTCACATCAATTTGCAGCTCTGCCGGTATAGAGAGACTTTTTTCAACCTTTGGTTATGTCCATTCAAAAACTAGAAACCGTCTTGGAGTGGAAAAAGCTTCAAAACTTGTAACAATTTTCAAACATTTAAATAAACCAAACAAAGAATAAGCTGTTTATATGTTTTTATTTTACTTATTAATTATTATAAAATTTGTAAGAATAAAATAAAACAGATTTATTGATGTTATTAGTTGTTAGTTTGTTACTTGTTAGTTTGTTACCTAATATTATAAATTATTTGTAATATTGATATAGAATAATTATTTGTATGTTGACCCTTTTTATGTGCTGGTAGTTGGTACTCATACTGAACGTTATCTATTTAATAGTCAATGAATATTTTCTTCTTATTATAATTAATTTATACTTATTTGTTATATTACTCATTAGTCATTACTCATTACTCATTAGTTATTAGTTATTGACACTTATAATATCTGCAATAAAAGTATATAAATTAAAATCCTCTTTAGTTCTGTTAATGTTACAGAAAATACCGTTTTAAAAAAGCAAAATATTTTTTAAAAAAACCTAGTTTTAAACAAAAAAAAACAGTTTTAAACAATGTTTAAAACAAACAAACTAACTAACAATAAAAAACTGTTTAAATCATAAAAAACATTGTTTTAAACAAAAAAAACGGTTTTTTGGTTTTTTTTAAAAAAAACTGTTTTTTTTGCAACCCTGCTGCTAATACTCGACTGCCGGAGCTATATCGGTAGGCCGATGGCAACGGTTGTCGATGTATGTTGCAACTCAGCATTTTATTATTATAAACTAACAAGTAATAAAGAGTAATAAGAAGGGGTTCTTAACAATATAGTTAACATGATAGTATTTATTTCTTAGTAAAATCATAATTATGTTCATTGGCAACTATTGCGAATAATAATAAAAAATCAAAACAAAAACAGTAGAATAAAATTATTAACAATAATTATTATTAATCTCGTTTTACATTAAATCCGATTACGATTTTGTTTGTTGTTACAATGTGTAACAGCTGTACCGAGTCATATTTTTCTTCGGTGTGGAACGTCTGCAGAAAATAGTTTTATTTATGAATATACTCGATTTATACTCGTAAGTCCAACGGTCTTAATCCGAATTCGATTGCCCGGCGTTATTTTATAATATAATTTTATCTAAATGAATTAATTATTCCTTTATCGTTCCGTCCGAAATAGTTACCATGATATATGCAATATTATATGTAAAAAAAAAAAAACAATAAGGACTTTTCCATGTTATTAAATGAACGATCGAAGTCAATCAAATTTTTTACAAAGAGGCAACAAGAAGAGAACCCTTTAGTACTTCGTTTTTTCGCATTATGAATACGACCTAAATGGTTTATATTGTGTTCTTACTTTCCATCGGCATCTGCAGTACTATTTTTGTAAAGAAAAAAAGTTGCGGGATCATAATCATATTAAATTATTAAAACTAAATTAACTATACAATTAATAGCTTTGTAAAAAATAGCGGTTGGCGATATTGAAATACCTTCATTGGTAAATTAAACATAAAGAGATAAAAAGAGAGATAAAAATAAAGAGATTTTACTGATGCGATATTGGTGGTACACTTATGTATGTTTTACTTGTTGGAATGAACAACTCTCAGAGGAGAGAAAACCGCTAATAATAAAATACTTGTTTTGCATCTTACATTCCATCTGAAACTTTTGACGTTAATTTAATAAGCAAAAGTTCACAGAAAACGGAGTGAAAAACAAGTAGATATCGACCGACAGTTTTTTCATATAGTGCTTACCAAAAATATTATGGTCAAGATGGTCAACATGATTTCTCGACCCATCGGGTGTGGGAAGTTTGTTCACTTTCGGAACAGGAATACGTACAGACACATTTTCAGAGCTAGGAACTTACGTACTTACGAGCTAAAACACAAATAAAAATATACTCTCAGCGCATCAATGTGCCTATACCCAATGCTGGATGTAGGAAATTTGACGCCCGGGACTCGTAAAAACGCATTGCCCTTACGTACGGGGTATGGTCATGACATTTTTGTTTTTCATGAACTTAAGAGCGCTCTTATACCAGCAGCAATTGAGACAAGTATACCCATCCTCCCCTAGATCTGGCACCGCCCATACCTATCCCAACAATGCGTTTTTATGAACTTGTATAAACGGATATTCGAGTTTTATCATTTTTTCTTTTTCGATTTTAAGGAAACACATGTACGTTGTACAGCAAAGCAAGCGCTGTCCTAACGCGGTGCTACATGGAAAAGCGCCACGTGGCTAATATGTCATAGTAGCACGGTGTTAGTGATTATAATGGTGTACATGGTGCAAGTTCGAATACTACCACGACGAATCGCTGAGTCTCTGTCGATCTGAACGAGAAACTGACTAGTTTGCAGTTTTTTCTCACACCCTTTTCGTCGCTTTTTATTTCGCCCGCGTTGTTTGCGTCACTACTCTTGGAAACGCGTTCACGCATACATTATTATTATAATAATACATACCCAAGCGAATATATTATATACATGGTCTGTAAATGTACATGTATATGGGGCGTGTGTGTGTGTGTGTATGAATATGTATTTGTGTGCGTGTATGTGTATTATGTATTGGTGTATAGCGATAACGATTGTTTTATTCGCGATGTGTGAACGTTATATTATTTCCACTGTCTGAGCTCAAGCGGAGTGACGGTGGTAGGTCTGAGTTCACGAAGGACCGGAGAAACATAACGAGAGAAAAAAAAAAATATTCGCTCTGTCAGCTTCTTTCGCGAACTGCATTCGCTCGAGTGACGCTTTTGGTGAACGGTACATTTTGAAATACGTGTGTATTTTAAAAATGACAGAAACGTATACGTGATAAGGTACCAACCGATGATAGTTACGGTAGTATTAAATATAAAATAGTTTTTATTATTTTCGAACTATTCAGAACGAGGTTGCATTGATAAATTAATCATCGTGTGTGCGTGCATATATAACTGAAACGTCTTCGACTTTATACTAGAACCGACGTTACTAAGTATGCAAAGCACTTTCGAAATTGTTTTCAACTACAGATAATTATTATAATAGGTGGCGAAAATATTTAGAAATATAATTTTGTCGCCTTCAAATGAATTATGTGAAATAGCAAAACTTTTTAATCCGATCAACCCGTTCATAAGCTGTTCGTGCACATAGACATACATATTTATGTATTAGTGTGTGTGTGTGTGTGTGTGTGTGTTGCGTGTTTGTACTTATGTGAATGTACAATTTTGAACATCATTTTGTTTTCACACGCAGTCCGATGATTTACTCTCGTACGTATTTCCAGAGCATCAAATGTTAGTAATATATTATTATATAAGCTTATATAATATTTAACATTTATTTTGTACTTTTCATTAATAATTCACTGAATAATTGCAAAAATGCTTCACAAACGAATCTTGATTATCCACTTGCAACGGTACCAATACGGTGAAAGATAATTGAATTGGACGAATAAAAGAAAGAAAAAATCCATTTTCATACTTATAACATATTAATATTAAATGCATTAGTGTAATAACGATAAAAATAAATGACTCAGAAAACAGTAATTATTTTCATAATATACGATAAAATAATGTATATGACGGCGGAGGGTGTATAATAGAAGCTGGCGGATAAGAAATTTAATCATTTTTGAAACACATTTTATGTTCAAATTGAATAAAAAATAAAAATTCTTCATAAACAATTTTTAATAATTTCCTCACAAGTTTCTGAGTGCATGGGTAAAACGAAATATTGTTTTATTATAATAATAATGATTTCCATGAATATTATGTTCTGACGTTCCATACATTTCAAAACTGTTTTCGCTTTTTGTAGATTCAGTTATTTTTAATTTATTATTTTCTTTGAATCGTATATTGATACAAATGTTTTCATTTCTTGGATTTTATTTCACGAAATTAATTTTTTCCCGAAAATCATGTTGTTTAAAATTGTACAAAAAACATTTACCACATAAAAATATAAAATAAAAATTATGTTTTACAGTTTTGTTTTTGTATAATTTATGATTTCTTGTTTAAATTCAATAGATATCTACTAAAAAGTTTACATTATTATTATTTTATACTCGTTCAAATGTATTTATTTAAAAGTTTTTTTTTTTTTTTTTTTTGTAATTGTTTTACGTATACGCATTACGTATTAAGTTATGACTTATGAATGAAACAATCTACGAAAGTCTATTATTGTCTTACGTACGATTCTGAACATTTAAACGAATGATGATTAATAGTTGTCCACAACTGTCAATAACTATTGATGGGAAAACTTTACAATATGTGCCATTAAGTGAGCTCAGCTCTGCCCCATTATTTGTAACGTCTACCCGGTACCGTCTATATATAGACTCTACCGTGTTAACGACTACTGGACGAGTGAACATTACGTCATGATAATATTCACTCGGGTCATAAAATACTAACCACTACGAAACGTGAATTCGACAGATAAACTTTTGCCATTACGATTTCCGTCAAATATCTCGTCCAGAGTTATAAATGTGTTCAGCGGTACATGGACACTTTATTACTATTTACCTTGGTGTATTTATGGTCCTACAACAGGCGAAGGATAAAATATTAAAACTGCATATGAATATTAATAATTATTAAGTTTAAATTTATATTGATTATTTAGGACAGTACTACTTATTATACCATCGTATAACACTTAGATCAATGCTTCTTTGCCTACGAGCTGTGTGCCTCCAGAGTGTCATTTGTATACATTGAGGGGGGGAGGGGGAAGTGTGGCGTGAAATATTAATGCGCAAAAGTATAATTTTAGGACATAATTAACGAAAAAAATCCCTATTATCTTAATGATCTCGATGGAAAACATTTTCCACACTTTACGCTTTAGGGCACCATTATAATATTACATTAAATTAACGAGGGCACATTAAAAAAAAAGCTTGAGAATCACCGACTTCAAACGCAAGTGGACGATCACAATATTTAACGAACCTTCGTTAAAAAAAAATAAAAATAAAAAAAAGAAGAGAATGACATTGGTAAATGGTTATAATTATGTTAACAAAATACTTAGTGTCTACGAATATAATTTTTTTTTATACTATAATAAAATCATAAAAGGTATGTGTTGGTTGAATGTATATTAATTGTGAACCTGATTATTCAATTAAATGCATTACGAATAAATTATTTTACAAAACTATAACACCAGAAAATTGGAGGCAGAGGAACGGAAAGCATTTTGATACTTAGCCATTGAAAAACTATCCGACACTTTCTTCTTTCCTCCCATCAAATATTCATAAGTACATCTCCAATACTCATAACGCTATTTCTTTTGAGTAGTTTTAGTTTCTATTTTTTTTTTTCCAACAAGAAAATAAATATTTTCCTGTACTATAAATGAGACAGAAAATATGAATTATTATTATCATAACGTATAGCTAATAATGACAGAAACAGTATGATTTTACCCACTGTGCATTCAATGTTTCAAAACGCTGTACGATTTAAGTTGCAACGCTAACAGCGCCTACAAACGTTTGCTAAACATCGCGCATCTGTTTTCACTCGTTATATTGTAACGTTATTTTATGTTTACATATCAACATCGTATAAATATGAAATATAATAATATCTCAACGTCTTTGAAACATGTTTCTATAGTATTTCAAGGATATTAATATCAGCTACAGCTGATAGCTTAGCAACATTTTGCCGTGATTTTATAAAAATCATTATAATGACAAGCAACCACAGTTCGATTTCGCTTAAAATGTACAATAAAATTAAAGACAAATCTTCTTCGAACATACTTGAATTTGATATACAATAATTGTAGTTTATTTTCAAAATTGATCATTCGAAAACTTCGATTTAAACATCGACGTAAACATATCACACGCTTCATAGTTATTGTGTTGAATTTAATTTGTAAAATACATACGCAATGTTTGCATCCAAAAACGTTAAAAGATATCCAGCGCTCGACCGCATTATGGAATCGTTTAACTTCGAAGATCGGCGAGGCAAATTAAAGTCAAATGTTCCGATGCTGATAGGTCTTGCAGTTTGCGCACACACGATACGCTTCACGCAGACATAAGCAGCTATGAAAATCGAGTCATTGGACATGACGTGGTATACTCTCCATAATTGTCGACTTGGTATCCGCTTACCCGTTGGTCGATATAATCTTCAACCTTTTTCGACTCGTGACCTATTTATAGACCTATCTATTGCTTTTTGTGTATCCGACTAAAGCGCCGTGCATACTTTATTGGCAGAAACAATGATCGACGTGCGATCAAAAGCACTACAGGTATGCAACTGAATGAATAAATCAATTTAAATTTTTCCCAACAAATTTGAAAATCGGTGCGCATCACGATCCGATTTTGGATTGAATTAAAGGTTTATGCCCGCCCAACTGTCTATGGCAGTAGCAACATTGTCGGCACCTCTTCCTTACAATGATGATTTATTAGCATACGCACGAAAGAAGCTAATAGAAATTTTGTCAATTGGAGGTTTTTTTTGTTTCTCGTAAGCATACATCTCAACATTATTATAACGGGTTCATTTTTACTCCGAAATTTATGATATGCGATAATCACACTTAATTCAACTACCACGACCATGTCTTGTTTCAAACTGCAACAATCTAAGAAATAATACCGCAATAAACACGACTGTTTAAAAAGTGATTTAAATCAAAGAAAAAAATACACCAAAATACTCTATCGTACGAGTATTTCTCATATTAAAATATCTATTTGTTTATTTTATTTTATTTTTTTTATATAAAACGTAAAGAACACATTAAATTTGAAATAAAATTTATAAAAAAGCTTCCACCAATTTCAAATTTCGCTAATCATGTTTTAGAAAATGACCATAATTCAAATCTTGATATCAATTCAGAATTAGTAATATTAAATACCAAAAATAAGTTATAAAGAGTTATACATACACAATGAAATAAAGAAAATTATTTTAATAATATTTAAAATGTACAAATCGATTATAAAAAGGGTATTTTAAATCAATGCACTTTGGATAATAATAAATAATATTTATAACCAAATTAATTATATTTTTCAACAATACCTGATAAAAACTCATTTTTAATAATCTCTCCTATTAAAATAAAATTATCTCTATGCAAAATAACTAATTTTTCTTAATTTTTTCCTTCTTTTATTTTTTCATATTCAGTCGAGATGTTATTGAATTATTTATATAATAACTGATGAAAAATATACGTCACCATTTGCAAAATAATAAGGTTTAAAAGAAAAGAATTAATCCAGAATAGGATAAAAAATATGTTTCCGCAATATTACTCGATCTAAATGATTTCAAACTACAAAGAAATATATTGTAAACCGAGAACACACTGTGAACAATGATATTTAATAGTAAAATATTGCTCCACCGAGTTTAATGAAATTTATTTTCTATATTATTTTCATCCGGCACTTTCGTGTACCGAGTGCAAGCTGTCGTGATTCATTTATGCAAAATATTTCAACGGATGTATTGTTGCGCGCGGGGATGTTGTTTTACTAAATTCTGCCGGTTAATTTAAAAAAAAAAATTTGTATCAAAAGGATTTTTGAATAAAATTATCTCTAATATATTTTTTGTCCATACTGTTTTTAACCATGGAATAATCTCGTGAAAATTCGAATCTGCTCGGGGAAAATACAACACAAACTGGACTATTATTAAATAATAATGAATATTTAAATACGCGATAACTACCTAAACACGTTGAACACTAAAAGCGTTTTAAATATTATTGAATTTGAGCTAACACGCATTTTCAGATGTCGATGTTATCATGACTCAGCATGTTGTGCGGTAATAATGGAGATAAATATAAATACTAAATTTCTCAATAAAATTATTGTTGTTGGTAGAGGTTTCTTCCATATATTTTATCGGCCAAATGTTTATTTGATGTGAAAACTTAATACAAATAAAATGGTTGAATACAATTGTATTAAATAAATTTTATAAATGTACTCACAACCACTTGCGACAGTCACTGCTGACGTACAGTACTTCCACAAATGTATTTATTTTCATTAATTTAAGCAATTTTTTTTTCGACGTTTTCAATGAAAAATAACTTTAACGTATAATGCACTTTGTTAGCGAATTCTATTGTGGTGTGATTTTACTGCACGTTGTATAATATTGCAATTGACGGCTAACCACAATTTTGGATTGCTTTATATTCAACAATTTCAGTGCACTAAAAAACTAATTACATATTGTTATCGAGTTAGATTTTACGTTCGTCACGGAATAATTCGTTACGATATTATATCATTCATTTTTGTTATCGGTACAGCTTCTACTATAGTAAGATTATTTTTCTTATAACACAAGCCCAATAGGCAGTATAGTAGATTTTGTTTTGGTTTATTGGCAGGTTTTTGTTTTATATAATTGATATCCGATGAGTGAGAACAGGGCCGTTCCTGCACTTATAGTACTTAAGGCAATTATTTTTTTCAGATCCTTTATAAAACATTCTCACTCACCCACTTGTAATAATATCCACACAATGTTTCGTTAAATTTTTTTTACGCGTTTCAGAAGTGCGTTCAATATAAATTAAAAAACTAAAATAATTATTGGTGTTTCAATTGTTTAAATAGTTTACTTAAAGAATTAGTCAGTCTTTGACGTGGCCAAGAATTAAAAAAAACAACTAATTTTAAAAATTATTTTCACTTAAGTGGATGATTGTAGAATTTAAAGATATACCAGAACTTTCATCGTTAAACATTTTTATTTTCTTTTAACAGTTGCTTTGTTCATAAACTTTGTTTTGTTGGAAACAGTTTATCATTTAAAAATTATTTTTGAAAACATTAGGCTTGTAAATCTAGAGCTAATTCGGGGCAAAGGCCTCACTTGAATTGATTTAGGGACAGTCTTGGGAAAAGAGCGTTGACGGTTTTTTATTTTTGGACAATATATAAAAAGTAATTAGATTATTGATATTTGTCAATATCCGCCGTTATACCTACAAGTTTGTCCACGTCAGTATATTTAACATAACTCAGTATGAGTGTGCATTAACTCTAAATTAAAGTAATATCGATGAGTACTGATTGTAGTACTCAAATTTTCATCGAAATCAAGAATTATGTGAGCCAACATTTTTAGATTTTTTTGCACTTGCTGGTGAATTAATACACGACCAAAATGATTCATGCAAACATTTTATTTTATATTTAAAGTACGCACTAGTGACAAATACGTAAGAAAATAATATGTAAGCAAATATTTAGTTCTTTACATGCACATCCATACATATACATATTTTTGTTTGGTAAAAAATATTATTTTCCCTTATAAATGTTTCGTTTTATTTCCCTATAAAAAACAAAAACATTCGAATATAAGTTGTATGTTTTCGTCGTGATGCCATTCAATTTTCGAATCGCCTGACTGATAATACACGTATAAACCTGATGTTAGGTTTATTGCAACAGAAAACGTAGGGGGAAGGGGAAAATGGGGGAAAAAAAAGATGAAAATAAAAAACCAATGGCTTTAACCAAAATGCCTGCGGTGTATTATATATAAGAAAGTGAAGGGATCTCGAAACTCAACCACTTCACTACCGCGAGCATATATTTTCACCGGCTATTGTTCCGGCCGTGCTCGTTTAGCCAACAAAGAACCAGACGTCTCTCTTCAGTGTACCATTATTATTATTAAAATTATTACATTTATTTTTTATGTATCATCAATATAATTTTTCCTTCTTTTTAATACTTCTATCTTGATGTACACACGTATAATTTACATATATTATTAAATTTATATGCATGTGTATGTTAAATAATATACATTATATCTCACATATAAACAATGATTTCCAACTACGATTGTCTAAACTGTATAATATTCGTACAAAGGAATTGAGAGTCAAAGTGAAGTGATATTTTTAAACGCAATATAGGTATATATTACTCTGCATAAATTTATGAGTTTCATGCGCGTGGGAAATTATCGTTTTTAAAAATATTCATAATTATTCAGTAGAACGATGTACTTTCGTTGTTGTTGAACGCAAGGCGTACTGCAGTGGAAATACTTCAGAACATATATTATGCACGAAAAAAAAAGCGATGGTAAAAACAATAGTGTATACCAATATGGCATACATTATTTAACTTCAGATGTTGTTTTGGTTGAGCGAGAATAATAAATATGTATGTATAAAATAAAATTTATATTTAAAAATGGAAAATTCAAAACCGTCGCAAAATTAAAAACCTATAGCTTGTATTAAAATCGGAAAAATAATTACAGATTGCAAGGAAGATGGACTCGTGTTTAAATAAAGTCGATACAAACCGCAGTGATCGCGGTTACAGATCACGAGAATTACAACGGCCACTGTTATCTCACCAACTGCCGCGACAGAACACTGTCCGCAACGACTCGGCCGTCTACTGTTCGACCCAATGTGATATCCCGATAGAATCGTCTCTGATAGATATTAATTGTATTTTAAATATAGAGGAAGACCAAAACATAAATGGATAAATGCAATTGAAAAATATATGAAGGCTGTTGGTGCGTGCATAGAGAATATAAAAAATCGAGACGAGTAGAAGTTTTAAGACAAAGGTTACCGACCCCGAATAGTTGGGAGAAAGGCGTAGAAGAAGAAATATGTTGATAACATTTGGTTTAAGGGAGCTGTTACTTGTACACTTACAGTAACATTTACACGTATAATACTTCCAGTTTATATAAATCATTTTTTTACGACTAAAACTACCTATTTAAAATCAATAATAATAATGTTCTTTATTCAAAAAATCATCAGTTATTCATGCTTTTTATTATTTTTGTTTTTGTTGTCATTTTCCATTTTTAATTTATCAACTCTGCCTTTTATTTATTTTAATATTTATAGTCAGCAGTTCTTTAATGTTATATCAACATATTTATATCTTGTTTGACGAAAGAAAAATCTTTTTTAAACAACTATTCAAAACATGTTTTTATATCTGTATTCAAAGTTTCATTTTATGATTAAAAGGACCCATTTTTTTAAATAAACTTTTTAAGTTGAAAATTGTTTTAAAAGCAGCAAATTCCGTACAAATCGTAAAATAATTTACTCAAATGTTTATAAAATAAAATCCTTATAAACAACTTTTGAAATGTTTTCAGTATAGTTAGTTATATTCGAAAGTTGATACTAAATTTTTAAAATAAAAATTCTATTACAGTAAAAGTTTCAAAAAATGATGTATTTTCAAAGTTCTTTAATTTAAACCAAAAGTCCTTTTTTTGTCAAATATGAAAATAAATGTCTTAGATATAGGATAAAAGTTTCAAGTTTCTAGTCACATTAATTTTTGCCTTATGACTGAATAACTAAAATCTGAAAAGTATAAGTCTCGTTCATAGCGCATTATTACCGTTTTCACTCTGGGTTTTTAGCAGTTTTTCTTCAAGCCTGAAAAAACTATTGTAATTTTAAAAAAATAACACCTCTGAATTAACACCACAGGCCGATTTCGATATAAAACGGTGACTAGATGTAATTTTTAGACCAGTATTTTAATCCGAAAAAATATTTACAGAAAATAAATTAAAAAACATTATTGTAAAACAATATCCTTCATTTCACTTAGAATCTATAAATACGAAAAAAATGAAATAAAATTAATGACATTGTATTTAAAAGATATATACAATATTTTATAAAATTCAAAATATATGTGTTTAAAAAAAGTATTATACTATTTATATTAAATTATTATGTGACGAGAACATCAGTATAATAAGTTAATAAAAATCAATTTCATATTTTCGAATTTAAATCTTCTACAGTTATCTCTAATCATACTTTTGTATATGGAAAAATATTTTTCCTCGTCACAAGACACAATTGTATACTTAAAACCTAATACATTTTCAACAAACGCTAAAAATCCGTTTTCCTTACCTGCCGTCGCGCCAGCCTGGCCTACAATGGAAATTTTGCGATTTTTGGAATACGAATAGTATTTTTTTGCATTATCATATTTTGATATCATCAGAATAATGAACTCTTCAATATACTCAAAAAGAGCAGATTTGATAACTAGTCGTATGGAAGTGACATTTCAAGAACTTCAATATGGTGTAATAATGGCGAAATGTGATACAACAGCTGGACATGTTTTAGAAACTATGCTCAATGACTGCCCAACAGCAATAGAGCAAAGGTCCTGTACAAATAAGAAATGTCCTGGTACATTATATAAATCTACACGTGATATTAATATTATATCATATCAAGTCAATAACGACGAAATGATTAAAGAGCTACAATCATTTTTGGACGAACGATTACGGAAAATTCAAGATTTATTGATAATTTCACTTCATCAATTTCTATTCAATTGTCAAAAATGCATTTTTTTATAGATGTTTTGTTTTGGAAAGATAAGAATGTATAATGTATAAAAATATTTATGATATAGTATGTTTTACCGATTAAGTCCGATAACAAAGTACAGTACTCGTATATTATTACTGTAATACCATAAAACTAGTATTTTTTAATCCTAAGGTAAAAATTAAATTGATTAATTTTTATGGATAATATAAGATTTTACTGTCATGATTTTTGCATCTAAGAAACCGGGTAAATCAGTAAACATTTTTTCCATTAAAAATCTTGCGATCGGGTTTCTTTGATAGCGTCTTTAAAGTTGAATAAATTATTTCATAAAGTACTAATTCAAAAAAGAACCGGATGGGCCTCGCTCTGCTGTACAGTTAGGGGTAGAGTGCACCTCGCTTATAGGATAGGTCATTATTATAATGGATTTGTTAAATTTGAATGCAATGATAGATATCATTGTATACGAATAACGATTCTGAACGGAGTTCATATGTTTGTCTAGGATATAATACATTGTTATTTATAAACATTGTAAAAAGTATATTTTATTTTGAAACGATAAATATATTTTT
Organism: Sipha maydis; assembly: GCA_034509805.1. Lineage (NCBI taxonomy): Eukaryota > Metazoa > Arthropoda > Insecta > Hemiptera > Aphididae > Sipha > Sipha maydis. The sequence continues at coordinate 132,484 of JASXSY010000377.1, read as the reverse complement.
CAATTAGGATGGGTTGGCAGTTGCATACAGCGATATAGTTTGTCAGTCTAGAACATTCTACATTATAATATATTTTACATGTAATTTTATGTCAATATTCGATGATCAAACGCTTATAAAAAAAAATTGTGCCTATGGATTTTAATAATTTTTGAATGACATTAAGAACTACTTCTGTGGAATCTTCGATTAAATTTTCAAGTATTTTGTCGTAGCCAAATTTTTTTTATCACCGATTTTAAAAATAAAATGTAAAAAATCGAATATTTTAAATGCCTATAAGTGGCTTAAAAATCAATATAATATTTTGAAAAAAATATTGCATAAAAGAAATACCAATCTTAACAGCTGGTAGAAATTTCAAAAATCTGCGACTTATACTTTTTGAATTATAACTTATATTTAAAATTGTCTGAGAATAAATCGCTATTTTATGCAATTTCGTAAATATTTAAATTTCAATCAGTCATACAATTTTTTCCTCTTAGTCCGGTAGAAATTTTTTTAAAGATTTTTGAAGAGTAGCTCATAGATAACCTAGTGTTAAAATGTTGAACCTTAAGTATGAACAAAAAAAATTTTATGAATTTTTATCTACAAAATAACTTGCAAATTATCGTGGTTTTTACATATTTCGTATAAATTGGAACTTTGAGCACTTATAAAAAAAAATTGTGACTTACGATTTTAGATTTTTTTTTATCAGTTAAGGAACAACTTATAAGAAACCTTGTATTAAATTTTCAAGATTTTCTGGGCAGCCAAAAAATTTTTATCGTTATTTTAAAAAAAAATACTTAAAAAAATTGAAAATTTCAATTGTCTATAAATAGCTCAATAAAAATCAAAATACTTTGAAAATTTAATGGTGTATAGAGAACGCTAATCTAAACATTTGGTAAAAATTTCAAGTATTTACATTGATTAGTTTTTGAGTTATAGCAAAATAAAAAATTTGATTATGTCGAAAACTGGTTTTGCGTAAAAACTCCCGTTTTTCCCAAATTTTTTTATGGTTTTTCCCGTCGCATTTAAAAAATATTGGAAATTTTTTACTTTTGACCCCCCAAAGTACCAAATAGATTCACTTTCCTTTCAGAAAAGTTGCTACATAAGCAAATCGAAGCATTTTTACTGCCCCAAATCGTGTCGACAGACACAAAAAAAAAAAAAAAAAAAAAAAAAAAAAAAAAAAAAAAAAACACACATCATTGTAAAATCAATACATTCTTCACTCCGTTCAGAATCTAAAATAATTTAGATGAATGTTTGGAATTGAGTCAACGCAGCACCGAATCAGCAAGGATGGCACAAATTACATTATCAAATATCCCTCAAGTGTTAATTCATGGAAGTACAATGTATGAGCATCGTCGAGTGATAAGTTTTCGTCAAGTAAAAAGTAACTTACGAAACTCGATTGGCCATTATCAAGCCTATTTAAAAAGAGCTGGAGAAAATAATTGGGAACTTTATAATGATCTCGAGAAAAAACCCATTCTTACATCAAAAGTATCATGTAAATTTTTATTTTATACCATTTAGTATGATGATCAAATACGACTTTTTAATAAATTGACTCAAATGTATCAAAGTCACAAAATCCGCAAAATGTATACAATGGGTCAGGCTGGCGCAACGGTAAAAACACGTAAACGGTTTTTTAGAGTTAAAAAAATTCCGTGTGAATTCTGGTGATAGTCGTGCAAATTTATGCGAATGGTGTGCTAAATATTGGTATATTTATATACGTGCGTTTTCAATACACTTCGTTTTGGTCGAAATCGTTTATAACACATTTTACGTAGGTAATTGAAATATTCCTCGTGGTAAATTTCTGTTTTAAGCCACAATCCCTAACGAGTTAATATTGGTAGTGGGAAGAATACATTTATTTGGAATAGATTTATTTTAAAATAAGTCTTTATGCATGAAAGTGCTTTTAAAAATAATAAAGATAAAATTTTTTATTATGATTATTTTAGAATATGCAACATTTATACAACTAGATAGAAATTTGCAATCAATATGCATTTTTATTATAATATGCAAAAATATGCAAAAATATGCACAAAGAAAAAATGTTAACTACAAAGTCAACACTTTATGAATGTCGACATTTATAGTCAAAATTATTCTAGTATGGAAGAATTTGTATATAAATCCAGGCACTAAAACTCTACAATAAAGGCATTAAAAAATTGCATGTTATGCTACAGAAAAATGCATTTTGACCAGGAAATTGCAACTAAAAAAGACTTGAAAATGTATAAGTTTAACTGAAAAACATTTTTAATATCAAAAATTAATTTCAAAAAATAATTTTCTATACATAAATTGTATTAATTTTTATATGATTAAACAATTAATTCTTAGAACAAATAAATATAATTTAATAAATATTGAAAACAATTTATTAAAAACTGTTTTATTAAATTGTATGTACCTGTTAACACAATTTTTCAATTGTTTACAATAAAAAATTACAATTATTTTTGTTATTTTGTAATATCTTAAAAAAAAAAACAATGTATTCAACATCATAATTTTAAAAGAATTATCAATTTAAAAATTATTTTAATTATAAAAACTTAAAATTTTAAATATTATTTTATGTTAATAAATACATACTATTTAGTTGCATCTCCATTGTTGCATTGTACTATTAAGGAATTTTTAAAAGTTTCAAATTTAAGTAATCTGCGATTATCAATGAGAAAAATTTTGTATGAAGTAAATGACCACATTTACTGATTTTATTGGAGTAAATCTCAAATATGTCATATTGTCGAGATTTAAATCTTCTGGCAGTTCCAATTTTAACACTTCACTGTTCAACATTTTCCAAACTGTACATATTGACTTAAATCCAGTATTTTTACTAAAACTGTCTTGATCTTTAGTTATACGGCCTTACCAATTTTGTTTTGCACTTTATCAATTGTATTTTGCATATAAGGGCGGAGTGACCGGTCTGGAAATAGGAATATTTCAGATGGCCTGGACCATACTACGGCTTGGTGACTCGATAATTTCATATACATTTATAATTAATATATACATATTAATTTGCGAGGCTTAACCATTTAATTTTATTTTATTTTCGATAACACAAGTTTTTTTTTGCCTCCAAAACTATTCGAGTTCTCGTGTACTGTATGTATAAAATATTGAACTACTAAATAAAATAAATGATTGTTATTGTTATGTATACTGTGCAATGAAAAAATTGTGTATGTATACATTTTACTTGTGGAGAAAAACCACTTTATCATTACTTTTCTTGACCATTGAACAAACTAGTAACATGAGGTAAGAAAACATTTTAAAAGAACAATTTAACGAAACTACATTTATAATGTTTATACCTTACACACACACACACACACACACACATATATATATATATATATATGTATGTACGTATATCCATTATCCAAGTTGTGTATTGATTTGTTTTTTTGAATGCCAACAACATCGAAACCGTACGAAACAGATATATTTACAAAACGAAATTGTTCTATAAATTGTATTTTCTATGAACCCTATAGTAATTTTTATTTCCCAGTTAGTTATAATAAAATTGTGGAGCCCTCTATCCCCATTACTATATACTTAATACACTATCTTATTTCCGATAAATAATACGTATAATAAATAGTTTTGAAAATAATGTACCGTCAATGTTACATTATTTAAATTTATGGATCCTTGTATCATGGTTGTAGAATTTGTTCTGATGCTCCATTAACGTAGAATGTCCATCGGTAGTAATCTAACGTCAAAAATTTACCTATGTAATAGGTACGTATGGTGTAAATGTACATTTTGCGATTCCAAAACCGTGTTTTTAGGTAATGTATGTGAAAAACGTTGTTCAATTTAAACGGTTTTTTTAAATGCCGAGAAAAACGAGAAAAAATTTGCAAACATTTTATCAGCAGCGTTCACGCACAGAACAAAATATTTATATGTTCGGCAGAATGGATCGTGCTGATACGCTTCGAGACGGCGGAAAAAAATCAAAAACATTTTAATCGAATCGAAGAACCTTTTCTTCGCGTGGTAGAACTCACGACGTTGTACGCCGTATCACCGTTTACAAATCGGATCGTAGTTTCGAATTTATTATTACGAATTATAGTAATCACGTGCTTGCTGCAGGGATGGACCACGATAACTCGATAACCGTCATGATAAAATATAAAAGGGATGAGCAATTTTTTAAGGACGTACATTTACAATGAAAAATGTATTTTGACTTATGATATTAAATGATGATAAAACTAAATACATCACATACCAGTACGATGTTCCGATTTGATCGGTTTCTTATTCCATTTACATTTTTTTAATTTTTTTTTCTTTGATAAGAGGGGATCCGGAATACTTACAATGTTGTAGACAGACTGCACAGATTTATCAGTGACTTTTCTTCTTCTTGAATTCAACTTTATAGTTGGTATTGCGGTAGGAAATATACTCTACACTCTTCCCGTTTTCAGTTTTCCACATGATTTTGAAGTGTTTAAGCGCTACCAATATTTGCAGATTATACTTTCTTAAAGAAACTCAACAGATAATGATGACCTAGATTTGAAAGATGAGATTATTATATATTACGTAATATTTATTATTTTTACGCCTAATTTCTATACATCACACGGCTCTGAATTTATACTTACCATTACCATCACTTCAACGGGTGCTGAAAGGTAATTTTTCAAATTAAAATTAATAAAATATTTCCTCTGAAGTATCATATTTTATGAAAGATTATGTGGTATATCAAAAATTGCTATTTGAAATGGATATAGCCGAAATATCTTATCACGAAATAGTCAATAGATTTTCAACAGAAATATGCAGAAAAAAATGTTAGATAAATAATGTTAAATAATAATTTAATTGTTTAAAATGATTTTTATTTGAAAACTTGGATTTTACCAAGTTTTGGTTTTAAATATGTATGAATGGTCAAATCTAGGCGATCAAATAATTTATTAATCACATTTTTTTCAATTAAACATGTTCGAAAAAAACTACACAAAAACAATTCCTTTAAGAGAAGTGGCTAGCTACCATATGGCCTACTGGTGTTGCTTCAAATTCAAAGGCCCCGCGGTCAACAAAAAAATTGCAACAAGCCTAGCAAATCGTTCCGCCGGCACTGCTCGTTCCTAGCACCCTCGCGGTCAAGTATTGCGAATCCACTCCGGGCTACCCCATCGCGTTCTCCCCTATCCGGCTCTCCGATACCGTCCGTCCATTATTTTACGCGTAACGCATATGATTCGTATGCGCATCACTGCATTACGATGAAATATTACGGTCGTAATTATCGTAATAATCGATCACAGGAAGCCGCGCAACAGCACGTCAAACAACCCGACATGTATCGCGCTTGTTAATCGAGTTTCGTCGTCCAGATACGAGCATCCCTATGTACAATATGCAAATATAGATTCACATATGCGTGTACACGGCGTATCGCCTCCGATCGTATTATTATTTAATATGATTTCGTGAGCGAACTCGATGACATGTGGTGCACGTAATATATATATATGTACACACTATGGATGCACTTGTATTTTCATGGCGCGTACATACGCCAATCGTCTCGTTCGACAGTCCATACAATTGCAACAGATCACGTATTACGATGTTTTATTACTATAAAATATAAGATTACATAAGAGATTTCATTCTTCATGACAACGTGTTCCAACAAAGTACGTTTTAGACATTGAATACTACTTATTATCATGTTTAGTTTGTTTTTTCGTCATTCACACATGTATATTATCATACATGTATATAAATTGCAAGTGATACAAATAAACGTAAATATGATTATCAACAGCCCTTAGAATAATATGTCCTTGTACTGGGACAATGAGAGCGAAAGGGTTAATAACTTGGGTAGTTACTTTCTATTTTGGTAACCCAATATCGCATTTGTATATTTGTCTTGTGCACGGCCTGCGAAAATGTCTGGACACACCTAAGCGCTAACTTGATACGTAAACAATTTCCCTATAAGTCAATATAGTATCTTGTATCTTAAATTCACACCACTACTCGCATCCATGATCCAAGCATTCTCTACGGTCTTTTCTCATGTCTACAAAGTCCACAAACAATCTGTATATGACATAAACTTTGATGCACTAACGCTCATCCCAGATGTGATGGTGTCTCCCAACTTCCTGGGTCACACCCCTAATGATTTACGCCTTATGCCCCCATGTATAATTAACAATCTATTCAAACAGTTTATTGCCGACAACTTCAATTCGTCCATCTTGGTATTCACTGATGGCTCAGCCTCTCAATCAGGTGCGGCTTTTGCTTACTTTCTTCCAGATTTACATATACAGTCATCCTCCAACTTGCCTGCTTTTGTCTCCTCATTCACTGCCGAATGCTGGGCTATCCTAGAAGCTCTCTCTTGCATAAGTTCTCTCCCCTGCGGTAATTTCCTTATCGTGTCAGATTCACAAGCTAGTATTTTAGCTATCGTTAACAACCCGTTCCTTTCCAAGTGCTCCCCTATAGTTCTAAAAATCCGCGCATTATTACTATCCCTCAAAACCAGGTCTTTCACTATTTCTTTCCTATGGGCTCCAGGGCATATAGGCATAAGTGGCAATGAGCGCGCTGACTCGTTGGCTGGCTGCTCCGCCAATCTGCCCTATTCGGGCCCCCTGCGGTGTCCCTATACTGATTTAGTCACTTTACATCGTACGTCCATACAGGAGCTATGGAAGTTGGAATGGGATTCCCTACCGGAGTTCTATGCTTCAAGTTATAGATCTTTATTCAAAAACATACCAAGTCAACCATGGTTTCAATCTCTAAAAATGAGCCGCGCTACCATAACTAAATATACCAGATTACGTACCGGCCATAGTCTACTACCTCACCATTCGTTTAAATTGGGTCTCAACAACAGTCCATTTTGTCCCTTACCCAATTGCGGTGGAGAATTTTGTGATTTTCAACACTTACTTTTAAATTGTTCATCATTATCTATACAAAGAAGGACGTTAAAAAATCTGTTTTCCACTCTAAATATTAATTTCTCTCTTATCAACGCCCTTTCAACTAAAAATATTAGGCTAATTATACACACACTAAATTTTATAAAACAAACAGGTCTTCAGATTTAAGAGTGTGAGCTTTACAATGATAATTCAGTATAATGTATTTTATTGTATTTATTGTATTAATTTTTAAATGTAATTGTCGAGATATAATAATTATTAATTAATATCTCATTAAATTAAAAAAAAAAAAAAAAAAAAAATTCGATCAACAACGTACGGTAACAACATCCGCAGCGGCGAACGAACTCATCCAAGTTCTTACTCGACGTCACGTACGGAAAAACAGAAAATCACTATCGTAATGGTGCACTATATACTTTAGATATACAAAAACTTTAGATACTTTAGATGTACCTACTAAAATGTAAAATAAAAAGAACCGGATGGGCCTCGCTCTGCTGTACAGTTAATTCATTTATGAGTCATTATAATGGATTTGTTAAATTTGAATTCAATGGTAGGTTAGTATCATTGTATACGAAAAACGATTCTTAACGGAGATGATATGTTAGTCTAGAATATAATACATTGTTATTTATAAATATTGTAATATGTATATTTTATTTTGAAACGAAAAATTTAGAAAAATATGTCAAAATACTTTGAAAACTTAATCATTCATAGAAAACGTCAATATAAACATTTGGTGAACATTTCAAGTGTTCGCGATATTTGGTTTTTGAGTTTGAGCAAATTCCAAAAATCTATATGATTTGTCAGTCTAGAATATTTTATACTATGTTTAACATGTAATTGAATGACAATATTCGCTGTTCGAACGCTTATAAAAAAAAAATTGTGCCTATGGATTTCAATAATTTTTGAATGAAAATAATAAAAAGTTCAGTGGAATCTTCTATTAATTTTCAAGTATTTTGTACCAGTCAAATTTTTTTTATCGTCGATTATAAAAAAAAAAAAAAATTAAAAAAAATCGAATATTTCAAATGCTCATAAGTAGCTTAAAAATCATTATAATATTTTGAAAAAAATATGAAATAAAGCAAATGCCAATCTTAACAGTTGGTAAAAATTTTAAGTTTTTGCGACCCTTACTATTTTAATTATAACAAATATTAAGTTTGAGGATAAATCGTTATTTTATGAAATTTAAATTTCAAACGGTCATAAAATTTTTTCCTTTAAGTCCGGTAGAAATTTTTTTACATACTTTTGAAGAGTAGCTTATGGATAATCTAGTGTTAAAATTTTGAACCTTAAGTATAAACAGAACATTTTTTATGAATGTTCAACTACAAAATAACTTGCAAATTATAGCGATTTTAACATATTTTATACAAATTTGAACTTTATGGACTTAAAAAAAAACGTACAGAAATCGAAAATTTAAATTGTCTATAAATAAGTCAAAATACTATGAGCATTTAACCATATATAGAAAAAGCCAATATTAAAATAGTGAAAACTCCAAGTGTTTGCAGTTTTTCGTTTTTAAGTTAGAGCTTTAAAAAAAATGGATTACGTCAAAACGTGGATTTGCGTAAAATTTCTTGTTTTTTCGTAATTTTTTTATCGTTTTTCCCGACGTAATTTAGAAGACTCAATTTCAATTCAACCATAAAAAAATAATCAGATTTGAGTTAATAGCATCATATTTTGATGTGCCACATTCAGATATAAAATCCATAAGAAATGCCATGTATGATAAAAGACGGAAAATTATCTTCCTTTCTCAGATTCATTAATCTGTGTTATACTTCAGTTGAGAAAAATGGAAGAAAATTGTGGTATTAAATTTAAAAATGAAAAATGTGTTCATGCGCCAGACGAATTCCAATTGATTTGTTTTACACTAAATAGTATAATACAAAACTACAACGTTGGCCCTACAACAGCACAACTATAAAATTATAATAGTAAATAACTTATCTTTGACGGCTAGGCCCGTCAGCTCTTAGAGACATCGCAGACTACAGACTTTATATCGGCCGATAGTGTAGTTGGGTTGGGCTGCTATCGCGCACACTGGGCCAACTAAACAGTTTGGTTGGTGGTGAATACGCAAACTAGCCAATAGTCCGCCGACTGCTCTGGAAAGATTTTTCTAGTTGTGCTGACTTCAAATGAAGAGAGCAGTCGCTTTTCGCTTAAAAATGTTGTCAAAAAATGTTATTATTGCGTTAATACAACGGAGAAGGATTATGAAGAAAATGAAGAAGAGAAATAGAGAATAATGGGTGCATCCAATCTATAGTAATAGATTATTACACGGACAATTTCATACATTGCATTCCAAATTATTAAATTTCCCAGAAAAGTTTTTTGGCTACTATCAAATAAGCAAAACCAGCTACAATGAACTCGTCACATTAATTGGACCAGCAATAGCGAAGGAGAACACAACGTTAAATTTATTTGTATAGAGCGCGAGTCTTTTTTCGATTTCCTCTATTAAATTTTCAATAGATGATTCGATAAGCAGCGACGACATCTTCTACCAGCAGTAACTTCCTGTGTCGACTTACCTTCTATCTGTCTAGTCGGCCAACTAATTAATCGGCATTTGTGCGGGCGACGGTTGCGCGTCATACTGATTAAACAGTCGGCCGATAATTCGCCGACTGTTTAGTTTGAAGGCAATCGTACAGCACATCAAACTTAATAATCGGCCGATACCAAATCGTTATAATGTGCGCTCTTGCACACAACTTTGTACCGATTAAGAACCCGAATAAACTATCGGCCGATATAAAGTCTGTAGTCTGCGATGTCTCTTAAACAACTGAAAACGAATATGATCGAGCAATACTCACAACATGTGATTGCGTCGAATGGCGGATTTCATTCCACGCGACCACAACGAGAAATGAACTTATCCTATAAACTAAATAATACAAAGTTATGAAACACAGCCCTCGTTGCGTGCGACCACCCAAACGCAGTCACAGACGAAAGATGAATTCACACGCGTCAGCAGCAAAAGCACAATACAATTCAAAACCACGTTACTCACAATGACCGTTGGTAGGTATGCCTAAAAACCATAACTATTAAACACTGCAACAAAATAGTTACTAGTACGACAAGTATTACACGGTCAAGCATGAACACAACGCAAGGCAACGTGGTTTTCACAAGAAGTTGACTGCAGACGATGACAACAACGGAAACTGATGTGCACACCTCGACTACAAGACGACGAAAGCGAGATGGTGCCGAAAACATTCACCGCGAAAACTATGGCCGCTGGACACCGCATAATGAAGATAAATATCTCAGTGCCACCACACTAAAACAAGATAACTTTATGAAACTTTGTAGCACTGAGACCATGACTTGAAACTATATGTGAAACATAACCGAAAACTTTTCAATAACGTGGAATTACGAATATTTCCGCAAGATGATAACAATGCGATTACGTGCACGGAGGCTTATCGCCGGAACCGACAATAGCGGCAGATACGCGACGCACCGCTATGCATCGCACGAAAATGATAACATGAAACAACACAGACGTGTTCAGCGCGAACAAAATATATTATGTGTATTAATTATAAATACATTAAAAAATCATTTTATTCATATGAAAAAATTAATTTTTCTGGTCGTCAATTATCTGATACTAGATGAGTAATTTCATATTCATCACTATCACTATAACTGGATTGAATTGTTACTATTACAAGCAGCGTCACTATCACTCAATTGGAAATTTGCAATTGTTTGACTTTACATTTTACCGTTCTTGATTATAGTATTATTCTGGTATTTTTAAAAAAAAATTGACTATAAAATTATTTTGACGTTTATATTGGTATTCTTTAGTAATTTTAAGTTTTCGTTTCTTTGTATCATTTTTAAATACTCAATATTATCATGTAATCGACCAGCCATTATAATATTGATGTATTAGCCTCACCCAATCTCCACAGCGAACAAGAACTCACTAAAAACTTGTAATGATATGATTATACACATGCGAATATAATTTTAAAATAATTTTCTTAATTCCTTCTATAAATCTAAATATCACTTTGTTGGAGTTATAACTTAAAATTAGCATTAATTGATCATACAATTAAAGTAAAATTTTGCAGGCCTATGAGGCTAACAGTGAATAATATTATGTTATTGCAATTGAAATCACTGCTATAATACTATTTCATTGTTAAATAATTAATATCAACATATTATGGTATTTGCATAGTACAAGTGTTGCGATGTTTTTATTTGATATTTCAATATTTATTCGTTGAATCTACTTCGATATTTTGATATTATTTTTGATACTTACTAATTTATAAAACAAGTGTTTCGAAAATAAAACAAACTTTCAAAACCAATTTTATTAATATATTTCAAATGCGAGGTCTAAAATGTAAGCAAATAGACTGAGCACTGCTCATCCCCTCCTCCTCCTTAAGGGTGGCCCTAGAACTGCAAACATCGATCGATTTCCACCGTAAGAGTAAACAATGATTATAAATTCACAAAATTAGTTTTGTATAACAATATCTAAAGAAACTCAATACATATTGTGCGTGTTTCCGAATAAATATTCGCATTGTTAGCGAGCGAACGTGCATTAATCGTATGTACATTGTACACGTACGAAATCCAAGTAAATATTCTAGTCAATATCATTGTTCGTTTCAAATACGTTCAACGATACATACACAATATTATGTATTTAGTGCGCACCGTTCTCACATCCTTCGTAATGTATGGAAACAAAGATACCACACGTATTTCATCTCCGCTTCTTTTCTTTTTTTCCTACTACTTTCCCCGTCACCGTCATCGTAATATTAATATTTTACCCCCCGGGCAAATAAGACACCTTATTCGTACGCGTAATTTTTTGCGGTATTCGGCAAATCTCGGCAGTCGGTCTCGGTTCCACTATTTATTATAATACGACACAATAACGAAATTATTGAGAAGAATAAAAATGCTAAATATTCAGTTGTGCGTACAGTACCAGCTCGGACGGAGAAAAGTTAGACAATATTATGAGTATTAATTTATTACAGGTTTGAACGACAGCCAATTATAAGACGCTGGGACCGCAGTTGTTAAAGAGGGGTTGGGGAAAGGAGTAGGAGGAATGACAATAAAATAAAAATTATAATCATGACATTATGCGTAAGCCATTTAGCGATGGTATGGATTATTTATTATTATGTTTACTGCAAAACTCCGGCAACGCCGTCAGACGAGTTTTTATTTATTACACCTAAGCTTTAGCATAAGACAGTGCAAATATAGTTATATAGTTATATATACATTTGTGCGTGACGTCGTCTTCTTATTTTTAATTGAATTCGAATTAATCAACTGCAAAACTTTTTTTAAGTTTACTTACAGAACTTTCGAAAACTTTTCTTTTCTTTTTGGAGGTTTAAGATAAACCTCGCTTTACTATTATACATGTATATATATTTAATGTAAACATATATTTTTATGTAAACTAGTAGTATTTAATGGAGCACCTGTTTTAAGTTTCAAACAGTTCTTATTATTTTATAATGAAAAAATAAAAAGAAGTTTTATGTGTCTTGTTTTTATATAAAACTCATGTAAAATGGATTTAGAATCTTATCTTCAAAACTGGTTTTAATAATATATATATATAGGTATTAAATTAAAAACAAAAAAAAAAAATGTAAAAATGCTACTAAATTCACTCGATTTTGGATAGTTGTTTGAATAAGTGAAATTCCCAAGCCGGATGGAAAAAGAAATTTAAAAATAAACCTCATTATTATATTTCTCGATTATTTTCTACTTTTAAATTACACTCTCATATCGAGTTTAGTTTTTTGTTAAATTTATTATTCGTCAATATTTGTTCTTGTCAACCACTACTTAACCATAAATCCATTGTTATATATGCGAGTGCAATAAAATCAAATTAATTTCTACAATGTTAGAGTCATATTGCTAAACCTAATTAAAAAATAACGTTTATTATGATATAACAAAGAAACTATAAAGTAATAAAATTTCCCTAAACATATTATTATAACATATAACATATTTTGTCTGCAGGATACACATTAAAAAAACTATCTTTCATACATTAACCACTTAGTTGCCATCCTTGTATGATATGTTTTAACCACGATCTCTGTTAAATCAAGTTGATATAGGTTTTATTTAATTATCGATTCTTGATTTTTACCTAAAAAATTGATTTTTTAAATATTTATATTTATTTATTTTTATGGTAGAGAGTGATATGGGATTTCTAATAATAATCATAATACACATTTTGAATAATGGTATCTGGAGGGACAGGTTTTTTAAAACTAGTCAAACAACATCAATTATCAAATCACTGCAAAACCAATAATAACAATAATATTACCATCATAACGATGGTATAGAAATCGACTGGATTCGGGTTGGGAATTATTGACCTTTCCATGCTGTTAAGCTTTTGTCTGTCGTTGGCTGTCGAATCCAGGAAAACACAATAAATTGTTATATATTGTCTTACACATATAGTGATATTAATCTTAAACAATACATTACAGTTCGAGGCCGTTCGGTGGTTCGGAAAATTACCGAAAAACTACATCATCAATACACCGTAACAATAATATTATTATGTCATGTTACATTATAACGGAAAAATTTCGCAACACGTCGCATCGTCATCATTCACCGGAATAACTAGTAGAACCCATTTTAACTCACCCGAGGAGCACAGATTACTCGTCATCGGTTACAGATAATAGTTATACTGTAATACGGCGTTACCAATCGATATGCATACGATTACGCTTATAAAAGTACTCCAAAAATATTTAAACACCACTGCAATTATATGACAACAACGAAAATTAATTCGATCTAGTTAAAAGCAAAGTGAGTTTCTAACTGGCTTTGCTTGTTTATTATTACGCGAATGTAGCACAGTAAGATTAACCAGTATTGATTTAACATTGCTTATTTATTTTCTTCTATTAACACTCCTTGTCTGTACCGTAGACCTAGGCGTATATCAAAAATAGAACATAAATAAATATAAAAAAATATAAATTATAAATAAATAAATAAATATATATTTATAATATCAAAAATAGAACATATTATAAATTCAATCTTGAGATATTACTTTAAATAGTACCTATACATTTCTCCTCCGAGCTCGAGAAAACACTCGAAAAAATAAAATAATATTGTTGAAATGGATTTTTTAATAAATATAGACATGATATAGCTCTTTACCTCACAAAAAATGTAATTACGTTTATTCAACAGTAATAATTATCTTCAATATTTGAAAACCCTATTATTGAATGGCGTATAGAAAACAAAAATGATTGTAAAATTGAAAAACGAAAATTCCAAAATGTTCGTACGATATCCTTGGACCGTGAAATATATAGTTATTGAGACTTCGAATGCAGCTAATCGCTGTTTATGATGTTGTGATAGGAGGTACTACGAATGAAGAAAAAACTAATCAAGTACATGTTTGAGTAGCGCGTTAAGGTTTCGGTAGGGGGAGAAAGAGGGGGAGAGGTCAGGTCAGAAATTCATTTCCGATGGCTTAATTGCATCTAAGTCGCACGTAGTCGTACTCTGAAACAAACTAACGAATCGAGGATAAAGTACTGAATATAATAAAATGCAAGGCTGGGCATTAACGAGTTAAAAAGTTAAAGTTAAGTTAAAAAGTTAATTTAATTTTAACTTTTTAACTTAACTAGTTACTTTTGGATTTTCATTAACTTAACTATTAACTTATTAAATTTATTTCTTAATTAACGTGAAATTAACGAATTAATTTTTCATTTTAAGAAATAAGTTAAGTTAATTTATTTTGTTTTTATTTTTTTACGTTTCACCATTTCAATCTATTTAGTTTTTATGTAAGAAATATTTACCGTGAATTATTAAAAATTAAATATTTTATATTTTCCATTCACTCTGTACTCTAAAAGAACAATCTGTATATATATATATATATATATCAGATAATATTTTCTAATAAAAGGTTTCATGTTATATATTAATTAGGACCTAATATAAACCTATATCAAACAACAATAATAATATAGACATATAGTACCAATATTGTTTATTAAAGATATTAAAGAAGCATTATATAGATATGTTTGTGAACAAAATGTTGAAAAATCACAAGAAAGTAATGTAACATTAAGTTCAACTTTTCAAAATATTGTTACCTCTTCCAATGACAATGCTGAGGATGATTTTTTTAATTTTAATGAAACTGTTATATCAAATAATGATAATGATATTAAGACTATCATAAATGATTATTTTTTAAATAATAAAATAAAAAATGTTAATGATTTGCCACAAATTCTCAAAAGGCCATATTTAGAATTTAATACTGCAGTGCCATCATCTGCGAATATAGAACGCTTGTTCAGTGCTGGGGGACAGTTGTTTGATAAGAGGAGAGCATCAATAGCAGATACAAATTTTGAAATGACCCTCCTCTTAAAGTTCAATGAAGTTGAATAACTGTATTAATTATTATTATATATTTATTATTATTTTGAATGCAGTGTTTTTCAATTATGAATTTGTTATGTAAAAGTAAAATTTTAATTTGATTTATCACAATAAATGGAAATTTTTAGTATTAGGATTATCATATTAAGGTTTATACTTATAGTTAAAATATACCTATATGAATAAATGTATATGCTGAAATATTATCCAACTATTACAACTTATTATATTTTAATTTCTTATATAATTTTAAGTTAGTTTGTATATAATGGGTATAAACTATAAATATATAATTATTAAATTATATAAATTTAAGCTATTAAACTGATTTTAATATTTTAGTATTTTACTAAGTATTAAATACTTCTAAAGTATCTATTTAATAAAATATTTTGTTGTTATTAAATAATCAGTAATACTAATAATACTCTATTACAAATGCACACACATAAATAATATTAATTCATTATTTTTAGCCTTTTAGGTATTAATTATTATTTATAATTTATTACGTATAAAGTTATAAGATAAGTCACTACTGCTCTTTTTTTAAACATGAAAACTTCAAGGAAATACAATACACTATATGGAGATAGTGTATTTTTTAAAGTATAATAAAAACTATAGTCATAGTCTATAAATTAGTTTTGGGCTTGTAAAAAATAAATTTAGCGTAGTGTAAAAAAAATTAACTTTTTTTTAACTTAATAAAAAGTTAAAAAAAAATGTGTATTAACTTTTAACTTAACTGAGTTAACCTATAAAATAATTAACTTTTAACTTTTAACTTTGTGTTATTAGTGCAAATTAACTTAACTTAACTGAGTTAAAAAAAATCATTAACTTGCCCAGCCTTGATAAAATGTAATAATAAAAATCGAAGCTTATGTAATTATACGAATCAATGGATTTAACCCTATTTTATTTTTAGGTTTTAACCCACTATTGACTTTTTTTTTTGATTTAACCGATTTAAATATAATAAGCTTATCATAGACGCAATAGCAGTTTTGTTTTATTTTTTTTATTCGAACATAGTTGAAAAAGTTTACATCAAAGTACTAACGAACTTCACATCGACGCATTTCGATCACAATTATAAGGAACATGAGGTTTTCGGTTGAACTTGAGCAAAAACTGGGCAAAGCACACGCACGCTATTTCAATACCCCCTATAGACGTGCGCGTAAAGTACATAATATACATGGTGCTCTGTTTGCAATTCTTGATTATAATAATATAAATTTAACATACTTTAAAACTTTCCGTTCAAAACAAATATAACTCAACATTTAAAAATAAAAAGTAGAACAAAACTCCAATGTTGAATGGAATTCCACAAAAGGGTAGAATGCAGCGATAATAATTCCATTGTTGTATTGGCTGTTTAAATTTGAAATCAATATACCATTGTTCTCGAAAAACAATTTTGAGTGAAAATTTGGTTGGATCGGTTTATATTTCTATAATTGATAAATATAGTCATAAAGTCAAAATGTAGATTAAACTTTTAATATTTTAACTCCTATGGAAGAATTGTATTTAAAATTTAATTTAACAATATTTAAAGTAAAGATTTTCTTGTATTTACATATTTCTTTTCGTCTGTTTAGTAATGTAGCAATATAAGCTCAACATAATTTATTTCAAGCATGTGAATTAATAAACAATGTTCATATGCATTTCTTTCCATACATTGGGGGGTCATTAAAATTAACTTCTAATTATTATAAGGACAAACTTTAATAGCTTATCAATTTCGGTACAATTTTCAATTGCTTTTTAGTTTGTAATTATTATCAATATTCTCGACAGAAATAAAAACGTAAATGTTTATTTTAGGGGTGGGTGAATATTTTTGGCGATTGTATTATTCTCAAATACAATTTATTTCTTAAACTTACACTCAAAATTTGCAAAAATAATTTGGTTTTTAATTGAACATTGTTAAGCTGTTTGTATTAAAACTTACAAATCTATTTTATATCTATTTTGCTATCAGATGACCTAGACCAGCGGTCACTAAATGGTGATAATGATTCATCACTTTATCTTCAGTTTGTCTTTAGTTTGAATATATTCTTTTTTTTTTTTTTGTAATTCATGGCTTCTTTTCAAGGAAAGGGAGAATTCCTTGATTTCGACCACGCTCCAGAAAAAAAAAGGTTAATAAGTCATCAATGACTTGTTTCAAAGGTACAGAAAAAGATAATATTAGTTTATATCATGTGATTGTAAATAGTTCTTCATTTGTATTTATTATAAAATTATTAATTCATACCTTATATGTATTTTTTTTAATATTATAAAATAACCTATCTCTTAGAAAAATTATAAGCTCTCCCAACAATAAATTTGAACAAATACGTCACGGATTATAATTATACAAAAAAAAAATACGCATATACCTACGTATACATATAATCATATCAGTAATTTAAACATTCTTTATATAATTTTTTACGAGCATTTAATGAGTAAGTACAAGTAAAGTACAAATATTAATAATAAAAGAACCACAATTTAATTTTTTTTACCCGTGTTATTTAATTTGGTTTTGACGTTTATTAGTTATAAATATTTCAAGTGTTAGTCAATAAAACAACAAAAAATATTGCGCTTAATCATTCTTAAATAAATAATGAATACATTTTTACCTCGAAGTCGTACAAAAATACACAAACAAAAATATTATAATGATAATTCTTGTTCAGTGTTTATAGATTAATTAAGTCTTTTAAATTCATAAAATGACCAAATGAATGGGGGGAAATGGACACGGAAAACGCCTGTGTACTATTCCATTAGTCTAAATCTCACGTGATTCAATTACGATTCACGAATATTTAATTTTTAGTTCGACATTCAGCATTCATAAAATTATATTCTGCTTTGAAATACCATATTAAAAGTTTGAACTCGTATAATCCATTACACTGACAAATAGTAAATAATTATAATTATCAGAATCACATAAATTGACGGAGAAAATAAATATACTAAAAAACCACTCTACGTCATGAGTCCATAAAAATAATAATAATATGAAACAAAGATTGTAAATATTTCTGTAAATTTACAAAAACGATTTTTAACAGTTAAGTAAGTAGTATTAGGTGACCGGGCGCGCGTGTTATTATTATACGCTCCCGGCCCATACAATGTGTGTGTGTGTGTGTGTGTGAAGTGCGATTAGCCGAGTCATTTGCATTTTTTAAATCTGAACGATTTTTACGACTCATTTCTTCGGTTCTAATTAAACTTTTATGAAGTAAAATAAATCGTCTAAATATCAGAGATGGATTTTTTCTCTCGGACGTTTCACGAATTGTTCACCGGCCGTTTTACAATGCTTACATCGTTTTTGACCAGTGTTCGACACGTGATCTAATCGGTAAATAAAATATAAAGCACAATCCTACGATAAAATACACATACGTACATGGTAATATAATAACACATTCGTGCACAATTATAATATAAACACGATTAAAAATGTATGATGATGGTTTGTTCTATTTTATTGCGCACGACGGTTAAGATAATATTATGATAATTCCTAGAAACCCGAAATCGTTATTATATTCTCAACGCGACTGCCGCTACGGAAACCAAATTAAAACTGTCGTAATTTTATGTAAATTAATAATTAATAAAATATATGCTTACGATGGCGTCCATGTGTAATTAGATCCTTACACGCAAGTGTTATTTGTAATTAGTTTAAAAGTTTGCGGAACGTGCGTTAATGCCCATTTTGAGGTAATGGTTTTCAGTCAAGACAAAAGCAGCAGTGTGCGGCAGTTTTGTAGTCGCTTATGAGTCGTAAATGCCTGTCATGTGCTCTTAAACGTTACGTATAACGACGATTACGTCATTTCGGGAACAGTTCCAAATTAACCATGCAAAAACAATAGCTTTAGCGTAAGCCGCGTAAAAAAGAAATACATAACGTTAGCAGAAAATCTATCACGACGGAAAACGCAGTCCGAAATGCCTATATTGTCCAAAAATCGCGCACCGTTCGAGCTCGCAGATTTCAATTCCGGAAAAGAAAAACGGACAACGTAATCGCGTTTAATCGACATAAAGCAATGATTTCCAAAAGATTATACCGCAAAAGCTTGGGAGAATATAAAGAAAATAAAAAAATTAAAAACCCATTAAAATGTATAATATAGTTAGAAATCGACGAAAGAAATGTTAAAAAATAAACGAAATCACTGTACGACGAGTGTTAAATTAATACGCATTCATGTATGTGTTCCCGGTTCTGAAGCAATAGAAAGCTAAAGCTCTGATCGAATATACATTGTTTATCCAATGTGCAGTAAAACCTCGTTTAACGTTTCCTCATTTAGCGTTGTATTTCTGTTGCATCGTATACTTGAATTCCTTTCGTTTCATTTAACATTGTAACCGTAACAGTATAACGTCGTTTGTATTACATGTGTTTATCAAATTGTTTTTATATTTATACATATAATATTATGTATTATAAATTATATATAAGTTATTTAATTTCGTAAATTACCAGAACTAGAATAAGAAGATATCGTTGAATCGATGAAGTGATTTATTCTTATGAAGAAAAACTAAGTAATGAAGATTTACTAAGAATTAAATCAAAATCAATATTTCGACAAAGTTCAAGAAGAAGAGAGTGAAAAACCAAATGATAAAGTACTTACGGTAAAATGATCTAAAGCTTTCCAATTAATTGAAAAAGACCTTCAAACTATAAATTATGAAGATTCAAATCATGAAAGATTTTCACAGGTCGAACAAAATGTTTGTTTGTGATACCGATAATTGTATGATGATAAGAAAAATGTAGCAAAACAATTAACACTAGACAATTTTTTTTAAGAAATTTACTGAAATACATACACACTAACCTTGACGTTAAACAAGGACTGTATATCACGACTTATAACAATTAACTGCGATTGCGATGGGAACAAATTCTTAAACCGCTGCCGTAAAGCAGTATTTTCTTATTAGTCAACATGGTACGCACCATTGATGAAAACGTTAAAACGAAAACAACGGTATTTACAATACACATTGTGAATACATTTCATTTGAAATCATTACGATTGATTGTTCTTAGTACATTTGTTTTCCATCATCAATTCATATGTATATAGCGTCTCGATAGTCCCGACCCTCGATAATCCGATGAACGCAGTAATCTGGACGGCATATTAATCCTTTGTTCGTAAATACAATGAGATTATGTAGTTTATTCGGGATTCCCGGAATCCAATAAATGGTTAGAACAGTAGTTTTCAACCTTTTTTGATTCATGTCACCTTTAGCCACTAGAATTAAACACTGCGTCACCCTAACATCAAAATAATAAACAATCTTAGCTGTATATTTTAAAATTATTCTTTTATTAAAAAAAAAATACAGTACACAAAAACGTTGACACTTTAAATTTAAACAGATAAACTTTAAAATAGCAAATAAAAAAATAAAAGTTAAAAAAAAAATAACTTTGAACTTTGAGGTATGTTATGTACTTGACAGTGGCGGTATATGTATATAATATATTTAAATATAGAAATAAAAAGATTGTTTTCGAAAAAATTAATTTTTTAAATTTTTTTTTTCTTTTCTTGTTAAAATTCTGCGTCACCCCTAAACTAGGTCCATGTCACCCTATGGTGACATGTCACCCCGGTTGAGAACTACTGGGTTAGAAGATCAGAAAACAGATAGCTCTGATATTTTGTTGATATATCGCTTTTTAAGAACACGCTTTTTAAATGAAAATTTAAAGTATCACTCAGAAAAAAATTACTGATTATTATACTTCATTTCTATTATTATATTTTTGTTTTGTTTTTTTTTTTTTTTGTAATACATTATTTTAAAGTATTTTATAATTTTTTTAGTTTAAAATGCAATAAATATAAAGGTGGCGAATATAAAAATAAAATTGTTTGTCGTCTGAGTAGGTAATCTTGAAAAACCTTCGGTAATCAGGATGAATTCGTCCGGAGTATCGAGGTTCTACTGTATGTATATATGAACGCTTTAATTTAATATGCAAAAACCATACTTCCTGCATTATACAGGATTGTTCTTTATTTCAGCTTTTATTCTATTGTCCAGGCAAACTTCTTTTAGGACATTTTTTGTCACATATTTTCAAGTCGCGAATTAAAACCGTTTTTCGTTCAACCTACTATAAATTGATAACTTTTAAAATGTATGTTACAATAAAATCGTTTTTCTACGATATTTTTTTGTAACATTATTGACTCGAATATAAGAATCTATACTTTTCAGTTGTATTTTTGGATTCTTATTTTTATCATAATTGTTGCTGTTTCATATTGTTGTCGCCAACGTACGTATATATTTATCGACCGTCCACGGGTAGTTCGTAAACAAATTTTTATATTATTTTATATAATTATTTGTAAATAAATATTTTATTACTTTAGTAAAGCTTCTTAGCCCTAATAATAGCTCGATGTCGAGAACAAGCATTATCTTATCGGAAATATTAGGATATATTAGGATATTTATATAGGAAATATTATTAAGTATTGTCAACCTGTCAAAAGTTAAAAAATTAATTTCTACTTTTGTGAGTACCTAATGCAATTAAAAAAGTTGTATGTATTGTATGTAAATCGGTTTATTTTAATAGAAAATGATGTCGTTCTGATATTTTACAACATGTCGAACAAAAGAAATATTCACTGGCCGTATCAAGCCATTTTTCAGGTAAGGTAACGATTTTTTTCATTAGTAATGTACAGTCAGAAAAATAAAGCAAGCGTACTGCGGCAGAAGAGGGTATTTTTGGTATCATTTTATAATAAATATTCGTTCATTTTGGTCTATAGATTATACAACATAGATTATTAAAAAAAAATGTCGGGAAAAAAATATTCCTGTGCTCGTACCAAATGTCAATCTATGGTTATGAATGTAATAACCATTGACATAATATAAATTTATAATATTATTTATATTATGTCAATGGTAATAGCTCCTTTTGCCATTAAACAGATGATAGTGAATTAAAATCAAATTCTTGACAACAATTCAAACCAAAAAAAATTAAAACTGGTTCCAATTATAATTTGTTATTTTAACCCCCGTCAATTTTAGGAGTGAAAATATAAGTAATACAATTTATGGATTTAAAAGGAGAATTATCAAATATTTTAACTGGCTACATAATGAATGTTTTAAAAAAATATATCACATAAAATTGTTATATTTTCGGGGGACAACTTAAGTAGACATTTTGATTGCATCACAAGAAAAAAGCTTAAATAATATTTCTGGAATTGATTGTGCTGTACATATTCTACATAATGCATAGTACATATGCATATACTTTCACGTGCTAATTAAAAATGGTTGTAACGATATTTATAATAATAATAAATAATAATAAAAACAATATCTCATCCGACCGTACGTGTTATTTATATCTTTGGAACTGCATCTAACTAACGCATAGTAAACTTTGATGATTAAAATAATGATAAATGCCTAATGTACCGATGTTGAAACCGGTGTTTAACATATTAAAAATGATTTTAAAATTAATGATTTTACAAAATATCTTCGATTAAAACGTCATCAAAGCGAACACCGATGTGTATTATTAATTTTGCTTCTGAAAATTCGCACCACCACCGGAATCGTTTAAGTTGAAAATAATAAGAATTATTTTCGCACCGCACTTCGTAATTTGTATCAAAAAGGTAATTACGTGAAAAACGATACCGAGATGTATAATTACATTACGTAGGGACATCAGATGATACAGATTAACGAATATTATAATAATATTATCATAATGCGTGAGCGAAGAACACGAACTCGTTAAGCGTTGAGGAAATCGAACGAAAACCATTGCGTTTAAAATTGCACGTAATTGGATTAAAAGGGAAGTACATCACCGGCGGTACAGTAAATTATTACTTTAAATGTGAAAGATAAAGTATAACGGAGTTGATAAAAACTAAAATGGACTCGGTACTAAAGAAGAATAAGGGATTGAAAACATTTTGAAAAATTCATAGCAATTACAAAAACGGTGAATACGAAGCGAAAAAAGAACAAGTAAATATTATTTTAATTCCGGAACAAATCGCGTCGTATAATTATACTTCAATAACATCGTATGAAGTGGAAAGGAATTTTGGTCAATACAAATCCGATACACAGTCAGATCGCCGGAAGTTGGTATTTGAAAATTTAAAATAACATAACAGCAGCGTATAAATAATAACAATACAAATTAATGTTAAATGTAATACAAGCATGCAATAATATAAACCAACATTTAATGTACTTAAAAATAACATATGTGATTTTATAAGCTAATATTAAATGCAACAATAACAAGTAATGATGAATAATAATCCTATAAATAATAAACATTTATTTTTTCACGATTTGGCGAATAAAATGCATTTTTTACAATTTATTATTGCACCGAAAAAAAAACCATTCGTAAGTTTGATAAACACGTATTGTTAACTATAAACAAAACAAAATTTGTAAGCTGAACAATATATTGTTAAAATGATAATATATTATCGTATATAAACAAATATTCTTATTAATGTGATAATATGAATTATCAATCGAATAATATAAAATGGCCATTATTTTACAATCAACAAATCTATTTTTATCCTCGAGTATTATAAATTCTATAATAATATTGTCAATTCAACAAAGTTGATGAAATAATCTAAAATACAATTGTCAATTTGATAATTAATTTATTATTATAATAAGTTTGACTGTCAATTGTCATATCGTTGTGTTCAAAATCGGTTTATTATTTTTTATGTCTTTGTCTATTTGACACTAGTCAGTAAGAAAAATAATATCTAATTTTTGTTTGTATTATAAGGTAAGTACAACTTTTTATAATGATTTGTTATATTTGTAAAATATTTTTGGATGATTTAAAAGCTTTGGTGATACATTACAAAATTATTCACTCATTAAGACCAAATAGTACTTTCACCTGCTGCGAAAATGCCTGTTTTCAATCATTTAACTGCTTGTCTGCCTTTAAAAAGCATATGACAAAAAAACATGTGTCTACAACAACTAATTTTGTACTAAATTCACTGCCACATATTTCTAATGTGGTTATTTCTAATAATGATGATTTTGTAGTTAATAGTGAATATGAAGAAAACTATTCAAATAGTAATTCGCATGCTACATTTAATATTGATGATATGATTAACTCTGTTTATGAATCTTCTGTAAAATTCATTTTAAGTCTTTATAATAATAATAACTTTAATAATGTTGATGTAGTTAACATTCAATCAGGGATTAAAGAATGCATTTTATAACCAATGGCTTCTATCTTAAAAAATATAGTTGAGAGAGATATCAGAGAACCATTACTTGTATCAACTTTTCATAGAATTGAGATGTTATTATTAGATCCTATTCAATATTGCAGTTCAGAATACCATTTAATTAATTGGTTGACAAAAAAACAATAAAATGTCTAAGATTAAACAATTTAATATAAATAATGAAATTGCTCCTGTTGATCATAGTGGTAATTTAATTTATGATGAGAGAATAACTAAAGGAACTTTATTATCATTGAAATTTCAGTTTAAGCAATTTTTTGAACACAACAATAACTATAGCATTTTTTTCTAATCAGCTGATAGACTATACAAATAAGTTTGGCTCAATAACAAATTTTGTACAAGGGAAATTGTGGAAGGAAAAAATATCAGAGTATGAAGGAAAAATAGTATTCCCTTATTTTTTATATGTTGACGATTTTGAAATTAACAACCCTCTAGGATCTCATGCTTCATTTCAATCAATAGCTGCTTTTTATTATAGTTTCCCTTTTGCCCTAAACAATTCAAATAATTCTAACAAAAAATAAATATAAATAAATAAATAATAATAAAAATAAATACAAAAATAAATACTAGCCCTATTAATAACTGATGCGTGTTCCCCGCATGTTTAAATCATATGTCCGTGTTTTATGCTACAGTAGCCGTAAGTCCGCGATTAATTCCGTACATATATTCCTCTGTGTGATTGACATACGGTTAGGTGATTAGGTTATTAGGTAAGGTTATGTGATTGACGTACGTTTTCCCTTCAGTGCACCACACGGTCAGCGGTTTATCCGCGTGCGGACGAAATTTAAAACCGCCGCCATTATTCGCTGACATTTAAACAGCCAAAATTAAATCGGTGTATTCACATTGGAAAAATTTCGGACGTCTGCGATCAATCATGCATAATTAATCTTGTGTTACGTTAGCGTCGTCTTGGTTTATTCCAAACGATCCTACTTAATGATCGAGAGGCTTATAATTCTTGCAGCCCATCATTTAGTTCTGCACAATAGTTTTAAGAGCCAAGTTTACAAGTGCTTGTACACTGTGTGTTTTCAAAATATACTATAATGGACACAGTCGATACAGATATTTTGAAAATTCGTTTACTAGATGAAGAAAAATATGATGTGGATTTGCTTTAGTATTCGTCAGGGAAAGTATATCCCATAATTACTAACAGAAATACCTATGATTATTATGAATTACTCAACAACGGACATTTGAAACATAATGGAATAGCGTTCAGGGAAATTTTTAGAATAAACCGTGATCGGTGGTTTGATTTTATTTTGAATGTACAAAGAGACGATTTAACCTCAGATGCTACTTATTTCGTAAGAACACCATTAACACTAGAAAAAAATATTTAATATCTTAAATGTATTGAGTCTGAATTTTTTTAAAAAACCTAATGTACACTAAAAAAAAATCATGCTCATAATTACCATGATTGTTGATTGTACGAATGATGTTCGGTCATGAAAACACCGAACGGTGTATATGGATAACTATGTACATTTTTTATTTGTTATTTAAGATTAAAATATGTAATTTAAGATTTTACTGTACAAAAAGGGGGCTTTTTTTTCTTTTCGTTCGAACAGAGAGCCGAGCGGGTGCTGTTGTTCACATTACTGCCACCCCAAAAAGAGGGGCTGCAAACTCCAAAGCCAACACTCCCCTCACGATGTTTCATCAGTTTTTTTTTTCTCTTACGGCCAACTGGTGCGTTTAGCATTTGGCGTTTCATTTCGATATAGCCCCTTTTCTTGGCGAAAAAGAAAGCGATCGAAAACTTTCGAAACCACACATCACGCGTGTACGCTGTAGGTATATTATTATCGAACTGCTGTACATAAGTGAATAATGTTACGCGCAAACGATAGTGACGCGGGGCCAAGTCATAAAGACCGTTACGACGAGCGCGCACAACGTAGGTGTAATATGTTACATGTTTCTACGTACTTCGGCAGACGCGTTTTGCCGGGCGGATTTAGAAAAGGTGTCGAGATAACAATAATGGACTTTCAAGTTATTAATTTTATGTACACGTAGCACGTACACGTAAGCACCCGGCGAGGGGTTCCGATAATATATACGATACGTAAACCATAATGTTGTACGGGGTGTTATTATTTCGACAACGCCGATGCGTATGCGTGCGCGCGCGCGTGTGTGTGAAGTATAAAAAGCATCTGAAAATTGCGTGCGCCTCAAGACGGTGGCACTGCGTGTAAGCAAACCGTTAGAAGTTGTGTTTACAGTGTACTTTTGCGAGCTGATGGAGCTGAGGGAAATCCGCCTGCAACCATATTAAACCGCAATATGTGTGTGCGTGTGAGTGTCGTATAGAAAACGGAGTCGACGGGGATTGGGTGTGTGTAAGTGGCGAGAGCGGCTGAGATTAAAAACTTTTTCTCGGGAATATTAAACGCGTGCTGTGTAAGAAAGTGCGGGACGCGTATCTCTCGCATTTAAATATGAAAACGAACCAATGCGGATCGCCGCCGTGTACCACACTCTGTAGACTGCAGCTGCAACGTCGACAACACGGTACCACCACTTGTATAATACATTATTATTAAAATAACAATACCGCCTCGGTTAACGCACAAGCCGTAACCGTCGTAGAAATGGTTCAGAATCATTTGCGTTTTTCTAAATTTCAAATCACGTTTTGAATCGTTCAAATATCGGTCTAGGTCTGTTTTAGCAAAAGCGATTCGTGGCTCGTCGTACAAAGATTCTAACGGGATGATGGAAAACAAATAAAATGTTGAAAAAGATCAACAATTGTTTCACGAACGCTATCTGCACTCCATTACTTACTGTCTCTAAATGTTATCAATATTTCAATATGCAATTTGTTAACAACTATAAATATGTATTTTAACGAATTAGTATTGACACGAATGTAAGATCATCAATAATTATTAAACAAGTTACGACGAGCAGTACCGTGGTGGTAGGTTTATTTGTAAGGGTCGAACATGTATTTTTGGTACTCGTTCATCCTTTAAAAATAGATAATAACTCTCTCCATTTTTTTACTTAATTGAACATCTTAATTTCTACAAGTTATTAATAACCGGACAACTGGTACCTGACCTGTATTAACTATACCTAATAATGGTGTAAAGCGCAAAAAAATACAGGAATATAACTTAACAAATATTGATGTTAGCGGTATTCACCATCTCTCGATGTTTGACACGGGCGATTCTCCGTTTGGACCCATGTTCGCCAAGCCACTGATGATGAGTATCAGTCTGTTGGCAATAAATGGTACTACGGTATGACAGTATACCTGTGTATACTTAAATCAACGGTTCTCGACTGTTTTGTACTCCGGTACTTTTGTAGAGAAAATATAATTATTATCTTTATTATTATTATTATTATTTTTATTATTAATATTATTATTATTATTTTCTGTAATTGTATTTCGGACGGTGTGCGGGTACCGACGTCGAGAAGTACAGCATTATTAGTGTTTCTTGGGAATAACGTCGAATTACATCAGTCTTTTGTTCGACCGCGTTCGGTTTATTCGCATTGTAGTATTTTTCGACGTTAATATACTTTTATTTATTTATTTATTTTTTTTATTGTAAAAAATAAACGGTAATGATTACAAATATTAATAACCAACTTTAAATAGTACAACGAAAAATGAATACACTTTCAGTCGCCTTTGAAAATTGTTGCATACCATTTGAAATATATTGCGGGGGTTTCTCAATTTGATACTTAAAGAATAATATTAATTTTCAACATTTCAATCACCACTATTGTTGAGAACCACTGATGTGAATTATATTTATGTTTTAGCTATTTTTGAGCAGTTATCATTTTAATTAACTACTTGGTTTATTAACCGCATTGTTCTTTCAAAACGGGTTTTCTATGTTGACGGACAGTTTGGAACGTTTTTCACAGATACCGGAGGTATAAAATACATAAGCCATGGTCAATGACTATCTTGCGACCTACAATTATTTGCAAACGTTAATGATATTTCCAAAATACGTTTGCAGAGTTTTAGCGATTCCGTTGAATTTCGATCTTTTTGTGTTCAACGTTTATCAAAGTAATTCATTTGTTTATTTCGGCCATTCATTAAATATATGACTGCACTAATGAGTTAACCCAACTTGCATTGTATTTTTTTTTTACGGACAAAAAATATATACTATGTGCTGCTTTTATTTTCAAAAAACGTCGTCACTAAATGGTATAATAATTTATATTCTATGTATTTATCGATTATGTATTATCGATAAAAAAAACTATGTTAATCAGTATTTTGACATCGTATTCACATACATTTACTACCGTATAACCTTACACATATGGACTTAATATTCCATTAGTTTATAATATTTGAAATTTTTAAAATAGACGAATTTTTCCATGATCTTTTTATAGTACTCCGACATTCATACCAAATTGGCCATTTACATTGAAAAATCGTTGTTAATATTATTGAATTAGAAAAACAAATATTTTCTTTGAATATTTATAATAACTTTAAGGTAACAAAATATTTATTTTCAACGGTTGATTAAAATCGATCTACGCCGAACAGTTTTTCTGTATGTTTCTGTACCCATATCCCATGGGTTATTTTATTATTTAACTTGAGTGCTGCTTCTCGGTCATTTTTTATAACTGTTACATTATATGTTATCAAAATTTGATATATATATATATATATATATATATATATATATATATATTTAATATATTATTTTTATACAGCTCTAGTCGAAATTATTGAATATTTTAACAAAATTATGAACTAGATGTCCCACGAGGATTTACTATGATTGTGATTAACTAATAATGATCATTAAATTGTATATTTTATCACTTAAAACGTTAATTACATTTTTTGATAATAAATTATGCGAAAGAATATTTCAATGATAATAAGAGAACACATTTTCTTTTTCTTGACATTTATTTTCAAAACATTTTAAGATGGCAGTTACCTATACAAGATATATTTTTTTGAAAATATTGACATTTACGGTTTTTATTTGTTATTGTTTTAATTTACAAAAACGTTTTCATTAGGCCAAAATGTATGGATATATTTAACATAATCTATAATACTATGTTATATTATACCTATTATTTTTCTATACATTAAAAATCGTTAAGTTAATTAGATGAACAATGCAATTTTCAACATAGAAAACAATTTTCTATAAAATGTTACAAAAAAGTAAAATATTTTTATAAATTCATTTCCTTGATAAAATGTCTATATCAGCTGAAATCGACTTGGCTTTAGGATATGTAATCCATTTTCATTTATGTTTGTTACATTTGTAAATAATAAAACTACAGTTAAGTATGTACACCTTATTATATTGTTGTTGTATAATGTTATTCCTTATTTTTTTTTACAGACCGTGTTATGTTTGCACCGAAATATGTAACCAATTATTATTATACACTATCGCTTACTGATAGATAGCATGCATTCTTCAAATATCACGAACACCGAGTTTAAAGAGTTTCAGTTATTTAACTAAAATAACAAATCACATATTTTAACTAAATGCCGCCATATGAAACACCAAGTAGTGAAAAAAATATACCAGACCAACTTTATGATATCCTAAGTCCTCAACTAAAAGTAACAATTAATATGATCAATTTTTCTTATTGCATCAACAAAAGTTAATTCTGAACACTCCATGTTAGTTGTTTATGTTATTGTGTTAGTTTTTAATACTCCATTAAGAATATATATACATATTGACAAGATGAATTGTCTTATATATATATATATATATATATATGGTAATTTAATGAGATAATAATATAAAAAATTGTATTTGCAAGATAATCAAAGAATTGGTTAAAAAACAATATTTTTAGCTACAGCAATTATAAAATAATTGTGGATTGCATGAACAATCAAAAAACATTTATTTGAATCAATCAAATCATAATTATTAAAGATATATTGTATTAATCATGATAGATCAAATTATATATTCTAATTCCAATTTAACGATCTGTAAATAGAACTGACTTTTTTTTTTTTTTTTTTTTCCGTGGTTGAACCGACGACGGCCCCGGAACTGTTTGTCACATTGCTTCGGGGCCGTCGTCATCGTTTATTTATAAAAAAAACAAGAAAACGTTACAAATGGCGCACTTCCCGTTGGCCGCGCGTTATTACAATATGAATGCCATTTGGGAAGGGCATGTCGCTTTAATTTTTTGTGCCTGTTGGCTCACTTCGCGGCCCGGTGACTGCACCCGCCAGCCTCGTTGCCCGTTCCATCGTCCTTGCTTCACGGTCCGGCTCACGGAGCCCGCCGACCTAGTCGCCGTCTTCTTCCTCCAGCTTCTTCGGCAGCCCTCTCGTCTTCCTCCTTCCGGGACAGGATCGCCTCAACCATATCTATGAATGTTTGCCTGCCAAATAGAACTGACTATACATACACATCAAAATTGTTTTTTTTTTATTATTTTAAGTTTTTAAATATAATATAGATATTGTATGGGTGTAATAATTTTAATTTATACTTTTTATATTGTACTTAGTGTATGGTTAAAATGAAATAAAATATTAAAAATATGTTTTAATGTAAACGATTTAAGTTTATTAATATAAATTACAATTTTTTTTTTTTTTTTTGTACCTTTAAATAAATGTAACTTATTATAAAGACAAATCAATTTTATTAACATTAATAATTAAAAATGTTTTAATTACATAATACAATCAATGACTGATTGCAATTTTTCAAAGACGACAAAACGTATGAATTTGATGTTTAAAATAGTGGTTCTTCTAATACTCAAAATTTACTGTTATGGTTGATTTATTAGATTTGAAAAAATGTTGTGTGTTGAATATGATTTCATCGTCATATAATATTGTTCGGTATGGCGAATTTAAATCTAAAATTAATTTTCTAAGTAATATTCAAACACATTAAATTATGTAAGTTCGTAATCCGTCAAAAAAACTATCCCCCGGCTAGGACTGTTTCATACGAAGCTGATTCATTCAGCTAATATATATATATATATATATATATATATAAATGTATACTATTTGCATAAGTGTTATTTTGTTTACATATATTTGTATTTTATATTCAAGTACACGTATATAATAAGTCATGTACGCGTAAAACGTTAATCTTCGCCCTCGACACGTGTATGAATACGCACACGTGTATTATATTTATACAGTTTTTGCGGTGGGAAGACACCGTTCGACATTCGTCCTAAAGGTTACAGGCTTAGCCCCCCCTCCCCGAACCCCTCAACACCATCAATATCGTTCGTGCACGATGCCACGGGGGTAAACCCACCCCTCGTAGCTTATCAAATTTTTATTCGTCCCCGAGCGAGTACAGAAACTGTAAAAAAAAATGAAAAGAATATAAAAATAAAACGCGCTTTTGTCACCACCAATTGGGAGAAAGTTCCTCGTCAACAGCTTAAGCATGCGTTATCGGTGCGCATAATAATGATACGGTGTGTACTAAGTTGGCCCGGTACACTCATACATTTCGTCTGAGTACTTTTACCCTCCTCTCTTATCGTCCCGGTCCTCCGGTCGCGTCGATCTCCTCGTACGATATGCAAATCGTGTAATGTATTAACGTTATACCCCTCTTAGACCGTCTGGTTAGAGGTAACTGGAGGGTTAGAGCAGGGGGGCCGACGCATCATAAGCGAAAACGAAAAACGTCTACTCCGTGCAATTTTAACGTTGCTTCGCGTCATTCGATTCGCGAGCGTTAGTTCGCGATCCCTGACGAAATCGACGTAACCCGACGATAATTCCGAAACGGAATATATATATAAAAATATCGGTATCAGTGCTTTAAAGTAGACTTACAAAAATAATTGTAACTAACAATGCACTTGGTACACAGACAATGCAGTTGTATGATAATGTAATAGAACCGTGCGTAGCGCCTAAACTCATCACTGTCTCCACGACGTTTTTGACGTCATAACGACGTACGCGTACGTTTCATTCGTTTTTACATTTTGTTTAAATACACGTTCATGTTATAAACACGAATCGCATTAATAGTTCTGGTTTATAGTCGTCGCATTTCCGAACCCAGATGTGTTAGCCCCGATAGTGTTGAGCTGTTGAGATAACAGAGAGAAATATGTCGATATAATAAATAAACATTACGATACTCTATGCATGACGAAAACACGATTTTAAAAATTCAGTCTTATTAAAAAATGATTAGCATAAAAATGAATATTAATATTTTATGTTTATAATATATTAATATGTAAAAATTTTGAAATATTGGATTTTTTATAATAACAACAGTACAAATTATTATTCTATATGTGAATATAATTTCAAACGGTAAAAAAACTTTGATTTTTTTGTTCCTATGCAAATAGGTTAACTCATATATCATATGTGATGTATCGGTACATAGTTTGTTATTTCGATTTTTGGCTGTGATCTCTTTGGAGAAGAAAATTACTTTTGATCGTTATCAAATGGTTGATGTGAAGGAAAAATATTTCCGGGAAAATAATCAAAATAACATGCTTATTAGTAAATATTATACCCTTTTCTGATTGGAGAGGGTCGGCACATAAATTCAGCTCGGGGCAACGTCGACATTTTCAGAATAAACGACGATATAATTAATAATTTCTCCCGGGATTACACATATTCAGCGCCATTGACTAGAAAGCATAACGTGCATGAGCCTAAACTTATGCGTACAATTAATAGAAACTGCGAAGAGAAAAAATATTTAAAATTCTCAAAATAAAAATACTATTTTTTATGTGTTGTCGACAGTTCTTCATATGTTTGAGAAAAACTGACATTTTTCGAAAAAATAAATATGAACCTTTATATACTCTAAAACCTCTGATAAGCAAATACGGACTGAAAAAAGTGTTCATTATTGATAGGTTTTCACTAACTATAGGCGTATGTAAGAAGAGTTTTCGTACGACTATACGGAGTAATCATATTCGACAGCACCACATTTACATTCGTCTTAAGTGAAAAATCTCTTAGAGACTTAAATGTTCACTGAACACTAATGACACCGTTTTCTAGAGATAATTCAATTAAAAAAAAAATGTTCAAAACTATTTATATAAATATTTGAAATGTTTGTGATTTCCTGACTTTTTTCGTATAATGTTAATGAAATACAATTGGTTGAAGAAAGTATTGTTTTCGATTATCAAACTTGATTGTGTGCAATCGAGTGAATTGAATTGTCTTCTGTTAGCATTTTTTATTCATCATCAGCGATTGACTTTAATTTTGATTCTTCACATCGAAAGCGGTACACGCCGACAGTCACTGCTATTATAGTTGCTATCGCAATCTCGTGTGAACGGTTTTTTTTTTTTTTTTTATGCATTCAGGACAGTAAAAAAACACTAAGAGAAATAAATCCCGTTACAGGACGGACAAGTTCACTCGTTGAATGTATAGCAGAAGTATAATAACCAAGTTGAATCCATTAGAAAAAATAATGTCCTTTTAAAATCTGCCACTAAAAGAGTTGGCACGTGCCTGCATGTAAATACTCTATTCTGCGTGCGCCCTTGTATGTGTGTGTGCGTGTGTGCGCGCGCGTTCGTAGATTTGAAAGCGTGTACGAGCACTTGAGAATATATTGGACCGCGAAAAACGGGAATTCGTCCGACCGGAAACACGGTTGTCGTCGTCGGTCGGAAGTGAATTTAATCAACTCGGTAGTAGCACAGCGACGTCGTAGCCTCCCGTCTTTAATACTATCGTGTGTTCCGTGAACATCCAAGCGCAATATTATATTATATGCGAAATGAAATACGAACGTATACGCGTATTACATGTCACATGTACGGGTACCGTCGTATCGCTGCATAGACGAGTTACACGAATATTAAACGAGAGCAGCGCGTGAATCGTGTTTTATATGAATACAGACACAACGACGGGTCCGTTTGAGTTTACATCGGAAGATAGATGTACTCTATATCAGTATTTCTCAACGTTTTTATTGCGGCGGCCCCCCGAATGTTATTCCGTTTACGCGTTTCGATAATACTTCTTGTGAATAATTAATGTTTGAAAAATGGATTTACGGACGGTACCGATAGGCAGTGTTATTATAATATGAATGAAACAGCAAACAGTCATTGTATCGAATAGACTTTAAATCAATCCAACGAAATTCAGTATTCAGTTCAAGCTGTAGAACCTTACCTCGGCTGAAAATGGACATCTCGCCCTCGACCGCGGATGCGCACATATCGAGGGTTTAAGTTGTTACATATCATAGTCATATTGATAATATTGTTTTCTGCTAAATAATATTTTATACATTTTCATTGAACAAATGCGGTTTTAGCCGATCATTTCACCCGAACAATGAATAACGCACAGCATTTATAACGTGAACACAACGTATATAATAGTAGGTTTAATAAAGAAATGTGCTTCAGTCAACCTGAAAAAATTACATTCTCTATTTTCTAATATTCTTATTGCCAACTACAGAACAAAGAATGTTCTTACTATACATTTACTTTAGTACCGGGGGACAGTCGCCGGTATTGGAAAATATTGATATTGGTACACCGTTAACGTTATAGCTGCTCGATTGCCTACATAAAGCGCCGTCTTACATAAATATTGATGAAAGGTTTTTTTTTTTTTACCATAAAAAAATACCAATTTGTAGTAAACAGATATTAGCATGGTGATAAAATCAGTACAGATCAGAGTAACGTCGAACAAATTCCGAGTGGAATCAGGACCTTCGTAAATAAATTGTGATTCTCTAACAGTGTTGTTTTCGTTCTAAGTATCGGTGAGCATAGCCAACGAAATAAGCATTGTTTTCGAATTAATCAATATATGCGACGTGAATTCAAAAATAATTTCACTTAACCAGAATTTCTTCTTTTTTTCCTCGATCAAAGCAATAAGTTATTACATGATAATGCGATAAATATAATTGTTCACGTAGTGAACCGTATTATGTTTTTACGATTTAATCGCTTATGTTATCATTTTCGTGCAATGCAATCGCTTTGTTATCACTGCATGAAAATATGGTTTTTGTGTGGTGGCACTAAGACAATTTATCTTCATATTAGTGTCCGACGGCTATAGCTTTTGTGGTGAATGTCGTCGGCACCATCTCGCTCTCATCATCTTGTACTCTAAGTGTGCACATCCCCCCCCCCGACGGGACCCACCTTGCCGTGGTGGGGGGGCTCACTGTCATTAACTTGATCGGTGCCAAGAGGTTCCCACTTCTCCGGTCCTCACTTTAATTAGTCGGGGCCGGCGTCTCTAGAGCCATTCCCTTACCTTAATTGGTCGGGGGCTGGCAGGTCCCGGAGCTAGCCTGCAAGCACCTGCGAAGGCTCTGAGCTGGTCCTGACCTTAGCCAGTCGGGGCCGGTAAGGCGGAGGCAGCCTACTAGCGCTTAGAAAATGCCCTAAGAGAAGGAAAACCCTGATAAAAACCCCTCAACCCCCAACTCGTCAAGGGGGTCCCTTGGAACGGAGGCAGACACGTGTCCACGAGGACCCTGTGGGACACCTGGCGCCCCTCACAATATCGAGTCTTCCCCGTGGTACGCTGCACTGCCACGGGGCGACGCACCTTTCATGCCCACTCGTGGGAACTTTATGGAAAAGAATATAAAACAGATCCCAGTTTCACCAGCTGGCCAATTGGTGAGCGGAAAGCCGACCGTTCAAACGGCATACTCAAGTGGAGAGCTGTTCACTAGGGCAGGAAACGTTGAATTAACGCCAGGGAGAAGCAGCCCAGGAACAACCGCTTCTTCCTAGGCGAGTCGTGCCTCAGCAGAGGAAACAATGTACGAAGCAGTCAAGGGGCTGAGTAAGATGCTGCAGACGCAAGACGGTGGATTTAAGCTCCTATTCAGCAAAGCGGCAAACCTGGAGGTGTTGATGGAGAAACTCCGTAGCGAGCAGGCATAGAATGCCATCAAGAAATTCCTGATAGTGATTGCTGGATTGAAAGACAGCCGAGAGAAGGTTAACAAGGCCTTTAATCAGTTGGCGACCCAAGCCAAATATGACAACAATAATAAGTCTGACAGAAATGACGTAAAAATGATACAAAAAACCACTTCGGACGCCGGGACCCAATCTCCATGTTGGTGGGATATTGTACAACCGCTCGGACTAGTCAGCCAAGTAAACCACTCACGACAAACCTAGGAAGGCAGAGGCAGCGGGTAGCAGTGGTGAGCAGCTCGACCGAGAGACCAAGGAGGCTGAGTCTGCGTCCAATGGGTCACAGTACACAGTGGTACGAAACAGGAAACAACGTAAAGCCAAAAAGACTAAGGCACTAGAGGCCGCACCCGATCCTGTAAGGGATACCGTGGTGAGGAAACGCAGAAGGTTGCCGAAGACAGAGGCGGTAGTCTTGGATAAACCTGCGGGTGCGGTCCACATATGTAGATATGGTGAAAGAGGTCAAGGCCACAATACGCGAGCAGGCCATGGTCTTTGACATCACCACTAGACGGGCGAAATTGGGCAATGTTGTTCTCGAGGTGGCGGACAAAGGTGAACGCTGATAAACTCGCGCAGGCCCTTAGGACGAAGTTTGGGGAATCAAAAGGAGTCAGGCGCCCGACGCCCAGCATCTCGCTAATACTCATAGGCACTGAAGATTCAATCGATGAGGAAGAGCTGGGTGCTGCACTTGAGGCCCACTACAGTGAGCTGAAGGTAACCAATAAACTGGTTATCCGCGAAAGGTCAAACGGTATTAGAACGGCAATCATAAGAGTCCCCCTGGCTCCAGGCATCAGGCTTTCCGAAGTGAAATCAATCAAGGTTGGTTGGGCCGTCTGCCGGGTGAAGGAGTTGGTTACCGGAAGGGGGTGCGCTAAATGTAAGGCTCCGGGGCACGTGGCAAAAGACTGCTCTGGACAGGAAACGAGGAAGTGTTTCAGGTGCACAAAAATCGGGCATCTTATCACCTCGTGCAAAACCCCTAACCCGGATGTCAACTTGGGTGAGTTGGACCAAAGCCCACGCATCATAGTGCAGGATAAGCGTCTTCCTCCCCTACATACCATTGACGAGTGATTTGTCGCCAGTGTTGAAGGTTCTGCAGGTGAACCTTAACCACTGCTGGGCGGCCTAACAATTGCTACTGCAAACCGTAGCGGAACGCGGCATCGACGTAGTCATCGTCAGCGACTACAATCGACAGATGGGGAGGAGCGCACAACAATGGGTCGTCAGCGCGGACAGCAAATGTGACATCTACGTAGCGAGCTCAACGGCATACATCTCGGACCGAGGCGGTGGTGTCGGCTTTGTGTGGGCCACGATAGGCACTACGCTGCTACTTTACCCCCAACTGTACCATTCAAGCTTTCGACCAGTTCCTCGGCGACCTCGATGCGTCGATCCGGAACCAGGCCATTGCTGGATTTGACATTATCGTGGCCGGGGATTTCAACTCCCACTCCGCCGAATGGGGTTCGGTCACGGACGACGCTAGGGGATCCCTCCTGTCTGACTTCGCAGCGTCTCTGGAACTTGTGGTCTGCAACGTGGGCTCCACGCCGACTTACAGGAGGGTAAACGCATCATCGGTGATCGACGTCACCTTCTCGCGTTTGCCTCTAGTTGCAGATTGGTCCGTCATCACAAACTGTTACACCGCCAGCGACCATGAGTACATCGGGTACTCAGTTTTCAAACCAGAGGCACCAGGGCTTGCGGCCGGCCACAGAGTGACCCGCCTTGCAGGCTGGTCCACGAAGAAGCTTTCGCTGGAAGCCATCAATTCCCACTGGGACCGCACGGGCACCCCACCACCCCTCCAGGAAGACGCTTCTGCAGAGGAGCACTCCGAACAACTCCAGGGATTTTTAAAAAGGACATGCAACGCGGCAATGCCGAATAGATCGGTGTTCCAAGGCAAGAAGGCAGCTCACTGGTGGAATGAGGAGATCGCTACAATGCGGAAGGCAGCTATTGCTGCTCGCAGGAGGTATCAGCGGGCGGGACGCAGAGCCGACATGCCTGGCCGTGAAGCAGCTTTTGAGGTGTACAATAGAGTCAGGAAGGAGATGAGATTGGCCATCAGGAAGGCGCAAGAAATATCTTGGCAAGAATTATGCAATACCGTCGAAAGTGATCCCTGGGGAGTCCCGTACAGGATAGCCACCAAGCGCCTGGGGCGCCGCCTTCCTGCTATTGAAGAATCGACGACAATCCGGATTGCTCGAGGTCTCTTCCCCGCACTACCACCCGTGGAATAGGGACTGGTTCCAGCAACTCCGAGTGCCTCCACAGTGCTGATGGAGTACGACGAGGTCTCGACCCCGTTGTTTACAGTGGATGAGCTGTTGCGGGCGGTTGAAAAACTGCCTCTGGGTAAGGCACCGGGTCCTGACTCCATCCCTAACGAGATCATCAGGCTAGCAGCGAGACGCAGTCCGGAAACTTTCCTGTCTACTTTCAACGCATGCCTCATCAAGAAAATATTTTCACCTATATGGAAACGCGCCAAACTAGTCCTACTGCATAAAGGTGCTGACAAGCCACGAGATCAGCCGTCTAGTTACCGGCCCATCAGCCTGCTGGATGGCTCTGGTAAACTTCTGGAGAGGATGCTGCTGAATCGCTTATTGCTGCAAGTCGAGGAGACCGGAGCCCTCAGCAACTTTCAATTTGGCTTCAGACGTTCAAGATCAACCGAAGACGCTATCCAAGAGGTCCTGAGGACGACGCGCGCAGCAGGGAGAGGAACGGTACAGAATAGACAACTCTGCGCTGTCGTGAGGCTGGATGTTAAAATGCATTCAACACGGCTCCTTGGCTCCTGATCGATGCAGCTCTGCACAGGTCGGGGGCACCTGATTATCTGACAGGCATCTTGCGCTTATGTCAGAACGAGAAATACAGCTCGGTGCAAGCTCAAGTCTGCCAATCACTTGCGGTGTTCCACAGGATTCCGTCCTAGGACCGACGCTGTGGAACCTCTTTTACGATGGCATCTTGCGGCTACCGGTTCCAGAGGGCGTTAAGCTCGTGGCTTTCGCTGACGACGTGGCAGTAGTAGCTGCGGCCCATAATGCCGAGCTCATAGAGCAAATAGTAAACCCGGTCCTCTGTGATGTGGCACGATGGATGTCGGCGAACGGCCTGACCCTCGCACCGGAAAAGTCCGAATGTGTCATCTTAACGGGCAAGCACCGCTTCGGATCGCCGCAGCTTGACATACAAGGTTTTCGGGTACCAGTGAAACGAGATATCAGATACCTAAGGGTGCAACTAGACACCCGACTCTCGTTTGTTACACACGCAAAGTCGGTTGCCACAGCTGCTAAAAAAGCGGCGGCTGCGCTCGGTAGACTAATGCCGAACATCGGGGGCCCTTCACAAGCGAAAAGGAAGCTGCTCATGAGCGTGGTACATAGCCGGCTCTTGTATGGCGCCCCAGTATGGGCGGAAAGCGTACAAGATGTCGGGAGAGTAAAGGACGCGCTGTTGCAGGCTCAAAGAACTGCCGCGTGCAGAGTCATCCGAAGTTACAGGACGGTGTCGGACATGATGGCATCGATGGTTTTGGCCAAAATGCCTCCTGTCTTCCTCCTAGCAGTCTCGAGGAAAAGGGTTGCTGAATCAAGGAAGTCCGGCAACGTCCTGTCAAAATCACAAGAGACGAGAGCCATAGTTCAGCAGTGGCAACAAGAATGGGTCAAGACTAAGAAGGCCGCATGGACCAAGTGGTTGATTCCGGACGTAGGGAGGTGGTGGTATTGGGGGCCGAATCAAGTGAGTTTTCACATGGCACAGGCACTCACCAATCATGGATGCTTTCAAGAATATTTGTGGACCAAGAATAGGGCACTAAGTCCAGCCTGCGTTCACTGCATGGCAGAAGTGGATGATGCGGAGCACACAATTTTCGTGTGTTCTTTTTAGGATGAAGCCAGACGGGAATTGACGCAGCTTCTCCGGAGGCAACCCCACCCCGAAGACGTAGCCGAGATAATGCGTGGACCGAATCCAGAGGAGCTTCCCACGGATCCAACCCAGCGGTGCAAAATCCAGGAAGCCGCCTCCAAGATGGCCTCAACCTTCTCTCAGACGGTGAAGACAATCATGGGCAGCAAGGAAGATCTCGAAAGAAGAAGGCAAGGCGCACCAGCAGTGGTTTAAAACAATATGTAGTTAAGAAAATCTTATGTAGGCTGTCAGCCAAATTCAGGGTGGTTAGAGGCCCCCAAATATTTTGTATTTACTTATATTTACTTACATTTATTATTATGTTTGTTTTATTGTTACTTTTCTGATGATACCAATAAACGATGTGAACGGAGAGGCAGCAATGGGACGCCATATTTCCCTCCCCGTTTACGATTCCAACACGAAAAAAAAAAAAAAGGTATGCACATCAGTTTACGGTTTTGTTATCGTCTGCAGTCAATTTCTTGTGAAAACCACGTTGTGTTGTGTTCCTGTTAGACAGTGTGGTATTTATCGTTCTAGCGACTATTTGGTTTTTAGACGCATCTACCAGCGTTCATTGCGAGTAACGTGTTTTTGAATTGTATTGTGCTTTTGTTGCTGACACGTGTGAATTTATCTTTCGTCTGTGACTGCGTTTGGGTGGTCGCACGCAAGCGAGGGCAGTAATTTATAATTTTGTTTGTATTATTTAGTTAATTGCATGTGCACGTTCCTCGTTGTGGTCGCGTGGGATGAAGTGTGACATTCGACACAGTCACATGTTGTGAGTATTGGTCAACCATATTCGTTTATTAGTGTAAAGGCCGACGGGCCTAGCCTGCATAAGCTTTGTATTATTATTTATTGTGTGTCGTGTGGACCACATATTGTTTTATATTATATTAGTTGTTTTATTATTTATTTGTTATTTTTGTGCCAACCAGGCAATCTACTATATTTTTATATAGAATTATTGATTTTAATTAATTTATTAAGGCGAACAAGCCAGTCTACTATTATTGTAGACACTTGCTGCTCCAACAATAATAATATTATTACATCTGATAGAAAAAACCGTAATTTACTATTTAATTTTAAATTAAGAAAACACAAAATGTGTAACCATGAAAAATGTATTCAGAACGGTAAATATTCACTATAAATTGTAATTATTTAAAAAAAAAAAAAAAACAACTTGATAATAATTTTTGTATTTGTTAACTAATCTTATTCAAAAAAAGTTTAAAAACTATTATATTTCTTTGATAGCTTTTTTTTTTTTTACCACACGAACAATTAACGACGATTAATTAAGTTAGTAAATTTTTTTCTAATTACTTATTTTCAATTAAATCCTAGTTATTTTATTAACTGTTGATTTTATTATTATAGCTGTTGAACACTTTGTTTGGTCAGTATTTTTAATAAAAAATACATTATTTTTCGAATCGATAATTTAGATATATTTAATAATATATTAAAATGTTTTAGTTTCGTTTGTACTCGTAGTTGAAATGAATCTATTCAACTCAGTCATTGAAGTATATATTTTTTATATTAATTGGTGAACAAAATAATATTTATGATTAAGGACAATAATGCCACGTCATCAGAATCGGGGGTTTAATCAAATTCATAAAATTTCCTTGATAAATATTATAAATTCGAAATGAGTTCCTGGGATAAAACTGCGAAAGAAAGAATAAACTGCCATCCATAAGCGCTTTGAACTCGTTCCATGCATATTCTATAGGTTGCACGGCATAATTAAGAATAATATAGTAATTTAATTTTCAAGGAATACTCAACAAAACATCATATTTAATTTAAATATTATGATGAAGATGAAAAATAAACCTATTTAAATAAACCGTTTGATAGGATAACGAGGAGATACGTTTCTTCTTTACCAGACCATTCTGTCTGACAAAAACTATACATGCATAATATGACCAAATGTGATATTAGAATAAAACTCATTATAAGGCTCTGTTCAAACCAAATCGGTAGCAGGAGTATTAATTTCCGTAGTATTTCTATCTTTATTAAACACCGAGACGAAATATTTCGTCGAACCGTGATAGCCGACAACGTGACACTTACGCGAGTATACGCATATATAAGCGATCAGTAATAATATTAATTAATATTGATATTAACTGACGTATGGATATCGACAAGTACTCGTAGAAACAGTAAAAGTTGTATTTTTATTATTACCATAAAAATGAATTTTATTATAGTTATTACACATATGGTATGATTATATTTGTTTTTACTATTTCATCGTTCGATTTTAGAACTTTATCCGAAATGTAGTTATTTTTTATGTTTTATTAAATACAATATTTTTTGACAGCTGCTATTAACTGATCGATTTTCTTTTTTTCTTTGAAAGATACTTTCTTCAAACTGTTGAATTCGAGAAACAATAGTTATTATTACCACAGTTATCGTCTGAACACTAGAACACAATGCGATAAAAATGCAAATGCAAGGTATTATGGTTGTGAATATTTCGGATAAATGCACATTAAAGTACATTTTCATTAAACATGATGATCGACTCTCCATAGATATACATGTTAATAACAAAATGTCGACACGTATAGTGCATCGTGTGCCTAATTAGAAAATTCGTGGCTGATTGTTGCAGTGGTAAACAAAACATGCAATATATGCTTTTGAATAATAACAATTTCGCGCTTCTATTAAAAGACATCAATTTTCACTGCTACCACTTCATTTAAATCATATCATCGTTTTCAATGGACATCGAATCATTTTTAATTTTCTTCTTTCGGAAACCGATCAATGACGACGCCAAGAGCGGGGTAGGTTGAGCCATGATCCTACCAGAAAACTCCTGTTCCTTCTAGTGGCCCTATCATTGACCTGAATTTAGGCGTAATAATATAGTCATTATATGCAAAACTATTTTAAAAATTGTTTTTTCGGTAATGAGGTCGTATTAATTACTACTGTTATTATTTTTTTTTTCTCCTGAAATCTCATTTATCGTGGTGTTACCTTATAATTATTATCCCCATATTGG
The DNA here is from genome assembly GCA_034509805.1 of Sipha maydis. Classification (NCBI taxonomy): domain Eukaryota; kingdom Metazoa; phylum Arthropoda; class Insecta; order Hemiptera; family Aphididae; genus Sipha; species Sipha maydis. The sequence goes on along the minus strand of JASXSY010000377.1, from coordinate 88,475 downwards.
TTCTACAAAAAGATAAAAGTAATACACCACAGTAACCGATTCCTGTCTTATGATTATCCACGATGTACTCCCGATTACCCGGAATCATGAAATTTACATACGTGCGTGACGATAAAAAAGCACTTGATGAGATTAATTTTAATACGGCAAACAAGACATTATCATTTACGAATGTAACCGAAACGCACGCAGTCCGGGACAAGTATTTAAATATGGTTTCAATATCATTACTTCGAAAAAACCGAATTGCATAATCATTACAGCTACGACGCACGAACAAAGCAAATTCAGAACAAATTATTGCGTTATACAGTGACACAATGTGTACAGGAACTTGATATTCGACTCTAACAACTACGTTTGACGAACATACCCTATTAATATTTTATTTTGTTTTTATTTTGTTTTATATTCTAGACCAGTGGTTCTCAAACTTTTTTCCATCGCAGCACATTAATAATAGTTATTATAAGTCACGGCACACTTTGGATAAATATTATCTACTTTTTAAATATAAGTGGTTCAGGACCGAGAAGCATAAACTTAGTATAATCAAGTAAATGAGTTACAGTTTAGGAGTTTTAATAAGGACAAAGTATCTGATAATTACAGAAATTGTTATAAATATGTTATTACTATTTTCTACAACATACCTCTGTGAACTTGGGTTCTCCGCACTAACAAATATTAAAAATAAGAAACGTGAACGACTTTTTTCAGTTGAACAAGAAATGCGGGTTGTGTTTACGTCGATACCTTCTAGAATTAAACTATTATGCAAACAACATCAAGCATATGTTTCACACTAAAATGTATAATTATATGTTAATAAATTAATATTATTTTATTTGTATCATTCGAATTAATTTTATTTCTAATTTTTTTTTTTTTAATTTTAAAGTTTATTTTAATATAAATATTTTGAAAAAAATCGTTATATAATGTGTTTTTATAAAAAAAAGTTCAAGTTGTCAAGGCACACCTTTTAAATTTCAAGGCTCCTAGTGTGCCACGGCACACCCTTTGGGAAACACTGTTCTAGACATACACTTACCTAATAATCTTGTTAACTTTAAATTAAATTTAAATAATATCTTATACAGAGTTTCATATGTAGAAAAAAAAAAAAACTTAAAATTTCAAAGAGATATTTGAACATTTTTAAGGAAAACGCTGTAAAGATATAATTTATTAAAATTCTTTTTTGAAAAAATAATGTTTTCTGAGTCAGCTAGTCAGGTATATATATATAAGTAGTATTGAAATTTGCACCCATCTAAGAACTCTAAGAATTGCGCCCCTGGCCCATACCCTCTTGCCCTGCTCTGAATACGGCCCTGTATATATAAATATATATATATATATATATATATATATATGTATGTATATATAAGAATAAAATAGATATAGTTATATTGTAACAATATATTACTAACAAATTGTAAATACAAATAAAATTAATAGTATCTTATAGTAGACATATAAAGTTCATAATTTTATGTAAATTCCTTAAAAAGTTTAATAAAAAAACATACTTGTATTATAATGTACCATTAAATTACTATCTTTCCATTCCAACTAAATATGGAAATTTCGAAAAACAACTTAAAAAATAAATTATAATATTTGATATACGTTTTTGATACGCTGTAAGCCACAAGAAACATAAATTTCGAATAAGTAGCTGGATGTTTTAGACGTTTCCGAAACGTTATTCGTTCATACTTTTGAAAACTTCGAAACACAAATATTTTACTGCGTTAAATTATAAATTCTTAGTGTAAATACTCATTTGTTAAATAGAAGCGTAATATTACTTTTTTTGAAAATATCATGTTTCCGTAGGAAAAAAATAAGTACCCCTGTGTACAAAAGAAGCGCATTTTAATTGTACGTTATTGTTTTATATTTTACATCCAAAACGATTCGACTCGCACACCAACAAATGAACTCGTTGTAAACAACAAAGAACCGTCGACCAAATGAACAAAGATGTTTGAACCGCCATACCGTTTACCGAGAGCTCTTGTATGATAGTACTCCACACAAGAGATCCATAGGATTGAAGTGCCAAATCATCTGCGTTCCGTTGTGCAGTCAATTATCCTGCAACAGTCCTGCTAACAATGACGGGCACCGCATTACGGCCGCATGACACCGTGAACTTCCAGGGTCAGTCACCAGCTTGCGAGACCTGCCAAGAGCCTTTGGGACCAATAAACGGCTTAAAAACCAGCCATCAACCAATGATCGAGTTATGGTGATGCAAGTGTCCCAATCATGACAGTCGCATAGCAAGAGCTTGTCGGCAATTTTATTGATTTTTCATATTACATCATTTCCATATAAAAATATCATCGCCCCGTCGCACAGTAATTCAAAAATGAAAATAGTTGGCCAAAATTCAATATTTTTAATTTGAAAATACTCAAATAAAAATAGTAAAATTATTTTGTATACTACCCAAGGCGTATAAATATGTAAAACTTATTGCAAAATATTATTAGGTATACTCATAAAATAGTATAGAAGTAGGCAAAATATAGTTTTTTTTCTTAAAAACTATGATATTCTGTCGCTAGGCGTCATGTAGTTTAATTGCCCACTATAAATAAAATGAAATGAAATTAAGTGTTTATCAATTTATCTATGTTGGATAAGTAAAGCCTCGTTTACACGGCGACAGTAACCCTCGACAGTCACAGTCACGATAGTAACTGTCAAGAAACTACCACCGTGTAAACATAAGCACTGTCACACTGCCACACTGCCATACTGTCAACTATCAGCTGTCGAACTATCAATTTTGGCGAGATAGTTGACAGTAAATACTTGACAGTGTGACAGCAACTGCCATTAACTGCTATCGTGGAAACAGCTACTACCACACTGTCGACTACTTTAAAATCAGATGATTTTGTGTTATCAATTTTTACTTGTTATCAGTTGATAATTCAATGTTATTAAATTATTATGTAGTGTAAATAATTATATTACAGTATTGTATAAATTAAATAATTTATTTTATAATAATTAATGAGGATTTCATACTTTTAAAATGTCATCCGATACTGTTGAATTCTTGAAACATTATAAAGAACATCCATGCTTATGGGATAAGTCTTTACCAGACTTTAGAAATCGCCAAAAGAGAAATGCTGCAGAGGAAAGATTGCTACCGTTTTCAGGACTTTCCAGTATAAAAGAACTAAGAGCTAAAATAAGAAGTATTCGTGGAACATATAACCAAGAAATCACTAAAATTATAAAATCTAAGACTACGGCATCTGGCTCTAAAGATATTTATAAACCAAAATTACATTAAAAAATTATGTAAACTTCTTGGATCCTCAATACTAAGTTCATTAATTAATGTATTTGATACACCAAATTCATCTCTTCTTTGAATTCATTTTCTAACCCATTCTCTCCTATTTTTCACTGTATGCTTTCTTTGTTTCAAAACTATTATTTCACCGATAACTCTAATCATCGAATTAATTACTTCTTCAGACATGATTGAGTAGGTAAAGTAGTATTTAAGTATATTAAGTAAAGGGTAAAACAGTAGCTAGTGCTACTTGTATCACAGTAACTATTAGAAGGTTTCAGCATCATATAATATAATCAGATGACAGTACTGTCGCTGTGTAAACATTACTCCTTACGTGACAGCAACTGTCGTATGATTATACGACAGTACTATCATGACAGTACTGACGTCGTGTAAACCCAGTTTAACAAAGATAGTATCTAATGCTCCAATTATGAAGTTACAACTGTTATCAACCCATATGGGGTCATTGAAATGTACAACGATACAAATAATACGATAATAAAGGTATTAGCTTTTATAAACCTACAAATTTAATTATTTTTTTCATCGAGTTACACGACCGTATTAACACCACCAGTTAAATCACAATCTACTGATTACAAAAGTGTCATCAGTATTTGCTCATATTTGCTCGTTTTTTTGTAGTGAGCACTTCAAGTTTTAAAGTCTTATTTATAAGCAATATTTATTGAATTACATTTACAAAGTTTTTTTTTTATATTATAATAGCTTCAATTCCACAAATTACACGTAAAGAGATCCACGAATATATTTTTAATAACAATACAACTCAATGTGTAAACGAAAAAAAAAAGTGTTAAATTATGTTTTAAATATTTTAAAAATTGATCCAAAGGATGATGAACTGCAAAATAAAATCGATAATATCACTAAATATTTAAATTCGTCATTCTTTAACAGGTAATTACTTAAAGCTTTTATAGTTTGGTATTCACACAATATTAATAAATAAAATACACATACACACACACATATATACACATATATAATATATATGTATATATATAGTATATATACATATATACACAGAATTATAATTATTATCATAATTTTAAATAATTATAGATATTTTATCAAATGGAACAATAGTTGTAGACAAAATGATAGATTTATGAAAGCAAATGAAAATTGGCTTCAAACAACTGTAATCTTTCCCGATTCTGTACATAACACCTGTACCAGGAATGACAAAAATGATTTAAATAATATTAAGATTGACGAACCGGTCAAATCAGGTGGCCGCCCGGTTTTATCGTTTGTCGTTTCTAGTGACCGACCAAAAAGACGAAAATATCAAAATTTATATAAAGCATCTTGTTTAAGTGAACTGAACATTAGCATTAAGAAAACACGGTAATGAATATGCTACAAAATTAGTGCAAGAAATAACTCATACTACTCCAAGAAGAGGAAAAAAAATTCGTGAAACTTGGATAAATAAGCAGTTAAAAAATGAACCCACGTCATTGAGTACAGATGAAGCTTTCTCATTATTTCTTCATCATTATCAAAATCGCAATACAATTTACTAAGAAAAAGTGCGAAACATCATAATTTTGATTTATACCCCTCGTATCACAAGATAATTGCCGCCAAAACTGAAACTTATTCTTATGACACAACAATAACTCATAAAATATGTGAGGTAAATAGTAATTTATAATTCATATTTTATTATATTATATTATATGTCAAAATTGTTTTTTATTATTCAACAGGTGAAACTACAATACCTCCTCAATCATACAGCACAGAGAATTCTAAAAAGTATTTCAAATAAAAGACAATATACTGATATTAGAACTACTTTGTATTGAAAGTGGGGCTATGATGGAGCATCAGGTTTCCAAATGTATAAACAAATTACACCTAGAGGTTCTAGTGACGAATCTATGCTTGTAACTTCGATGGTACCATTACGCTTAGAAAATGACGTCAACGGAGAAATTGTATGGCAAAACCCAGTATGCTCATCAACACGCTATTGCAGACCAATTCGACTACAATACATCAAAGAAATGATCCAAGTTATTCAAGCCGAAGAAAAATATATAACCGAACAAATAAGTACTATCTCGTCATTCAATAGTGATTTGGGGATAGTAGTTAACTTTAAAATGGACCTGACAATGATTGACGGAAAAGTATGATATTATTTTTATTTTTTATTTGACATCTTAATATCTTATACATTTTACGTAATAATGAATTAGGTATGTAATGGAATAACAGAAACATCGTCAATGAAATGCTATTTTTGCGGAGCAAAAATATCTGAGTTGAATAATTTAAACTTAATAAACAAAAAAAATAGAAGATACATCAAGGTTTAGGTAATAATTATTTTAATTACTAATCAACAAAATAAAAAAAATATATAAATTTAAACAAACCTGAATAATTATAAAACTAATTTTATTATTTTTATAGTTTTGGACTTTCTACACTTCATGCCTACATTCGTTTTTTTGAGTGTCTTCTTCATATTTCATACCGTTTGATTATTAAAAAATGGAAGGTAACCATTCATTTTGTTTAATTATTAGTGTTACTAATTAATAACAGTAAAAATCTAATAAATATTGTTTTATATTTTATGTTTAAGGCAAATAAAATTAATGGATACGATTTACTACTAAAAGAAAGGAAAATCCAAATACAGAATGCATTTAGAGAAAAATTAGGATTGATTGTTGATGTTCCGAAACCAGGTTTTGGAACAAGTAATGATGGAAATACAGCTAGACGATTTTTTAAACATTCCGACGTATCAGCTGATACAACGGGAATAGATCACCGTCTAATCGAACGATTCAGTATAATTTTACAAACATTGTCATGTGGATACCATTTAAATTTTGAAAAATTTGGAAATTATTGTTATGAAACTGCCCAACTATACATATATTTATATGATTGGTATTATATGCCACCAAGTGTGCATAAAATTGTATTGCATGGTGCTTCCATAGCAAAATCGTTTATTTTACCAATTGGACAAATGAGCGAAGAAACAAAGAAAGGCCGCAATAAAGATATTAAAAAATATAGGGAATATCATAGTGGAAAATCATCCAGGGTAAATATTAACACCGATATTTTTCAAAGATTACTACTATCATCAAATCCAATAATAAGTAGCTTAAGTGATAATAATAATAAGAAAAAAAGAACTATGCATCCATTTGTCAAGACATTGTTACGTGAAGTTGAAAGTGAATGTGATCAGCAGTTATGATAGCAGTGGGGAAGATTAATTTTTATATGTTTATAATAAATATATATTTATTATAACAGTATATATAATATATTTTACATATTTAAGTATAAAAAAAAATGTTGTTTAAATAATACAAATAACAATATCAAAGACCAAATATCTAATTTTAATTCAAGTGCATTACAAAAATATGAAATCCGCTATATTGTTGTAGTTATAACAAAAATTTATATTTTATGTTTAAAAATTGAATTTAAGATTTTTAAATGATTTTCTTTTTACCTAGCAAAACCAAAAAATAAATTTCTGGAATTTCCTAAAATGATTTATAACTAAGGCTGGGATTTATGTGTAATAAAAAACCAAAAATATGTACATATATATGTAATTAAAATTGTCAAAAATGTAGTAAAAAACAAAAAAAGAACCGGATGGGCCTCGCTATGCTGTACAGTTAGGGGTGGAGTGCACCTCGCTTATAGGATAGGTCATTATTATAATGGATTTGTTAAATTTGAATGCAATGATAGATATCATTGTATACGAATAACGATTCTGAACGGAGTTCATATGTTTGTCTAGGATATAATACATTGTTATTTATAAACATTGTTAAAAGTATATTTTATTTTAAAACGATAAATATATTTTTCAATTAGGATGGGTTGGCAGTTGCATACAGCGATATAGTTTGTCAGTCTAGAACATTCTACATTATATTATATTTTACATGTAATTTTATGTCAATATTCGCTGTTCAAACGTTTATAAAAAAAAATTGTGCCTATGGATTTTAATAATTTTTGAATGACAATAAGAACTACTTCTGTGGAATCTTCTATTAAATTTTCAAGTATTTTGTAGAAGCCAAATTTTTTGTATCACCGATTATAAAAATAAAATGTAAAAAAATCGAATATTTTAAATGCCTATAAGTGGCTTAAAAATCAATATTATATTTTGAAAAAAAATATGACATAAAGGAAATACCAATCTTAACAGCTGGTAGAAATTTCAAAAATCTGCGACTTATACTTTTTGAATTATAACTTATATTTAAAATCGTCTGAGAATAAATCGATTTCGTAAATATTTAAATTTCAAACAGTCATACAATTTTTTCCTCTGAGTACGGTAGAAATTTTTTTATAGATTTTTGAAGAGTAGCTCATAGATAACCTAGTGTTAAAATTTTGAACCTTAAGTATGAACAAAAAAAATTTTATGAATTTTTATCTACAAAATAACTTGCAAATTATCGTGATTTTTACACATTTTATACAAATTTGAGCATTAAGGGCTTATAAAAAAAAATTGAGTTAACCGATCACCGATATTTTTTAGTTACGATAAGTTTAACTTATTATAAACCTAGTATAAAATTTTCAAGAGTTTTCGCTCAACCAATTAAATTTTATAGATGTTTAAAAACAAAAATTTTACAAAAATCGAAAATTTAAATTGTCTATAAATAAGTCAAAATATGTCAAAATACTTTGAAAACTTAACTATGTATAGAAAACGTCAATATAACGATTTGGTGAAAATTTCAAGTTGTTGCAGTTTTTCATTTTTGAGTTAGAGCATTTTAAAAAAACCGATATCTTTGTCAGTCTAGAATATTATACATTATATTATATTTTACATGTAATTTTATGTCAATATTCGCTGTTCAAACGCTTATAAAAAAAATTGTGCCTATGGATTTTAATAATTTTTGAATGACTTTACTTCTGTGGAATCTTCTATTAAATTTTTAAGTATTTTGTACGAGCCAAATTTTTTTTATCACCGATTATAAAAAAAAAATGTAAAAAAATCGAATATTTTAAATGCCTATAAGTAACTTAAAAATCAATATAATATTTTGAAAAAAATATGACATAAAGGAAATACCAATCTTAACAGCTGGGAAAAAATCTGCGACTTATACTTTTTGAATTATAAAAAATATTTAAAATCGTTTGAGAATAAATCGCTATTTTATGCAATTTCGTAAATATTTAAATTTCAAACAGTCATAAAATTTTTTCCTCTAATTCCGGTAGAAATTTTTTTAAAGATTTTTGAAGAGTAGCTTATAGATAACCTAGTGTTAAAATTTTGAACCTTAAGTATGAACAGAAAAAGTTTTATGAATTTTTATCTACAAATAACTTGCAAATTATCGTGATTTTTACATATTTCGTATAAATTGGAACTTTGAGCACTTATAAAAAAAAAATTGTGACTTACGATTTTAGATTTTTTTTTATCAGTTAAGGAACAACTTATAAGGAACCTTGTATTAAATTTTCAAGATTTTCTGGGCAGCCAAAAAAATTTTATCGTTATTTAAAAAAAAAATACTTAAAAAAATTGAAAATTTCAATTGTCTATAAATAGCTTAATAAAAGTCAAAATACTTTGAAAATTTAATGGTGTATAGAGAACGCTAATCTAAACATTTGGTGAAAATTTCAAGTATTTACATCGATTAGTTTTTGAGTTATAGCAAAATAAAAAATTTAATTATGTCGAAAACTGATTTTGCGTAAAAACTCCCATTTTTCCCAAATTTTTTTATGGTTTTTCCCGTCGCATTTAAAAAATATTGGAAATTTTACTTTGACCCCCCAAAGTACCAAATAGATTCACTTTCCTTTCAGAAAAGTTGCTACATAAGGCAATCGAAGCATTTTTACTGCTCGAAATCGTGTCGACAGACACAAAAAAAAAAAAAAAAAAAAACACACATCATTGTAAAATCAATACATTCTTCACTCCGTTCAGAATCTAAAATATAAAATTATATTAAATATTATTAATATTTCATAGGTATTTGAATATTTGAAAATGAAAAATAAACAATTAATAGCAAAATAAAAATTGTTTTACGTAGACTTATATTTGATTTTCTCTTTTTTTTTTTAATGCGCTCTGTAAAAAGTGTTTCTCAATCCAAAAAAAAAAAAAAAAAAAAATTATTATTATTGGATATTTTTACAAGATTTGAGAGTTTTTTCTGTTAGGCATATTCTTGATAAAAACAACAGGTCACGTGCAGGCCATTTAAATCGGTATAAAATTACGAATTATTATTTTAATAATTAATATGTAAGTAATAGATCATTTTATAAAAGTTCTGGGAAAATTATAATTTTGGCCAACTATTTTGATTTTTGAACCACTGTGCGTCGGCTTAAGCTTCTGAACTGTGGGTACAAACAACAAAAGAATAACACGCGTAGATGTTGCAGCCAACTCGCGTGTCCTGCGTGGTGACGGACATTGGAACCGATTCCTGTGCGAAGGTGTCACGGATGCAATGCCTAATTTAAGTGGATGGTTTCGTGACGGCCATGATGTATAAGTTATGGCAATTTTGATTTCGGATTTAAGATTGTTTCGAAATTTTGATGCAACCGCTAAACTTGTTCACGTTAATAATAGTACACGTATTGCATCTCCGAGATTACGTAGCCATCTGCAAAGCACGCGGGACGCCAATGGTCATCAGCGGTTGTGAAACAGTGCTTCTTCGACCCCCCAGGGACAGTCCAGTGCATGTCCTCTCCTAGTTTCTTGGTATTCGATTTGAAGCACCGTTAACGTTCGATTGTTGGATTTCACTTCCTTTGGAACTCCAGGTGCTTCCGACATCGATAATAATTCCTTTTGCATTACGAGGCGTTTTGTTTGTCTTCTACGATTTCTAAGCTTAGCTATAGTTTCTCTGGTTTCAGGTGTACGTCTAATGCGTTGTTCACTAATAATAATTTCGGTTTTGTGTTTTCATACGAAATTTTCAAAAATAAACTCGATGTCCATCTTTTCGTCTTTTACTTTTTCGGTTCGGTCACTTTTTCTGGGTTTAGATTTTTTTTCTACTTTTACTCTAACTTTTACTCCTTAACTTTTGTGCTGTCTGTTTCTATTAATCAATGGGTTGGAAAATTTTTTTTTTCGTTATTTGAGTTCTTATTTTCTAATAAATATAATCTATTTACGACTTTGTTAAGTTAATGGTAAATTGATTTTAAAGATGTCTTTTATTGTCTTAGATGATCATTTCTATACTATTCTTGTGTAATTATGGCGCTTTTATTTTTATCCCCAATTCGTCGATAAATTTTAGACAGCCGTTAACGGTTTTCGATAATTTGTCAATTAATATCAAAAAAAAAAAATAATAGAAATATTAGTATTTTGCATACATATGCCATGATATATATTAATTGAGTTGTTTATTCAAATTTATTTTAATTGATTAATCAAATAATCTAAAATAGAAAACCTATTTATGTGAATAGCTGAAAAGTATAAAAGTTTCAAGAACATACAAATCAACGAGAGGAGAATAGGTAAAACCTCATTTAAATCGATATAAATCATAGTTGTTTGAAAAATATACAAGGACAGTTTTTGCTTAAAAAATTAGAATAAGTGATACCTGTTCACACACTAAGTTGGAGTATAGGTATTGGATATGCAGTCCTAAGACTAAATACTACACAGAAGACGTGACTTACCAATGTTTTTATTTGAACAGAAAAAAGTAAACATACCAATTAAAAATATTTGTTTATACATTTAATAAATTAATTTTTTAATTGAAAAATAAGCACTTATTGTGTCAATACATTTTTTTATAAATTTAAATATGTATAGTTATTGAGTTAGGATTTGAATAGTCATATTAGCAATTTGACGGTATAATTATTATGTATATGGTTAAGTCAACACTCATAATAATAATTGTATTACTAAGAATCTACAACATAATTGTTACAGTTTCATCAACAAATTGTTTCTATTGATTTGAAAAATATTTTGTTGAAAGTATACTGACCACTATTTTGTTAAATCACTTTTGTTTTTTATCAATGTCATAGTGTTATTTTTTTTCAGTGTAATCGTATACAACGGACTTTAAGCTTTAATAGAATCACAAAAAAAAAAATTATTTTTTTTTTTCAATTTACTAACTGATTCACTCTCGTAATATTATTATGTATTTATCAAATAATAGGTTTTTGTTCCTATATGCAAATTCAATTTATTTTTTTCGTACAATGGCTATTTTATCATGTACATATTATGAAATAATACAATGTTTTGAACAGTTTTTATCTGTGTGACAGGCGATCAAATATAACAAAAGTAATGACAAACATAGTACAAATAATAATCTGATTTTACATTCTACACAGCTACAACGTTAGGAAATATTTATCGAAATTAGTTTAAATAATACCAAACCAGAGTTGATCTGTGTGACAGGCGATCAAATATAACAAAAGTAATGACAAACATAGTACAAATAATAATCTGATTTTACATTCTACACAGCTACAACGTTAGGAAATATTTATCGAAATTAGTTTAAATAATACCAAACCAGAGTTGACTACACACGGCCATACCATGTGTGTTTAGAATATTAAAATATATTATAAAAAAAAAGTTGCAGCGTTTTCAAAAACATCTACCACCTGGATATCATCTGGAATAGGTTGGAAATTTTAACAGTTTGTTATAATTGACTTATCTTTGGACAGCAACTGGTTTTGAACGGCGTTTTGTAAATGTTTTAGATTATTTATCGATTGATTTTTTTGGAGCATTACGGATTGAAACGTTGTAACGTAATTTTGGTCAACATTTTGAAACACAACGTGAATTTGAAAGAGATAATTTGCTTAGATTTTACTATATTCGTTCTCGAATGTTCATATGAATAATAAACGCGAACGTGATGGTATATTGTACATATAGTTATGTAATTATTTCATAGTATATTACATTGATTTTAATGAATTCAATAATCAAGCAACAAAACACAAAATAAATAGACATACGAAACACATTTTTCATGTAAGGATTAGTAATGTATTATAATCTAATAAAAATATTTCCCGCGATTAATTATCTTTATCTTGATTCTATTCTCACGGTTATAATATTTTCTATTTTCATGGTTATTATATAATTCAATATTTCAAAATTTTCTTCGCTCATACGTCCCTTTTTTTTGTGATCACTACTTAGTAATGTATGATTTTATATTAATTTTATATAATTCCGATGTGAGATTCAGAATTCTATAAATTACCTAGTCGTTATATAAATTATATGTATACTTTTCTTGATTATTTTTGTTATTCTATAGAATTTCTAGGTATCTTACAGAATGTCAAATTCGACACTTTAACGGTAACATTTACAATATTAAACAGTTAAATATTAATGGTCTCTTATTTTAAATGGACATAAATAATTTTGAATTTATTTAGTAATATTAATTTTAAAAAAAGTCGTAGGAAAGGATCGTTTTCGATCTGATATCAACTGTACGTATTTTTTTTGTTGATGGACAATTTACGCACTTAACTTCAAACATCTTTAATTAATTTTACAGTTTTAAAATATTTGTCGTTTATGTTCCGAGAAATTATTGAACACTGTACTGATATTCGAAGACTAGTATTTCAATTAGATAAAGAATTGTCTACCCATTCGTCGGTTAATGTGGAGAACATAATAACGCAAACTTTCACTTAAAATATTAGATGCAACGTGCTACAATACTATTGCAACTATTACAATGAAACATTAATTCTGAAAAGTATGTATGATGTCGACATTTCGATTTCATTTGTTTGGCCTGTTCAGTGCTCGCGGCGGTAGCAATAAAGCAAATATGTTATAAAAAAATTAAAAATTAATACATAATAAATATTTACTAAATAACAAATTAACCCCAAATTTCTCGCAATTCAATGAATAACGTAACCACATATTTTGTTCTTCTAATATCGTATTAATAATAAATACAAACCAAAAACTACATGCGTTACGGGTCGTAAAGGATACAACACGTTGGTACATAGGCGGTTCTTAAGAAACCATAATGAGGGAGAGGTCGTTGAAAATATTTTGCATATACTCACATACATATCCCATTTACTTTTATCTATTCATTCGTACACGAGAAGTAATTTTAAGTTCTATGAATATTATACCACAACGACAACACATAAAAATCTAGGCATCGATAAAAAAATTATTTTTATTCAAATTTAATTAACTGTCATACTTCAAACATATTATTAAACAAACTTATTACTTATGTAAGTATATATATATATATATATATATATATATATATATAGTATGTATAAAGTATTGGTAACTTTACTTCAATATTTAGTTTTTTAATATAATTTTACATTGTCTAAATATTGAATTGATTTCTTTATCGCAGTTACTTCTATATTTTTTAAAAGTAGACATTTTATCCTTGATATATATATATACATTGTCGCTGTGAAAATATCTTCATATTTTCTTAACAATAAATTACTGATTGAAAATATCACACTAAAAGCACTGAATAATACAAATATTAACAAAATATAATCACATTTACAAATAGCAAATACTAATGCTCTATTTTGTTATTCCCTTATGAAATTTCAATCGATGTATTACTATCTTGAATAAGGAATTTTTTAACTGTAGAAGACTGTCGTGTCATTTAGTTCAGTGAGTTTTACACAACTCAGAAAATGTTGTTCGACGTGACAAATTACTTTTAAGTACAAGATTTCGTATCGTATCAGCGACATGGAAAACTGAAATTACATCTTTAATAACTCATATGCAGTCACAGTCATATTGCACTATGGATGACTTTGAAATACAAAATAAAAATTTATAGCATGATTTAAGTATGGGCAGTGAATGGAATTGTTTACATATTTTTGGATTTTTTGTATAGCACGTCAAGTTGTTGATACCACGAGTGAACATCCATCAGTTCCAATACCAATTAGTGAGTCTAAATTTAATGCAAAATCTTCTAATATGTTTATAAGGGTTTCTCCTAAAACTTTTCCTTTAATTTTTGATACAAAATATTTGTAATCACTAGCCCTTTTATCTTTCTCGTTAATATCTAAGAAATTCTGAATTTATGCTTACTAATTCTTACCAATGGCTTACTAATTATGTACCAAATTTTTGCTTTGGGGGCCATCTTTGCGTGGCAAACTTCTCCGACATCTCTTTAGTTGACGACGTTAGCGTTTGTCCATTCAAAATTTGTATCAGCGATTCAATTACCATGTTTTTTGCGTCATCGTCAGTGTTATTAGTTTAATTTTTTTCAGCATATTAGATTCAAAATAGGACGTTTTTTTTGTAGACATTATTAAAAAAAAAAGTTCGAACGTGAGCCATAAACATTAGAACTTCAAATATAATTTAGTAAAAACATTAAAACCATGAACTCAACAACTTTTATTAAAGCAATTTTGACATAAAATTATCGCTAAAACGACTTTTAGTAAACTGTTTATACAGTCAAATTCATACTTAATATTGGTGGAGAAAATGTTTAAAAATTCCATATCGGTAGGGCTGGGATGATGAACGTCACTTTTGACTGACGGACGAATACGATTTTATGTAACAACTATTTTCGGTCTAGTGGACATAAATCACCATGTAAATTACGATAAGATGACGGATTTGGAATATCACGCGTGATGAAAACAGTCGACAGAGGTAAGATCACTTTTGTTCACTCGAACCAAACGATTGTTTGACAGGATAATATTATACCTAATGCTTTATCGATTGGGCCGCAGTCGTGGTGTATAACATCTGAACCCTTAACGTTCGGTATTGTTTTTTCTACGCCCGTTGAAAGAGAACGTCATGTTTCATTATGTCCGCGGCTCGTTGGAGAACAAAATGTATTTATTAAAAAAATATAGAGCGGACTACCAGTACAACAGATTATCTATAGTGGTTATATACATTCCTATAGCGGCATAGTATACATTTCCGACATGTTGTTACTGGTAGTAATACATTTTGTGAAGCTTAAAGAAATACAGGTACATAATTAATCTAAGTTATAATTAACTAGACATGAAATATTTTGTATAACAAATATAAATAGTGTGACTTGATGCTGAACGTGAATCATAAATAGTGGCGTATTTAGAAATAAATAATGGGGGGGGCAAAAATACACTAAATACATAACCATACATATACCCTTAAAAAACAAATATATACAGTGGTATTGACACGGTCGTGTCACACGGATTCCGCGATCTCACCCGTCACACCCATTTGTCTGTGTAACATCATAAGTTCGATTATCAATCGGGACGCCCGAGCGATTAAAAGAACCAGTTTTGGAGACGGCGATGTGTCACGAAGCGTTCGCGGACGGTGAGCCGACCTCTGCGAACGACGACGAGTTTTTGGTCTGCTTTTAGCCGTCTTCGTGGCCTTTTGTTTAACTTACGTCTTATGACATTTTCTTTATTATAATTTTGTGCGTCTTATTATCATTATTAATTTTATTCTTATTAATCATTTGCCATATTTCATTATTATTATTATAATAATAAATATAATTATTATAATTTATAAATTCTTCTTTTCTTTTTTTTTTATAATTTTATTTTCTTTATTATTATTATTATTAATATATTATTGTGTGTATAATTGTGCTACGTGACAGTATGATCAGAAAATTTTAAAGGGGAGGGGGTATTATTAGTAATAACAAATATAAATACATTGTGGGGGTAGTATCAAAGACTCAAATAAGAGGATTTATAGGTAAATTTTAGGGGAGAGGTAATATGAAAAAAAAATCATACGAGTAAATTAGGGATATCAAATATCAACGATATTATAACGATATATCATGATACACCACCGTGCGTGAAAAGTGAGTGAGTCTAAAGAGGTTAATACTCTCAACAATAAAAAAAAATATAGAATACGGTGAATGGTTGGGAGAAGGCACGGGCCCCACGGGCACTCCCCTTAAACACGCCCCTGATCGTGAATCACACTTAGTGCAAATGTCTTAAGAGGATATAAATTTATTTTGAATTCAATGTGTCATTCTTCACTTCTAAACGGTTTACTCTGAGGTTTTCTTTCCTTTATAATTTATTCGAAAATAAATGTAAAATGTAACAATAAGTACACACGACAAAACGAATGGAATGTAAATGGGTAACTTGATCGGAGAAGAAGGCCTGTTGGCAGCAACTTAGTACAACGCGTTCTTCCCTAATAGTCTGTTCACCGGTATCGTTTTGCGGAGCAGACCGTATTGAATTATTATTTCGTCAACGTGGGCGAAGTGACCGAATCGTATAAACGGTCCATCGAATTCGCATAACATTATTATTCATCGTTTCGTTGGCGTTTATTGTAGATGTCATTTATACTACGGGGCAGGCCCTATTTTTATGTGCACCACGACACACAATGTGCACTACAAATGTACAAGTGTGCACTACGAATTGAACGTGTGTGTGCACTACGGTGACTAGTGAACCGTCATTGTTTACCAATAAAGTTTAGTTTTAACTAGTAAGTTAAGGTTTTATTATTATATATCCTATTTAATTTTTATGATTTTTATTAATGCATTTTTAGATAATGCATTGCGTTACATTATTATATATATATAGTGACGCAGTAATCCGGACGGCAAAATTCCATTTGTTTGTAAATAAATTTTACGAGAATTCCCGCAACCCAATTATTAATCTATAAGATATTGTTATCGACAAATACAATTTCGTCATTTTTATTACCTGCTGTTCCTAGTTAAAACTAATACATACATACATATGTACATAGGTACATAATAAATCGATAACCGATAGTCAGTTCGTTTACTTCTTTCTTGTCGAGTGGTTATTATTCTTGTTTGTTACAATGGCTCCTCGTAAACACGTAACTTTGACTTTAGATCAAAAAATTGAAATTATTAAGCTAATAGAAAATGGCCAGAACTATGGTATAATTGCTGAGAAGTACGGAATAGGTAAATCGACTGTTGGTGACATAAAAAAAAATAAAGACAAAATTATGAAGTTTGTCAGCACAACTGAACGTGGTTCAGGCAAACGTATAACTTTAAAACAGCCGGAAAATCTTGTTCTCGAAAACGCTTTATTTATGTGGTTTATGCAACAGCGGAGACAACACATTCCGATAAGTGGTGAAATAATTTGCGAAAAAGCACGTTTATTTCACCGTGAAATAACAAAGAAGGAAGATGGTTTCACTACTAGTAAAGGTTGGCTAGACAATTTTAAACATCGTCATGGTATTAGGCGCCTTAAAATAACGGGTGAGAAACTTTCATGTGACGAAGCATCAATCGAACCATTTCGAAATGAGTTGCAGCGAGTCATAAATGAAAACAATTTGGACCTAGAACAAATTTATAACGCTGATGAATCCGATTTATTCTGGCGAATGTTACCAGAGCATACATTAGCATCAAGTCATGAGAAAAACGCCCCTGGGAGAAAAATTATTAAAGCTCGAATAACATTCATGCCTTGTGCTAATGCATTTTTTTTGAAATTCATTAATTTAGTTTTAATTTAATTATTATTCATGTAATTTAAAATTCAATAAATATAAAGATGGTGAAATTAAAAATAAAATCTTGGTCATTTGAGTAGGTAATTTTAAAAAACCTCCGGTAATCCGGAAAATCGATAATCCGGACGATGCTCGGTCTAAATTCGTCCGGACTATCGAGGCTCTACTGTATATATATATATGTAATACATTCCTTTTCTAAGACGGTAGCGAAAATAAAATGAAGTGTGCAGTCCGAAATTTTAAAAATAATAGGGCCTGCTACGGGGTAGTTTTCGATTACGGTTGGTAATGAGACACCCGCCGCGCGGGCCGACGATAACGCTTCCAAAACGCGCGTGCGGCACGTGGTCGAAAAAAAATGACTCACCCGCAACGGTTCGACACGTGTCGTTCATTGCGACATGAAGACGAGTGGGCTTGCGTCGAGTGCACAACGTTCGGACGACAATAGGTCGCGTCTGGCGCAGTGTGCGAACACGATTAGAAACCGGACAACCGTCGTTCAGACGGTAAACTGTTGTTTTTCGGTCGGCCAAATAAACTGATGCACTTCCGTCATGGCCCTCGGGGCAGTCGGACGGTTGTCCGGATCGAACGCCGGTCGCGTTCCGTCCAGGCGAAACCATGTGCGCAGAGTGCACCGCAGCAGAAATCGGATGCACTTAGAAACACCAAGAGGAAAGAACACTCGAAAATTCTGTCGCGTCACCCTACGGTTGTGATCGTACGTTTTCGAGCTCACGAAAACGTTTAGCGCATGACGTGCGAAACATTGTCCGTACGGTGACCATCATCACGGGACGGACACGGTATAACGTTTTGTAACGTCGCAGACGATCGCAAAATGTCCACAAGAGCTGCTGTAGTGATTTCCACGATCATATTTCGTCTCGACGAATGCTGGTATTCCACCAAACCGTGTAGTCGTCTGAAACTGCGTTGGTCGTCTACCAACGCAATGGTCTCAGGCCTATATTTTTAAACCCCCCGTCCGGCGACGAGTTGCAGATCATCCACATACACACTGTGTTATTATAAAGCCGGTAATGGAAAACGAAAAATGAAAATCGCACAACAATGCATTGCACATACATGAAAACATAACCGTATATGATATCGTAAGAGTAACTATTCGATAACAGTACTGAAACGTTTTGTAAACGAAGTAAATAGTAAACTACCCAATCGGAAAATTATGAGTTACGCCGACACTCACAAAAGGCGCAGTACTGCGACTGTACTGGCTGCCAACAGTTGGCTGGCCCTTACCGGTACAGTACTGGCCATAGTTTTATCCAGTACTACACCAGTACTGGTAGCTTAGTGCTGATTTAGTACTGGTATATTACGGACTACGATAAATATGTTAGTAAAGGCCAGCTAGGGTTTATCGTAGATGTGCCAACGTTGGCGGAATACGGGTATATTATGGGCATCAGTTGATATGCTAGCAAAGGCCAGCCAGTGTTTGCCGTATTACATCATATTATATTGTTTAGTCAATTATTACGTTTTCTGTTATAAATATAGAAATCTGTTGTTGTTGATCAGCCGATTTTCGGGGAAAACCAAACAACGACTATATGCCCCCCCGCCGTACGCCGCACTGCCATAGTATATTATCGTTCGATCATGACACGGCGTTCGCCGGTCGGCGATCACACACACACACTCGCACGACATACGCGATAATTTACACATACGTATTATGTACAGACTACAGTTGTACAGTTATTATTTTTATTTTTTGTAATAGTTACTATTTTTAGTATTCTTTATTCTATTTTTCCGTCTCTGTGTAAAAGTGTTTGAATTTCAACCCATCTAACCATCTACGACGCACGTACGTCAATACATCGTTAAAATTCAACACTCAACAGTAAAGTTGTACAGGTGCATTTTCGGTAAGTACCTACCTAATTATTTTTTAATTATTATTATTAATATTATAAATTGTAACTTCGTACTAAAACTAACTTCCTCCTAAAATTCATTGTCTACATGAATCAGAACTAATAAAATAATACTTATCAAAATAATAGTTTGTATTGGAAATAATAGAAACAAATAGCTATTAAATTTTATATTACGTATATTGTATTGTATATAATTCAATATAATCGGTCTGTATTAATTGTAAATACTAGTGTCTGTCCAGTGTGCTAAATTTTAATTTATTTATCATTAATACTCTCGCTTGTGTATTAACTTTGTTGGTTTAAATCAAACGTTAGTACAACATGTAAATGTAAATGTAGATATCTAGGTATAGTATAGGTAGGTAGTATTGTTTTGTAAGTTGTAAAATTGAATTAATTTAAACTAATAAATGTACAAATTACACAAGTATCTTGACAACTTATAAATATATAATATATTATACCTACATTATTGAAGTATGTATCTATATTTATAGGTTAGTAATATGACACAGGGGAGGAAGTGACACAATCATAAGTTTGCCAAAAACTACATTGGAACATTTTGAAGAATTTGATAAACAGTTTAAAATTGATAATGAACTTGTTAAAAAAATGGTAATTATTAATTCGTTTTTATAAGTTTACCTTTTAATTATCATTACTATAAATTTTCAGAAATGTTTTATGATTCTGAATGTCAAAGGGATGTCAAAAATTAATGATAATATTAAGTCAGTGATTCCTAAAATAATATCAAAAGATGTTCAATTACTGTTCAGTGCGTTTGGGAGAGAAACAAATGGCAAGAAAAAACTCAACTTTTCTAGAACAAATATATTTAAATACTTACAAGGTATGTTATATCATTACATATAGAGAATGTTTTAAAAAATTTACAAAACTATTATGAAATATTTAATTCAAATATTCCAACTATATTTCATTAAAATGAAATGCTCCATTCTGAAAATATAGTACGAATTCCTCAAAATATGCATTCGTATGCTAATTATTTAGTTATATTTTTATGTGTTTACTCATAAAGTATGGAATGAAAAATATTAAAACGTTAAATAGTACATTTAAAACAATTGTCCTTGAAGTTTATAAATATTATTCAATCAAAAAAAAAAATTGAATTAAAGAAAACAATATTTGATTATGTTTTTCTTACTGACTCATAAGTGATAAGTGATTATACTAATTAACTACAATTAATTAACATTTCCTTCCTAGAAGATTATTAAAGAAATGTTCAATTACAAATATCTCCAAAAAGCTTAACATATTAAGATTAATGAATTTAACGACTAATATCAAGTTAAGTAGTAAATAGTAACAGTAAAATTATTATTTCATGCCATTCCTTTGATGGTTATTATTAATTCAAATTATTAAAAACTTTAAGAATAGTGTCTCAAATAATTTAAATTAAGTATGGAAATAGTACAAAAAATCTTAAAATGTATTATTGTTAAAACGGTTAACAATAATAATTTATTTCTATAATATGAACAATTTGTTTTGACAGACAAATATAAAATCTATTCTTATATATTAGTCTGAATAAAATATATGGCTAATAAATAATTTACTAAAAACGTCAAAAATATGCATTAATCATAAAAATTACATAAATGTGTACAAAAAAAGAAGAAAATTATACAACAATTGATATGCAGATGCATTAACTTATGATCCATACTCACTATATGTATACTAAACTATAGTCTAGTAATTTTTTTAATGAATATTTTATTTATTATTTCAGAAGTTCTAACTACAAAACACCCAGATGTAAGTGCTAAAGAATTTGCAAGTGTAATGAGTAGGTGGTTCTCCGGAGTCAAAGACTGAGAAGGAGGCAAAAAACTCAGATTGAGTAAAAATGTATTACATATTTAATAAAACTATTTATTAAATTACATTTATTATTTTTCAATTACCTAGATTCCTATTTTTCTGCAATGTTCCTTGAAATAAATAAACAAAAAATATATTCTTTATATTATTGCTCATTATATATTAATATCATTTAAACTAAATACATAGGAATATTTTTTCAAATTATATGACAATATAAAGTTATTTTAGTTTCTTTCGACGGTTTCAAAGCAGTGCGAACTATTAGAAAATCCTAAAAAAGACTAGATGAGGAGACAAAATTCGTTGAAAATGCAAATGAGGAATTTTGAAAAAAACCTAAGCATCTACATATATTATTTTAAAATAAAATATTTTTAATACTACTGATTTTTCGAAAAGCCAGGGGATGCACACCATTCGCAGCACCGGCCATGAGTAAAGCATTATCCACCCAGATATATGACAGTACTGGTTCCTGCTCTGGCTGCCAGTATCGCGACAATATAACTATCAGTATTTGGCCAGTATTGGATGCCAGTTCTTAGCCAGTGCTTGATTGCCAGTACTGGTAAAGCGTTATCACCCCGGATATATGACAGTACTGGTTCCTGCTCTGGCTGCCAGTACCGCGACAATATAACTATCAGTACTTGGCCAGTATTGGATGCCAGTACTTAGCCAGTACTTGATTGCAAGTACTTAGCCAGTGCTTGATTGCCAGTACTGGTAAAGCGTTATCACCCCGGATACATGACAGTACTGGTGCCAGCACTGGCTGCCAGTATCACGGCAGTATTAGGCAGTACTGGCGCAGTGTTATGCCCGTTGTAAATTTCCGATTGGGTAATCTTCTTGCTCCGCTCGAAGTATAGAAAAATAAAATGTTTACATAGTAATACAAGATGCATCTACATTGTATTTATACTGTTTTGATAATAATATAATAACAATAATACCTAAAATATTTGAAATCCCTTTAAAAATGATAACTTGCTATCATAATTTACGGGTCAAAAGATTAATTTTTTTAGATTCTGAACGGAGTGAAGAATGTATTGATTTTACAATGATGTGTGTTTTTTTTTTTTTTTTTTTTTTTTTGTGTCTGTCGACACGATTTGGGGCAGTAAAAATGCTTCGATTGTCTTATGTAGCAACTTTTGTGAAAGGAAAGTGAATCTATTTGGTACATTGGGGGGTCAAAAGTAAAAAATTTCCAATATTTTTTAAATGCGACGGGAAAAACCATAAAAAAATTTGGGAAAAACAGGAGTTTTTACGCAAAACCAGTTTTCGACATAATCAAATTTTTTATTTTGCTATAACTCAAAAACTAATCGATGTAAATACTTGAAATTTTCACCAAATGTTTAGATTAGCGTTCTCTATACACCGTTAAATTTTCAAAGTATTTTGACTTTTATTGAGCTATTTATAGACAATTGAAATTTAAAATTTTTTTAAGTATTTTTTTTTTAAATAACAATAAAATTTTTTTGGCTGCCCAGAAAATCTTGAAAATTTAATACAAGGTTTCTTATAAGTTGTTCCTTAACTGATAAAAAAAAATCTAAAATCGTAAGTCACAATTTTTTTTATAAGTGTTCAAAGTTCCAATTTATACGAAATATGTAAAAATCACGATAATTTGCAAGTTATTTTGTAGATAAAAATTCATAAAATTTTTTCTGTTCATACTTAAGGTTCAAAATTTTAACACTAGGTTATCCATAAGCTACTCTTCAAAAATCTTTAAAAAAATTTTTACCGGAATTTTATGACTGTTTGAAATTTAAATATTTACGATATTGCATAAAATAGCGATTTATTCTCAAACGATTTTAAATATTTTTTATAATTCAAAAAGTATAAGTCGCAGATTTTTGAAATTTCTACCAGCTGTTAAGATTGGTATTTCCTTTATGTCATATTTTTTTCAAAATATTATATTGATTTTTAAGCCACTTATAGGCATTTAAAATATTCGATTTTTTTACATTTTTTTTTTATAATCGGTGATAAAAAAAATTTGGCTCGTACAAAATACTTGAAAATTTAATAGAAGATCCCACAGAAGTAGTTCTTATTGTCATTCAAAAATTATTGAAATCCATATGCACAATTTTTTTTATAAGCGTTTGAACAGCGAATATTGACATAAAATTACATGTAAAATATATAATATAATGTAGAATGTTCTAGACTGACAAAGATATCGGTTTTTTTAAAATGCTCTAACTCAAAAACGAAAAACTGCAACAACTTGAAATTTTCACCAAATCTTTATATTGACGTTTTCTATACATGGTTAAGTTTTCAAAGTATTTTGACATATTTTGACTTATTTATAGACAATTTAAATTTTCGATTTTTGTAAAATATTTGTTTTTAAACATCTATAAAATTTAATTGGTTGAGTGAAAACTCTTGAAAATTGTATACTAGGTTTATAATAAGTTAAACTTATCGTAACTAAAAAATATCAGTGATCGGTTAACTCAATTTTTTTTTATAAGCTCTTAATGCTCAAATTTGTATAAAATGTGTAAAAATCACGATAATTTGCAAGTTATTTTGTAGATAAAAATTCATAAAATTTTTTTTGTTCATACTTAAGGTTCAAAATTTTAACACTAGGTTATCTATGAGCTACTCTTCAAAAATCTTTAAAAAAATTTCTACCGGAATTAGAGGAAAAAATTGTATGACTGTTTGAAATTTAAATATTTACGATATTGCATAAAATAGCGATTTATTCTCAAACGATTTTAAATATTTTTTATAATTCAAAAAGTATAAGTCGCAGATTTTTGAAATTTCTACCAGCTGTTAAGATTGGTATTTCTTTTATGCAATATTTTTTTCAAAATATTATATTGATTTTTAAGCCACTTATAGGCATTTAAAGTATTCGATTTTTTTACATTTTATTTTTAAAATCGGTGATAAAAAAAATTTGGCTACTACAAAATACTTGAAAATTTAATCGAAGATTCCACAGAAGTAGTTCTTAATGTCATTCAAAAATTATTAAAATCCATAGGCACAATTTTTTTTTATAAGCGTTTGAACAGCGAATATTGACATAAAATTACATGTAAAATATAATATAATGTAGAATGTTCTAGACTGACAAACTATATTGCTGTATGCAACTGCCAACCCATCCTAATTGAAAAATATATTTATCGTTTCAAAATAAAATATACTTTTTACAATGTTTATAAATAACAATGTATTATATCCTAGACAAACATATGAACTCCGTTCAGAATCGTTATTCGTATACAATGATAATTATCATTGCATTCAAATTTAACAAATCCATTATAATAATGACCTATCCTATAAGCGAGGTGCACTCCACCCCTAACTGTACAGCAGAGCGAGGCCCATCCGGTTCTTTTTTTATAATTATTATTCGCAGAATAAACGAAATCAGTTTCGAATTACGAACTACGAAAAGTGTAAAAAATAAAACAATAACCTATAGATGTACAACAACATATAAACTTCAACGAACCATTATAATAATATTTTTAAACGATATACATCTTTAAATTTGGTCCGATTGAAGTTGAAAAGTCGATATTACGAAGGAAGAGGAATCTCTGGTGTATCTGAAGTATTTCAATCATGAAAGATATAATATTATATAAGAATACGTATAGGCAAACGCGCAACGGATAAAAAGCCTTACGAATACGAGAAGCGTTTGAAATCTTTTCTTTTGAGGGAAAATTCGAAAAAGCCCACTCAAGTGCAAACTGCAGGAAAACCGTACGATTGCGCGATTTGCATCTGAAATAGTATTTTATAGTCAATCAGATGAAAATGCGCACTCTAACGAACATTGAAGAATACGCGTGTGAACCCGAAATATTTGAAATTGTTTTCTACGAATGGAGCTTAGAGCGTAAACACACGTGAATGTGGTGTACCGGAGAAAAGTCATAGGTGCAAGTGGAAAATATGGAACGTGTCAGAAGTCGTTTTTTTTATACTTGAAAGTATGAAAGTGCACACGCGAACCCGGTCCGGAGAAAACATTCGAATGGAAAATCTGTCTGAAGTCGTTTTCCATAAATGAAAGTTTTGAAGTGAACATGCAAACACGCTCCGACGGAAATTTGTAACGGTGCGAAATGTGTCTGAAATATTTCCGTTCTAGAGCAAGTTTAAAAAGTACGCACTTTGTAAAGTAATGCACGCGCGGGATAAAAGCCACGCTAGTGCGTAAGGTTCGTTTGAAATCTTTTCTGTCAAATACATTTCGCATAATTCCGTGTTACGTGTTCAGAATTTTACGCACGTTATCCGTAACAGATGTACTAAAACCGTACGTATGAGTCAAAATTCTTTTATTATCAATAGATAAATAACTCGGAATAGACGTACGAGTGCCGTGGTGGAACACTATTGTTATGAATTGCACAACAATTTTTTTTTTTTAATTGTTTAAAATTGTTTAAAATGTTTTCTACAATTTACATAAAATAATAAATTAAGATGATTTGATAACTATAAGAGTAATGGACACGGGGTTCGTATGAAAATAGTACATTTTAGAGACGTAGAAAAACAATATTGACGTTACTAAATAGTACCTGTTCAAATATACAGACATTTTTTTTTCCTTCATTATTATGATAAAATGCCTCTGATCATTTAATTTTCAATCTTAACGATTAATGTGCGAGAGGGAGAAGTCTAACCAGTCCAAAACCTTGATGACATGTACTTGTACATAAGTACCAACACAGTACACATCCCATTTTCCTGATTTATAACTTTAATGCTTTATAAAAGTCGTATTTATACTTCGATGACTTTAGAGTAACAAAAATCTAGACTGTGGAAAATGCATGAATCCCTGTCCCCCAAATAACGTCACTGCTCCTAAGTTATTATAACAATGTTTCACTATCTAATTCCTCGATTCCTTCCATAGATGAGGTGTAGTAACTATTACATAAATTAATAATATATAATTATAAATAAATATATAAATAAGCAGCCTGGAATATTACGATATGCAGTGGCGAAGCTTGGGTTCGGGATTAGGGTAGACAAATTTAAAATAATATTTTTTAAAAAGAAATTATTTAAACAAAAATACACAAATAAACGGGAAACAACAATTAAATAGTTTAAAATATGTTTAAAAAATTCATCAATTTAAATATAAAATATGAATTATTACAAATACACTGCTATTATAATTAAATACGTATTATATTATTATTATTATTGCTCACTATATAGATACGAATAAATAAAGAATATTACTATATTATATCCGATGGCGTGGCGTGACAATCGCGACGGCGACGTCGATAATAAATATTGAGGATGAGGTAATTACGAACGGCGAGACGTGTCTCATAGCGTACATAGTAAACTCCACTTTGATTAAAATTCCCCCTGTACCGGCGCGCCCATATTTGTGAAATGCGTCTATTAGATAATATAATACCATATTTGGAATGACCCGCATCGTCAGCTCGTACGCACGCAAGGTTTATAGATTATAAATCTATAAGCCTTGGTACGCACGGCCGTATCGCGCGCTTCTAATCTATTTTAAGAAATCTATAACTGCACAACACCACAACGAAAAACCGATTTTAACAAATACTGAGGCATATACATCATATATTTTATAATATAAAATAAAACAAAATAATTATCTGTTTGTCCCGTGTTCTAATTTCTAAGTGGGGAGACGTTGTCTTTTTGTCTCCTATGACGCTTCGCCACTGACGATATGTGTATTTTACGATTGGTTTCGTATTAAAATATCATCTGTCAGGTAATTTTAAATAAACTTTTAAATCTTCTTAAGTCTTTTTAAATAATTATTGTAAATAATCTCTACTATTAAAATAAATTATTTCTGTGCAAAATGATCATTTCTTTCAATGTATCCTTTTATTTATTTATCCATATTCAGTCACGACTTTTTTTTTGATTTTACAAATTGCCTGACGATAAATTTTTAATTCGAAATCGGTCGAAAAATACGAATATCAGAATACTCCAAGCTACGCTTTATTTATTTATCTATTTATTTTGACATTTATACTATTTATACATAAATTCATTTACGAGTTTAGACCATCTACTAGTTATTGTTTTATTTCAATTTTTTTTATTAAAAAAATAAAACCAAAATAATGAGCCAACGACCAAAGAAGAAACTGAAATCGCACTACTGAACGCATCTGGGGTTGTAAAATACAATTAAAGAATGTTTTTTTTACTTTTATCATAAAGAAAAAAAAACATATTTCAACGCATTCGAGCGTGTACGTTATACCTGCAACAATATATCACCTCAGGCGAACTATTTTCTCGGGTAGCCCATTAGTACGTGAACTCATTGCGACGCGCTCTCGTGTTTCCAACAATGGGTTCAGGATTGTTTCCCGTTCTATTCATTTTTGTCTGATAGCAATTTTCTTCACCGCGATCGTCCACGATTGCAATGCGTATACCGATATTCGAGAACACCGTGGTCCGAAGCTTGTTGATTTCTTTTAATTTTCGATCACGTGCATTAGTCCACGCGACGTTTACGCAACGACCGGGTCCGATAAAATGAACGCGCCACGCCCGAAGTAACCGTGCATAAGAGTAAGCTGCGGCCCGCGGTGCGACGACGTAGATAGCATTTGACAATCATTGACTCGGAGTGAAAGGTGTCCGAGCGTCGATTTCTTTTTTTTCTTTCCCCGGACTGACGGACGGGTGTGCGCGGAGTCCGAGGATCGAAGGTCGTAAGAACGAAACGTAGGTACTTCGGGTTTTTTATGCGTCGATAGTGCTCGTGCCGTTAACGCGGGAATAGGGAAGACGACGGGACAGGCGGTGAAAAGGGACGTATACGAGCGCTGGTACACGGGCACAATAACAATATATTATTCCGACCGTACCACACCACTCCACCGAGACCATTAATCGAACAGCGATATAACGTGCGAGGCGAACGGATAAAAAATAATAATGAAATACCGCGAAAGAAGGAAGGGGAAAAAAGAAAAAGAATGTCCCTCGCAGGTGTACTACCCCGTTGCACATAACGGGACGACGTGCAGTTTTTTCAGACTGCGGGATTATATAAGTTCTTCGGTACCGCGAAGTCCAAGTGTAGTGATCGGAGTTTTCAGACGAACTCGTGTGCTTTTGAAACGCGCAACGTCGGTAAGACTCGAAAATGCAACGCTTTTATAAACTATAATTCGACGAAGCCATGATTATAATTTACTGCGACATCGTTAACCGAAACGCACTAGTATTATATATATTATATATTTTACGCATTTTTTTTTCCTCCCAGCAGATCTTTTGCACATCGTTTATGTGCAATTATTTTCGGATATACTGCAAAATTAAATTTGAGGACCGTAGAAACGGCAGCCCCCTGATTTGAATAAAATCAAGAAATTGAACTTTAGTTCGACAACATTTTATTTTTGATGAAATTAAAAAAATTACGAAGTGGGAAAACCGACTTGAATTTGTAAAATCTGTATCGTGTTATTTAAAAAATAATTATATTTTTAATCATCAGAAATGATCAAAAAAATTATTTTCTATTTGCTAATTTAATGAACCTTGTTTCATATTAAATTTGTAAACTCTGTATGGAGTTATTTAAAAAAATATTTGTTATTTGACAAATTGTATTTTTATTTAAATAACAATTAGTTAATATACGTTATATATTTGTAGCAGTCGTATATTTTTGTGTAACATTTTTATGTCCCAATCTCCGGGTAGGAAAATGTAAATAAATATTTTATAGGATAAAGGGGAAGATAAAATATGGTCCGTGATTTTATACGGTTTGTAACACAGTTCTCATCTTAATGGCTTCACTGCCAGTTCCATGCCAAAAAAGTAAAATTCCTATAAAACAGTACTTATATTTTATTAACGTACCTTACACGTGCGGTATAGAGGTGCAGGTGTGATTAATCATGAGACCAAATGGTAAATATGTATCCAACGTTCATCAAATTATCAGTTTCACGAATACATGTACCAAAATATAAAAAATTAGAATAATTACAGAAATGTTAATAGTAGAAGTGATTTTTTACTTAGGTGGTAAACGTTTTACTAGATATAAGTTTTGAATAAACTTAAGTTTTTCTGTGACTTTCTGTGACTAAACATTTTTAAAAGTTATTGCTTATTTTACGCATTAATTTAAAAAAGTTCATTATATTAAGCATATAAAAAAAATCTTTGTAATAAAATTAAACATATAATTAGGGACCGGATTTATATGCAAATGCATATATGTATTTGAATAAGCTTTTTGAAATGTGATGAAAATTGTCCCCGATTTAGATCACTCTTATTAAAATAACACTAATTTTATTTTGCATATTTTACTTATTTCAACGTTTTTACCTATTAAATGCATATCGAATGCATATTTGTAGTTTTAAAGTGTATATTATTGTTTATAACACATATATGTTTGTTTTTCGTCGTATTTTCACGTTCACAGCCACATATTATCGATAAATTGACATCGGTCTTTGTTTCCAAAGATAAGATCACATACTTTATATAGTCATATACGAGTATAGCATATATAGTAACGAAGACGACAAAATACTTTAAAAGCTTTTTTATACTTTTTTAATACCATATTAATTAATAAATATTGTTACATCATTTTACATAATACATTTACATGTTTTTACATAGGTTTACACAAAATTTTAAGTGCATATTTAAGTACATATTTAAAAATACATACATATTTCATAACATATTACAGCATTATTAGAAGCATATTTTGAGGAATTTTTATGCGTATAAATCCGGTCCCTGCATATAATATACCTAAAGATGTTTTTAAATATTCTACAGCATAAAGTGCCTGCTTGTAATTTTTATACTTCATAAGTTTTAAGTATTTTTAAAACTATTAATCTATTTAAAGTTTATAATACTTCATACTATAATAATTATTTATTGACGTACTGTAAAATACTATACCACTTTATATAAATTAGCATCTATGGTTTTTCCATTGTTTAATACTATTATTTAAATCTTGAAGTGTAGTAAGTAGCTTGTATATAAATACTTTTTATAGTGGAAAAATACTTCGATTTTCAACTTCAGTTTCGTTTCTGGTAGAAAAGGTAATCTACTTATAACATTTAAAGGTTCAATTATTTAAATATAAGGATCCTTAAACACGCTAACAATGTCCCAATGAAATTTGGTGATTTTATAAAATTACATATTTAATCTGTCATTGATATAATGAAACTAATGAGTGCTAAGATCAATCAAATTCTAATTAAAGTCAGTGAAGTCAACCAATCCCTCAAAATGTACGTACATCACCCCAGCCCAACCATATTGGAATTTTTGAAAATTTACTTCACCAAGATTTAGTATGAAATTTGTATGAATTTGTATGACTATTTTCAGAATTTGTACTATTTTAGTTTTCCCGTTATCTAACAAAAACCATAGGTCGGGCTGGAGTGACGTCATCCCAGCCCAACCTAAAGGGAAATTTTAGCGTTTTCAATTTTTTTTCAATGCCATATTTTAGTACGTAATTTGTATGAATTTGTACGACCATTTTCAAAATTTGTACTATTTTAGTTTTCCCGTTATCTAACAAAATCCATAGGTCGGGCTGGAGTAACATCACCTCAGTTTGGGGGGGGGTCATTCGCGGAGGGATGTCGGTGTACAAAGCATAGGAATTCTATAAGAATTCTAGGAAGTCTGTGGATGTCTATGATTTCTAAAGGAAGTCTAGGAATTCCTAATGAAGTTTTGGAATTCTTAAAAAAATCTTGAACACCCGACCAAATATTATTTACTCAATATCCTATACATATACCTACAAAATTAAGAACATGTTTATTAAGCAAAGAAATTCAACTAATAATTGGAAAACATACTGCCACAGTTGACCATTTACGTATAATAATTTCTACAAAAACAAAATATCAGCATAAATTGACTGCATTTGATTTAAAAGCTACAATAAATACAGGGTGATTTACCAAGCAGAGCTGTAAAGAATACTTTTAAAAAGTATTTAAGTAAATATTCAAATACATTTTTTTTCAAGTATTTAAGATACTGCTCTAATACTTTAATTGTATAGTATTTCAAATACTACGTCAATACTCTATAAAAGTATTTGGAATACTTTTCAATCTGATATTATCTGATATTAACAGCTACCTATCTAATAATACAAAAGGAATTTTGTTATTGAATATCTAATTTTAGAAACCTGGTTTTTACAAACCTTCGGGCTTTGATTATAGTTGGCAATATTTTTCTAACCAAATATTTTGAATCAAAATAAAATGTTTGAAAAAAAACAAAATATTCAATACAAATAAGTATTGAATAGAAAAAAAAGTATTTAAAATACCATTGAAAATACTTCGTTCTGAAAGTATTTAAAAAATTATTCAATACTTAAAAAAGTATTTGAATACTTTTATTCAAATACTTTTACTCAAATACTTTACAGCACTGTCGCCAAGCATAAAATACTCATTATCTATTAATCAAACTATTTAATTTTTCCAATTTTTTTTTTTTTCAAAAATTTAAATCTACGTTGTTCTTGAATTATACAATTGTTTAATATTTTTCACCTTTATATTTATTGGTAAACCACTATCAACTTTTGTTTTTCAAATAGCAACATATACTAAAAATGTCATAATTTAGTAAAGCTTTTTTTCTTATGAATTATTACTTTTAAATTTTGTGAAATTTTTAAGCGGTGAACTCGGCTGTTAATTCGTATTGTTGTATTATAGTTAGGTAAGAACTATGAATTTCATAATTTTCTTTTTCAAATTTCTTTGTTGGTTATGGTATTGCGTTATACTACCCATTAATATTATTATGAATTATAAACTAGAACAAATTAATGTTAAGTTTTTGGAGGATAGAGAATCAATGTGAAATTTTGGTATAAAGTGATGTATAATGAGAAAAGAACAAATTTAATAATAATGATAAAAAATGTTTATTGATATTTAATACTATCCTGTGTTTTAACAATATTTAAAAATTAGTTAAAAATTACACAGTGTAAATTAAAAATTCGCATGGTACCCTAGTGCTAGATTTTACTGGTATAGGTTTAGATTTTAAATCATTATAAAGTTCCCAGTTGTTAGTATGTTTGCGACTGCAATAAGATTGATAATGACCAATGCTGTGCCTCAATCTACTCATCTCGTGTCCATGAGAACATATACCCCTCAGTTCATACTTAATGTTGTTTATATTTATCACTGGAGGCACATTATCTAAACATACTGGTACATGTTGTGCAACTTCTGTGCTATAATTCTTATTGACTGCATCTTCTGAAATACAATTAAATAATTATTAATAATTAATTAAATAAGGCATGACATTTACAGTGATTATAAAATACCTTCCCAATTAAGAAGTTCAATTACTAAATGCATCAATGAAACAATTGGATGAATTGTTTTTAATCCTTCACAATTTTTCCCTACTATATTTACATGATGACATGTGGAATTTTCAATTAATAATCTATTTTTTATATCTTCCTTGAATGAATTTAGATTACCATTAGATATATGAATTGTAATATATGGCACAGGTATTGGATGTTGAGTGGTTTTATGACAAGTGGATATTGAACATTGTATATTATCCAATACTGTAGGATAATCTATCAATAACTGTTTAAAAACATTCCCTACTGTTGTGTCACATACTGCCAATATTGTATTATATTCCATATTTTCCAATCTAGGTTTTAAGTATTTTATCTATAAACAAAATGTAATTTTATAAATTGAAATAGGTACATACAACAAAAGGTTTTTTTTTTTTTATAAACTTTGTAATGCAATTAGTTTCGACAGTTAAATAACAAAAAGTTATACTACATACAAAAATTAATTTGTAAGCATTAATTTGCAAATAAATTTAAGTGTTAAATTATGTTTCAAAAAGTTGATTTTTTTTTTTTTTTTAAAGGAAATTTATGTTTAATTAAGTATATATTATAGAGTCAAAGCTATTTACCAAACAATTTTTTTTTCTCTTCAAATTTATTACATAACATATCAGTTATTTGAATTCAAATTTGTTATAACATAATATATCAGATATTTTAATTATAATACTTATAATAAAATAAACAATTATTGTGGTAGTGGTTTTATTATATATTTATGTAATAAATAGTTACTATTATTTCTACTCGATTTGAATATGCCTTTGATGAAATTCCATTCTTTACTATTTCAGTAATGAAATTAAGAAACATGTTATTTGTGCTATCGACTACAGTGTTATAATTTACACTATCGCAGTAACAACCATTAATATTGATGCAGCTGAATCAAATGCACAAGTGTTACTTAGTATTGTTTTTCCTAAGTTCTTAACCAAACAACTTTTTAATTCCTCAGCCCGAGAACCATTTTTTAAAATGGGTAAAGTCTTCAGTTTTTTTACATTATTTATTTGAAGTTGTCTTAGATAAGGATTTGGATTAAGGTAAGACCGTATTTTTTTTTTATTCCAACTTTCAATATTTTTATTTTCTTTTACCAATTCATCAGCAAATATAACATCATCAGAACATGCTAAGCATATAGTCATTGTTTCACTCTGTTTTAGTTTTTTAAGTGAACATGAAGATGTTGAATGAATTAGAGCATCACAGACAGCACATTTTTGGGATTTATCCATAGTCAAGTTGTTAATTGGTGAATTTTTCTTATCGGAATGACTATCAGCAGAATATGATTGTAACATTTTTTTTGTGTTACTTTCTTTGTATGATAGTGAATTTTCTTTATCAGTATGACTATTAGCATGTATTGGTGAATTTCTTAAAATAGTGTTACATTCTTCGTAGAGAGGACAACTGTCTTTATCGATGTGATTTTCACTATTTTCATTAGCTGTTGAGCCTTTTGGTGATAAGTTACGACTTGACTTTAATAGTGACATACCACGGAGTGAAGATATATGATGTTCTAAAAAGAATTCAATATTTGTAGGTAGTAAAATATTTTTAAATATTAGATTTTTTAATTTTTTAAAGCTTGATTCGACAGCTGCAGAACTTGCCGTTTCATTTCCATAACCAAAAATGGGTACCATAATATCCGACCATAAAGGCACTAACTTCATACATTTTATAATATATGGAATAATTTCAGATAAATATAATGGATAAATATTATTTCCAGTTTGTAAAAACGATTCACTTTCGTCATGAATTCGTTCAACCCATTTTTGAAATGGGTTATTTAAACTTCCTAGAGCTTCATTTAAACTTTCCTGAGATTCTAGTGCATGAACTTCTTCGTCTTTTTCTGGATCTAATACATTTTCCAATAGTGTTTCGTTATCCATTAAACCAGTAGAACTAATATATATATATAATTCATTGTTTGTGCGTTTCACACAGAGTTTCATCTCCACTTATAATATTTGTACTATCTGTATCATTTGTTAGTACAATAAATAAACTTAACAACAGAAAATACATGGCTTCTAGAGACTGACATTTTATTAGCATACATAATGACTGTAGTATAACCTCTCTAACTCTTCTTGCTACAGTTTTAAGTGGCGGCCATTTCGTAATTAATTTTAAAAAATGAGCAATATCTGTTCTTATGAAACATCTAGGTATCCAATGTTTATTCGCCGGTAGATTATTCACAATTAAATCAGCACAAGCGTTAATATAATCTTTTAGCGAAGAGTATTGGGTAAAACATTTTACCACTGCTGAAAGTATTGCTAATGACTGATCGCATATTGTTATTTTTGGCAATGGTACATCACACTTTTTCCAATTAGCTAACCAATTGAAAGTCGCATCATTACTGTGTCTTTCACTAAGCATATTACTAATAGTAAAACTAAATTCATTATCTTGATCGTAAACTATAGCTTCATAAAGAAATATATGGTTGGTTTTTTCAATACCATATTTTTTAAAATTTGAAACTACAGAATCAGTCGCATCAATAATAATTTGTGGACACTCAGATTTACATGCATAATTACGATATAAGTGAATCTGTTCTCCAGTATGATACTGCACAAAAAATGGATCGAGACCTATATCATTAATAACAGTTTTAAATTCAATTTCAGCTTTCATTTAACATAAAGCGGTCAATTTATCTGAATGTCTTTGATTATTTAAGCGGTGGCGTCTTTTTAAATTTCTTAAAACATGTCCAGTTGGGATTATGGCAGGTTCGTGATCACCTATGTAAATTAAATAATATATAAAAAAAGTTTGAAATTTGTACAAAGCAATTTATTGAAATATTGCTTTAACAATTTCATCTATCTGGCTAGATTCCAAAATTCATATGTAAGTAATTTTCGATAATATATCTATTTCCCCCCTCAAAAAAAAAAAAAAAAAAAAAAAATGTAAAATCAACGATTATATATACAGATGTTTTTTAAATTTGAAAGTCTCTATACAATATTTAGTTAATAATCGATTAGAAATTTTATTGTATAAAAGTACAATTTTCTATTTAAAAACTTTGGTATAATAAACATTTTTTTTAAAAGGATTCCGGTTTTGAATTTAATGTAGAGTTGGATGCGATACTCATTGTGAAGCCAATATACTAGTATACCATTTTCTTTTGAAAAATCCCCAAATACAAAGCAATAAAATAATATACTAAATAGGAAAACTTAACAAAATAAAAGACAATTTTAAGGCATTTTAATTTTTGATTTTAATATATTGATCGTATTAATGTTTATATTATATTGATTTTTTTAATGTGTAGACTTTTTAATTTATTTCGTCATTTTTTAATTTTTTTAAATTATGAACATTTAATAATAGCACAAATAAAGAATATAGCATTTTAATTTTTTTTTGGTAATAAAAATTTATTAGCAATACATTTAAATGTTAGAACCCGTGTTACAAATTATGACTAAATCAAACTAGAATTAATGAAAAATTATGATTGTTTTATTATTCTTATGTAATCTAATTATCTAACCTGAATAATATGTTAACCATTTAATAATTTATCACTTGTATTCGACATGCATTTTAAGTGGAAATTAAGTAAACTTAAATGTTTTAAATAATTCTTTAGTTCATAATTGATACAATTTTGTTTTTAAGGTATTTTTCAATATTTACCTATTTTCATAAGACGCACAGTTTCATTTTCTCTATGAGTCTCGCACGAAATTCCTTTCTACTATGCACGATAATGCTTTCTCTATAACAGGACCAATCATTCGTCGTTTTTTTGTAACATTATGTGGTTCATTGAAATTTCCAACATACGTGCATTGCATAAGTACTCTATAATAGAATAACTATGGACATATATTTTTACATATATTTTTTTTTATATATTTTTAAATACTTTTAAAGATAAATTTACCTTGTATTTTCTGGTGGTTTTTCTGATACTATTCCTTTGAAATAGGAATCGCAAACAGAACACCGCCCAACAACAGACACATAGTTGTCACCATTTGATGAAACATTCGCCCGATGAAAAGAAATGCAACATGGTAATTGCGTATGAATCCAAAAATGCTCTGCTATTAATGGTGTCCATATGTTTTTGGGTAGCACTTCATATGATTTTAAATGCTTATGAGGTTGTTTTTTATCTGACAGTTTATATTTTATTCTATGCGGTTGGATTGTCTTCCATTCGTCAGAAGAGAATGTAATAACAATTTTTTTTTTTTTGAAAACCTTCATCACAATCAAAGTATTATGCTTTATTTGAATTCAAATACCTATGCTTTTGATTCGGTTACACACATTTTAGCAGTTGTATATTTTGATAATTATGAATGTAACGAAAATATGAAAATACACTATGAAATTTAATTTATATGTTACTCCGAGATAATGTAACATTTCAAACATATAAAAAACCAGCCTACGTTTTTAAAATAGTTTTTTCCAGAAGAGCCGATGGTAAATAACTTTACTTTTTTATCAGTAGTACAAGCTGCAGACAGTAGTCTTATAAAATTATTACACAACGATGAAAGTGTAGGAATCGTGGAAAAATGTGGTTGGAATGTTCATGAAAAAGTAGAAAAAAAATCATATGTCACTATTTCTATGTTGGAAAAGAATCTAACTAAACGACAAATTGAAAAGTTGTTAAAATTTGAAATTAAATGTCTATAACTTGGCTTGTTGTAAATTATAATTGTACACTGAATACAAAGTGTATTTTTTTTAATAAGACATATAATTTTAAAAACTATTGAGGTATTCAATTATCAATATTGAATATTGAAATATTCAATAAAATCAATATTCAAATCAAATGCTTTAATATTAGAATTACAACATACAGACATTTTATTTTAACACGAACAAATATATACTGTTAACGTTAAAATAGTATTTTTCTTAACAAGCTTTTCCCTTTGGCTCTCAACCATAGAATTATCATGTCACATCGTATTTATTACTGTCAAAATTGTACTGCAACGTATTTTAATGATCGACAATCTGTGAGGTTAAAGAACATAAATCTAATTTTGATCACTCAAAAGGAATGAACTCGACTGGAATTTGGAAAAATAATAAAAATTCAAGAAAATATTTGAAAACGAATGCCAATGCTCACTCATTATAATAAAGTTGCTAGTCTTAAGAGATTATGAGAAAAAAAAAACAAAAAAAAAAAAACGGTTAAATCTATTCATATTTAATGTCGGATTTGGAACGAGACGTATCATCACAAAATAAAATTAAAAAAATACAACTCAGATGATGAATTGAAATTTGTCAAATTATTAATCCAGCAGATTTCGACAAACAATTAATTATATAATAAACTATGCGGAGGAAATATCCTGAAAGTGGAAAATCAATTTATTTTCACTCAGGCCGACCATAATTTGAATGACGTATAATGCCGCTACGCAAACTGTAAGTCACTCGTCAGAGCCACGTCTAACGGGGAGCAATTACCTCGGAGCGGCAAATTGTTGAGGATAACATAAAATAATAGATATATAATTATAATTTTTCTTGTATGACTGTATAACTATAACTAAAAATACATAATTTTTTCGTTCATAAATACCACGAAAAAGCCGCAGTCAACCGCTGCATGTTACAAGACGATAAAGAAACGATAAAGTAACGATACAAGAACGTGTTCTAGTTGTACTTTCTGTTATCGAATAGACTATTTTCGTTATTCCTCGAAAATAGTCGGTTACAAGTAAATCGTTTCATTTTAGCTCGGCAGTCTTTGCACCGAGTCGGCTACTTTCACACGAGACGGTTTAGTCCGTACGGACTTTGTTTTCACACATAACGTATTTTTCCCGTGAATCGTCTACGTTTGGTTATATTTTAGAGTAAAATGCTTTAGTACAAGCGACCACGAAAACGGACGGCAGACGATTAAAAATCATCTTATGTGGATGCGTTCCCGCAGTCACGTACGCCACTGATAAGACGGCGACGGCACGGTCGCCGTATATTTCAGTCGTTGAGACGGCTGTTTTAAATCGTCCGTACGGAAAAAACCCGTCTCCGTCCAGTGTGAAAGCCACAATTAATTTTATTTGTTTACTGCCAAATAAAATCCGTACGATTAAAATCCGCGATCAACGAAACCGTCCTGTGTGAAATGGGCCTTACGCCGTGTCCTAGGTGAATCCGACTAATGCGATAATCGTTATACGACGCGACCGATGCGATTCGCGTTGTCGTCCGTCGATCCGATTGTCGCGATGGTGTCCAATGTAAACACGACGAATACGATAATATTGTGGCGGATCGCACTCTACACTATAGTGGAATATGCAGCAGCGCAGTAAACGGTCGTGTCCTAACATTCTTAAAAAGTTCTAATATTCTAAAGTTGTATTATATACATTATACCTATATCTATATACAGATTACAGTGTTGGTTAAATACGAGGTTAAATATGTCTCTGTCATTAACTGTATTAAATAAAATGGTTCTAACTGAAAATACAGCACTTAAGTATTTATTATATAAAAGGTATGTAATAAATTAAAAAAATGTCTATTAAATAAATGTTTATTCATTTTTGTTATTTTGGCTACTTCGTCCCATTCCTTGTCAGAAATTATCCTGTCTTTATATTTCTTGTCCCATTTATTCCATAAAACTTTTCTTTTTTGAACTTCCGCAATTAATAATTCCATGATTACGAATTTACGATACCTATGAATCTATGATTCGCACGACGCAACGACCAAAAACAAACTATTTTGTTTTTCAATTCGTACGACTAAACGCATACGAAAAATCGGACGCATCGGTCGTATTTGTCGTGTCACGTAGGCCACTTCCGTTTGTTTGGGTTATTTTTAGAATCGCATCGGTCGCGTCGTATAACGATTATCGCATTAGTCGGATTCACCTAGGACACGGCGTTAGATGTACAGACATATTTTCAGTTTGACGATTTTTTTTTTGACAATTAAAATAATAATTGCTCTTGCATAGTACACTTATATGCTACCCGTTAATACGCTACTGACTTTAATTAATAGTGATGAATATAATTTTGAATTGTAATTTTCTTAAAGGCGGCAAATTTTAATTTGCCCCGGGACGGCAACATAGCTCAACGCGGCACTGTTACTCATACTTAAAAGGATAGTAGATTAACCTTGTAAATGAGTATAACATAAAATGATTGTATTTTAAACAAGAAAAATAGTTAAATTCTTACTGTTTTTAAAATAATCTCATCTTTAATTTGAGCTTTCTAATTTAAACCCATATTATATAATAAAATAATGTTGGTGTAATATCACACAATTTAATCAAAAAAAATATAAATGATTAACAAACTACACCGTACATCAGATTAATAATTTTAAACTAATTGTTTTTAATATCGCTTTACTAATTTTAATCGATATTATATGCAGCACACCGTCGTCTCGTGCGTACACGACGCGATCGTGACATTTCACCTTCAACCTTAAGACGCGCACCGCCATCGTTTTTCCATCGTACACTGTTTTTTCCAGTTGGAGTCACCACAGTAAGTATTTTTCACGCGCGTCTACGCACTCTTGTACGCGGCGGCGCACAGTGGTTCAAAAGCAATAAAAGTTGGCCATATGTGATTTTTGAAAATTTTAAAAAAATTACAAACTATTGTATACTGGAGTGACAAGAATAAGGAACAAATACGTGAGAGGTAGTGTTGGTGTAGCGCCAATTGTGGACAAGATGAGAGAAAATAGGCCGAGATGGTTTGGGCATGTGATGAGGCGAGAGGAAACGAATGCAGTAAGAGTGGTTATGAAGATGGACGTTGAAGGGAAAAGAGGAAGAGGAGGACCAAAAAAGAGGTGGTTGGAGACTATAGAGAATGACATGAGGGCTGTCGGTGTGTGCAGAGGAGATTGTGATTGACCGAGTGAAGTGGAGGTTGTAGGACAAGGGTGGCCGACCCCAAATAGTTGGGTGGAAGGCGAGGCAGAAGAAGAAGAAGAAGAAGAAGAAGAAGAAGAAGTATATGCAGTGGTGCAACCAGAATTTGTAAATGAGAGGGGCTATACATTTTTTTTTTTGGACAGGTTAGATAAGAGAAGATTTGAGAATTCACTGTTCCCCCCTTCTACAACACCAAATTTATTAATGTATTTTCAGCAATTTAAAATAGTTTTAATAATACGAGTAATTATTAAAATATAATTTGTAGTAATAAATTAACGGTGGTCAGCTGCAGTATTATCGTCGCGACATAAAATGGTATGAAAACTACAGTAATCGTAAAATTATAGTGTTGGTCAAGAGCCGCGACAACGTTCATTATGATAACTACTAAAAATATAGTAACAATCAGAAGTAATACGCTTATGGAGCAAATATAGATATCCGTTATTCGTCAACATTTAGATCGTACCAAAGTTTTAAAATACTTAAATACTAAATACTAGTATAGTATGTACACATAAACACTAGCCATAAGGGGAGGCCTATAGTCTCCTTAGTCCGTCTCTTGGCTACGCCGCTGTGCCTATGAAAGGAAATTATAACACCAAGAACCACCGAGAAGTGTATTATTCTTATTTTCAATTATATAAGTATATATCGTTGATTGGAACTATATTATTCATGTTCATCTACACACGTGTATTAGATAGTTTTTAGTAATGCTTTGTGCCACTGAACTGAAATCATACTTGAAAATGTACAACGTTTTTGAAAAATATTATTCGATATTTATTTTTTTTTTATCTTTCGAGTTTGTTGACAAATTAGGTTAATGCATTCAAACGGTCTGGTGCCAAAGCGAGACCATTAAGCGGTGCTAACTAAAAGATTCGGGTGATAAGAGAAAACGCCTGGAGCTGCGCGATGATTAAAATGCGACGAAATGGGGCGATTGTAAACTCGGCCCGTGATTTTTTCAGGTAAAAATAATTTAGGTGTAAACTCGACCCGGCGTTTTGGCAGGTAAAAATAATTTAGGTGTAAACTCGGCCCGGATGTACATATAATTTTCTTATGATATTTTTGAGAACCATTTAGCATTAACCAGAGGACAAAAGTGTTGTAAAAACACAACTGAAACGTCGTTTCAAAAGTCCAATATGAAAACGAAATTATTTGTCTCAATGTTTAAATATAATATTATTTTAAGATTAGTTAACAGCAAATTGTTCACGATAAGATATAGATACCTACGTTATTTATTACTTACAGATAAAATTATGTCGTGCTTATTTTATTATATATTAATATTATATTTTATTGGTAAATATTATCGGGCCGAGATTACCCAACTTTTTTTTTACCTAAAATTTCCGGACCGAGTTTACAATCTATCTACTTTATTATTTAAAATTTTCGGGGCCGAATTTACAACAAAAAAGATAATTGCGAGCCCAGTTTACATTTGCCCACGAAATGATATCAAAAAATAATTGAGTAGGTATTCTTAGTTGGTTCGAGAAAAATATAAGCGGAGTGACGGAACTATACTCGTATATATTCTTCGAATAACTATAAACATTTTTGATTGAAAAAATTGGTGTACAACGTCGTAAAAGAAGAAAATCGACAGGGCGGCGCGGCGTGGCGAACGAAAATATCGAATTTATGTTTCTAGCGTAAATCGCCAACGGAAAGAAATATGCGCGTAGGTGACTTACGCACATACACGAGTACATAATACAAAACGCTATCCGTTATTCACGGGGCACACTCTATACGGCTCACAGCGGCCGCACCAAACGTCAGCCTCGTAGAATTATGAAAACAAAACAACTCCGCATTCGAACGCGATAGTGTAAAAAAGACGGACGAATAAATAATTGTCGCCTATCCGAGAACACGCGTCGTGAAATCACAAGGATAGTAATATATTATTATGCGCACCATCTGTGTTTGCGTACAGTTCTACCTGTTTGTCGAGCGAAGCGGTATAATATATTATCACTGTCTCTACGTATAGTCCCGTCGTAACGCCCAGGCCCATATTTAAAGGGGACATGCTGGACAACAGCCCCCCTGCTGCATTGCATTTTGGGGGCTGTTAATTTTTTATTAACTTTTTTTTTACTGTTTTATGAAATCATTTAACATTTTTTTTTTTTTTTTTCAAGTACTTATATATTTTATTAATCAGTTTTTAATGGG
Source organism: Sipha maydis (assembly GCA_034509805.1). Classification (NCBI taxonomy): domain Eukaryota; kingdom Metazoa; phylum Arthropoda; class Insecta; order Hemiptera; family Aphididae; genus Sipha; species Sipha maydis. The sequence goes on along the minus strand of JASXSY010000377.1, from coordinate 44,984 downwards.
AAACTGGGAAGTTTGAATAATATAATAGCCCAAGTTTATTTTTCGTTTTCAATACCAACAAATCGCAGTACCATGCTATCACTAAATTTTGTTTTATTGAGCTATGTGGCGAACACTATACGCGTACGACTATTGATTGTATTAACTGTCGTTAATAATTATACTTGGGTATTGAGGTTCTTTCTGGTTAGTAAAATAATACAACTTGGAACATTTTATCAAATCTATTTTTGTTAAAACCAAGGTTCCTTTGAAATCTGATTAACGATTACACTAGAACATGGTACTTAGCTCTCACCTGGGCACCAAGCATCGTGAGTTGTGATCGCTAATCCGTCACATTGATTTTATTTATGGTATATTGTATTACTGATTTGTTACAATAGTGTTACCAAAGACTGTAAAGTAATAATATATTACATTATTATTATTATTATTATTATTTATTCGACTTAAAAAAATGTAATTTTATTAATACTATAATATTATTATTATTATTATAAATGTAAAGGTTCATACATTTGTTGTATTGTTATTGTTTATTTTACATCTAAATGTATAATTGTGAATTTTGTAAATTAAATATTATGTAATATAAGTACTCATGATATATCTAATTTTTTTTTTCTATTTATTAATTTTGTATTGTTTATTATTACAAGTGGTGTGGAAGTAATCACATGTGTGAAAGGTACAATTACATATATTACATATAATTCATATCAAATGTAAGTTAGTTTTTTATTAAAATGTATTTTTATTCTATAAACTGGACCCTTCTCCCCTAATAGAGAGACGGTTTTTTCCATGTGCCCTGGGATGCCAAAATTATTGATACTTTCTTGATCATACCTCGGCACGTAACACCAGAAGACACTTTGGATTCTATTCCGTCGAATGAGTCAAGACAAAATCGGCGGTTTGTCGTTTTACGCGTCGTGGCGTGTTCTTACCACTTAATACCGCACTCCGGATTGCGTGTGATCCAGTCTGGTCAAATGCATATGGTTATTTTTTTTAACAATTTCTGTATTCACATTGATGGTTAATGCGTGTCGTGTCACTTTTTAACGTATATCTGTACGCCTTCGCTTAATCTCTCTGTACCTTGTATATGTCGCTTACAACAAACAACATGTAGCCTCGCGATGATATGAATCCTTCGTGGTGTCCGTCATAACTTTTTTCAGTTGAACCTAGTTACACTATGGTGTTTATAGCCCTATGCCAACTATAAGTGGTGTAACTAGGGGCAGGCTATGATGAGAAGGGTAGTAGTTTTCTTTTATTCTAACAATTAATGTAAAAAATATTTTTGTCTCGAAGTTCAGTTTTGAAATATGTTTCCAACGCACTGAACATTTATTCTCTATAATTTCAATTCAGTCGTGGACTGATTTGACACAAGATAAGTATAATATTTAATTAACTGACGATGTACTCAAGAAAAATATGGTCGTTTTAAACAAGATAATAGAAAATAATCGTTTGATGTGTCATAACAGTTCAGAACAGTTGCTTTTCTTTTTAATCGTACAAAGAAAAATTCTTTAGAGATCCTTCTTTGATTACGCCACTGTTAATTATTTGTGTCAAGTTTTGTGCGTTATTTCCGACTGCGAATGGGGGCACAAAATAAAACCATTCCTATGATTCTAGTTAATCTTAATCTAGTCGATGATTATTTCTTTTCATCAATAGAGAAATTTTTCTCTTTATATAATCAAACGTTAAAGTATGTCATCGTAGTAGTGTTATGCGATGTTTATAAGCTATGAGTTATAACTTATCACACTGTATTACGTAAGATATATAAACGATTTTGATAACAATCTGTTGTAATCTTGGTTATAATTAAATGATTTAATGAAATTGTAGTATCATCACATCAAATTTTCTACAGTTCAAATATACTTATTGTAAAAAAAAAACTAAATAAGAAAAAAAACCATTCTACTTTTATTTGGTCAGTGATGTAAATTGGAACGCAAATAAATATATAACTTTTCTTTTTCTACCACTGAAAATTTAAGTAACAGAGTTGTCGCCCAAGAATTTTTTGTGGTCGGAAAACCTTAAAACCAAAGGGATATGGTCCGTTGTCTTAAATAAAAGGATATAAAAAAGTCGTTGCTGGAGTTCGAACCAATTTACATATCATTACTGTGCAATCGCAATAATCCGAATTCACGCATAAAAAAGGAGAAAAAGTGATTCATTTTAAATGATTTCCAATCTGAGCGGTTCTGGATTTGTACCTACAGTTTCGAAAATCACTTGAAATCACTCACAATTATACTATATTTGTTTTCAAAAAAACATAAAAATCATAAATTTGTTGTTTTTCTTTTTGAAACTCATAACAAAAAATAAAACCAATGACATTGTTTTTTACCGATTGTTTATTTTGAAAGTATTGAGATACAACGCAATTTTTAAAATATAATGAAGTGTATTTTGGTTTTTGATTTTAATTTTTAATATCCATAATATATTTTGAACTATTTTCGTATTTAAGTATACCTTGTTGAAATATTCAGATACGTCTTAGCCCATAGGGTTGACTCAAACACAATTTAATGCAATCAGTTATATTAGCTTTTAAGCTGAATTGTACTTTAAAAGAAAACAAATTACCAGGACACTAAGTGATATAACCATATTTATTCAAGAACAAATGGGATATTTGCACATGACTTACTCAAAAGAGGGGTCCACTGACTTAGACACACAAAATTAATTGTATACTATTTTATACTTAGGAAAACAAAATGGATTTGGATTTTAATTGAATATTATGGTGAGTTATTAAATATAACTTCCCCGAAAATGACGGTCTTTATCAACATCGCCGTTATTATTGTAATAATAATATTATCATAGTATTGCTATTGACGTTATTGTCTTTTGTTTTTGCGTGGTAAATTTATTTTCATGATATAAGTCAATCTCATTTATTGTATATATATTTTTAATTTTTTTTTTTTTTATTGTCTTTAATTGTTTAAAATTTTTTAAAAAAAAAGTGATTCAAAACCAGAATGAAAATATAAACGACAGAGTTAGTTATACTTCATGTGAAAATACAATCTGATAATAGTGATTCTGAAGAATTACAATTAAATTAAAAAGCGAAGATTATTAGTGATATTCATTTTATTTGTGATTAATTTGTAGCTGAATTAAATAAACAAAAAGTAGCATACAACGGAAAAGAGGAAAAATTTAGATTTTTATTTAAAAAAAACTCTGATAGAAATAAAATTAACAACCAAATAAAAAATTTACAATCAATGTATGCAAATTAACTATATTTGACTCCCGATGATTTTGCAGATAAATGATTTCGATTTCATAGTTTATTAATATCTTCTTACAGACATCAAGAAATCTAGCTGCCCAAAATTAAATTCATTAAAGATATCCAAATACTACCATGCATACTAAAATGTATTTAACATGCCTTCAAATTTTTCTTATAGTGTCTGTTATCAACTTTTCTAGTGAACGATCATTTTCATGATTCAAAATAATTAAAAATAAATTACGATGTACATTGAGCCAGTAAAATATAGACGCTTATGTGATACTATAGTATTGTATAGTATTGTATAGTATTGTACTATAGTATCAATAATATCGTCGAAACTGTGTACATCAAATTTGACTTAAAACATTAAATTTAATAACATATGGTTTGATCTTGAGTTAAGTGTAATTATAAAATATTACTAAAACTTATTGCATACAAGATTTATTAAAAAAAAATACTATTATTCATACATTTTATTTTGGCATTGAAGAAAATTTAAATGAACAGTTCGGAATCCATAGTTGCAAATTGTACTAGGTCCATAAATTGGTTGATCAAGCCCTGGACACTATACGAGTACTTGAGATACGTAGGTATCAGTGGCGTATTTACGGGAGGGGGGGATATGGGGGATAGATCCCCCCCCTTGACCTTTTTTTTGTATAGGTAGTATATAAGTAGTTGTCTCATTTTCAGTATTTCTCAAGTATGATATTACTTTTAAGTATATCTGCTTAGAAAAAAGATTTTAAGAATGTATATGTTAGCGGCAATGTGTATAATATATTTAATATAAAAAATGCATAGGAATTCTATATAATACCTGGTGGTTTTTAAAAAAGTGTATAATTTTTTTTTTTTTTTACCCGAATTTCCTAAATATTTTGTATAATAACTAGGCATTTCATAAAATGACAAACGACAAATTGGCAATCTGTAGAATAGTGAAATAATCTAAAAAAATTCATTTCCTTCTATAATAATAAAGACAATTATTAATTTTATTAGCTCATAAAAAAATATTTATTACAAAGTAGGTGTAAATAGAAATAATGGGTTTCACTACTAATCCTTTTCTAATTTATTTGTGTTTTAATTGACACAGTTCACATAATGACAAATAAAGATCTACTTCAGAGCGCGTAATATTTTTAAATTTACTATTAAGCTCATACAACATTCTGTCTCGTTCTCCATGTCCTAACGATTGGTGAGCATTATGTAACACATCAAAAACGTCACTTTCTTTTATATAATATAAAATATTGTTATTTAAAATAGTATACAATTATATGACTACGGTGATAAAATTAACGCGTTATCTGTCGGAAATTAGAATTCTAATTCATTAAGTTTATCGATATTACAGATTACTAATGGATTTATATTAGGTGAAGGAACATTGTCAAATATCAATAGGTACTGATAATATGGATTTAATATATTACCTATACATTGTTTGGAATTTCATATAACGCTTAGTTAATTCAAATAATTGTATAGATTGCCGGCTGTAGTTGGTGTTATATATAATTCCTAGGCATTTTATAAAATAACAATATTATACATACTGCCGCTAACATATATAATGTACGTATTTATGACTTTATGGGTGTATTATTAATTATTATATACAGTGAAACCTCCACTAACAGACACCTCCCAATAGCGGACACCTCTCAATAGCGGATATTTTTTTGGGAACGGGGACATTTTCACTACATTTCAATAGGAAAACCTCCGAATAGCGGACTCTCCGAATAACGGACATTATTTTAATAGGGAATTTATAAAATAATTGTAAATCCCTAATCATTATTTGAAAATAATACGTATTCACATTCGTATGTACTCTTAAACATACATACAAAAGTATGTCAATTAGTGACGGTTTTCGGCGCGATGAATACGTTAAAACGAAAGCGGTTGTCACTTCGCGAAAAATTTGACATTTTAGATTACCATAAAAACAACGAAAACGTAGGAATTTGTGCACTCGCAGAAAAGTTTCAAGTTGAAAAAACACAGATTGTGGATATTGTGTCTAATGCAGAAGAAATTTATAAAGTGTGAGTTGAAAATAGAAATGAAGAATGAAAATTAACGAAATTAAGAAAATATGAAGGCAATGTGATCGATAAAGAACTTTTCGTCTGGTTTAGCAAAACTCGGAAAAAAATTTGCCAGTTTCCGGACCAATAATACAGGAAAAGGCTAAACAACTTTCAGAAGTTCACGGATTAAATGACTTTAAAGCTTCAAACGGGTGGCTTGAAAAATTTCAAAAGAGAGCATAAGAGCATTTCGTTTAAATCTATATGTGGAGAAGCTTCAGCCATTGATGAATAGCTGTTGACAACTGGAAAAAAAAAAATTGCCAAACTAATCGATAAATATGAAAAGCGAGATATCTTCAATGCCGACGAGACTGTGTTTTTTCAAACAAAAATAATTTAAAAATACATGTTCATAATTTTGATTTTGATTGTAAAAATATACTTTAACGAATAATAATTAGGTAGTAATAATTTGTAAAAATATAAAAATGTAATAATTTACAATAAATAATAAATAATAACATTTTATTAATAAAAAAAAAACCGGATGGGCCTCGCTCTGCTGTACAGTTAGGGGTGGAGTGCACCTCGCTTATAGGATAGGTCATTATTATAATGGATTTGTTAAATTTGAATGCAATGATAGATATCATTGTATACGAATAACGATTCTGAACGGAGTTCATATGTTTGTCTAGGATATAATACATTGTTATTTATAAACATTGTAAAAAGTATATTTTATTTTCAAACGATAAATATATTTTTCAATTAGGATGGGTTGGCAGTTGCATACAGCGATATAGTTTGTCAGTCTAGAACATTCTACATTATATTATATATTACATGCAATTTTATGTCAATATTCGCTGTTCAAACGCTTATAAACAAAAATTGTGCATATGGATTTTGATAATTTTTGAATGACATTAAGAACTACTTCTGTGGAATCTTCGATTAATTTTCAAGTATTTTGTATTAGCCAAATTTTTTTTATCACCGATTTTAAAAATAAAATGTAAAAAAATCGAATATTTTAAATGCCTATAAGTGGCTTAAAAATCAATACAATATTTTGAAAAAAATATGACATAAAGGAAATACCAATCTTAACAGCTAGTAGAAATTTCAAAAATCTGCGACTTATACTTTTTGAATTATAAAAAATATTTAAAATCGTTTGAAAATAAATCGCTATTTTATGCAATTTCGTAAATATTTAAATTTCAAACAGTCATAAAATTTTTTCCTCAAATTCCGGTAAAAATTTTTTTTAAGATTTTTGAAGAGTAGCTTATAGATAACCTAATGTTAAAATTTTGAACCTTAAGTATGAACAGAAAAAATTTTATGAATTTTTATCTACAAAATAACTTGCAAATTATCGTGATTTTTACATATTTCGTATAAACTGGAACTTTGAGCACTTATAAAAAAAAATTGTGACTTACGATTTTAGATTTTTTTTTATCAGTTAAGGAACAACTTATAAGAAACCTTGTATTAAATTTTCAAGAATTTCTGGGCAGCCAAAAAAATTTTATCGTTATTTAAAAAAAAAAATACTTAAAAAAATTTAAAATTTCAATTGTCTATAAATAGCTCAATAAAAGTCAAAATACTTTGAAAATGTAATGGTGTATAGAGAACGCTAATCTAAACATTTGGTGAAAATTTCAAGTATTTACATCGATTAGTTTTTGAGTTATAGCAAAATAAAAAAATTGATTATGTCGAAAACTGGTTTTGCGTAAAAACTCCCGTTTTTCCCAAAATTTTTTAGGGGTTTTCCCGTCGCATTTAAAAAAAATATTGAAAATTTTTTACTTTTGACCCCCCAAAGTACCAAATAGATTCACTTTCCTTTCAGAAAAGATGCTACATAAGGCAATCGAAGCATTTATACTGCCCCAAATCGTGTCGACAGACACAAAAAAAAAAAAAAAAAACACACATCATTGTAAAATCAATACATTCTTCACTCCGTTCAGAATCTAAAATATGTAGTACATTATTATACAAATAAGTTTCAAAAAGTATCCGCTCTGAATAACGGACAAAATGTTGGTGACCGAGAGTGTCCGCTATTCAGAGGTTTTACTGTATTTCATCCCCCCTTCTAGCAAAACTCCTAAATACGCCACTGGTAGGTATTACAGAAATCGCGTTAAATTCGCATGTAAAAATGTGCAGAACGCAATATATTTAATCGATAGAAATATTATACATTTACATGTGTGAAAAAATTTGACACTTTCTGCTTTTCCGTGTAATATGGTAATTTTAATCAACATTATAATCGAAAAAACCGAAAAATGAACAAGGACACCTTATACTACATTACTTATTACCAGGGCTCGGGATTTAAAGCACTTAAAATCATTAAAATAAGCACTTAAAAACATCATTTAAAGCACTCAAATAAGTATTTAAAAAACTTAAATTTAAACAAAAATATTTAATTAAAAAAGAAAAAATGATCTAAAGTAAGAAAAATAAGCAACAATTTCTAAATTTTCTTTTTACATGAACACAATTAAGTACTAGACATACTTCGAAACTGTCTTAAATATAAAATTAAAGATTAAAAAAAATATTAAAATAAATAAATGTAGTTCATATTATAATTTTTTAATTAAAAAATCAAAAATAAATAAATCTTTATATTATAAAAAAAGATTAACTTTGATTTTCGAGACATTTTGCCTTATTATTTATGGATTTTCCAAAACATTTTGTGAAAAATAAAATATAAACGATATTTATAAATAGTTAAAAAGTCTGGGAAAGGTCAATAGGCTACGTCATCGTTTATAATTAAGCAGAAATATGCAAAAAAGCAAAAATAATCAGAAAAACAGGAAATAAGCATTTTTTTTAAAAATCGTCGAAAAAAGCAAAAAAAAAGCATTTTCAAATTTCATAGTTGAACGTGTTATAACATGACATACATATCCATAACTCTCTGCCATAGTTTATGTCAAACAATAAAAATAAGCAAATGCTATAAGTCCCGGGCCAAGCTTATTACCTATATACATATGTAACTTTATTTATGCCTGATCAAATGTGAAGTAAAAGGCAACACATTTTATGTGAACTTTTCACGGTTAACCGTTTGCACCCGATGTAACATAAAATATTTCTAATACGCTTTAAAGTATTATAATACACTACCATACATGATATTCACATCGTGGTTTTTTTATGATTTTTTTTCTACGTCGAGGCTTTAAATGTATTGTATTCTACAATTCAATTTCGAAGACGGTTGTACAACCCCTTCAGGGTTGTACGATCCACCCACACCCTTGGAGATAGTATCGTTTCCGTGGTAGGATGTGCACGTGTATATTCTCTATTCCATACTTTAATAACTTATCATACACACCCCAACTCATTCGTATTTACCGATTATGGTGTACATCGTGCGTCGCAACAATCAGTGACACGGACACGATCGCGTCAAGAGTCACGTTTTACCGGGTGAATGGTGCGCAAGGAAAATTAGATCGCCGCACCCACCCAACCGAGTGCTAAATTGCAAATTTATCGAAGAAGAATAAGGGCGGAGGAGTGGATAATGTCATACTAGCTCCGCGAAATCAAATCGCTTGTTTCTACTTGTTTCGATACGCGTTTATTTTTTCTTCCCGAGAACAGCTTTTGCGCGTCAACACACCGTGCGTTTTGCCGAAGGCGAGTGATTAAAAGTCAACAGCGGCATGCTGTATCGAGACTGTACATAAAACCGTATTGACGGTTTTGACGCGGAGAAGGGACGACGCAACGTCGACCGAAGGGCGTGTGGCGACGCCCTCCCGCGGTTTTTTCCGCAGGTGCGTTTTATAATGTTATTCGCGTGTACATACGTGTGTATGTGTGTGAGTGCGCGTGGACTAACCACTCGTGCGATTCGAATCGAACTCACCCTATGTGCTACCCCTCGGTCGACGCTTTCCCGCGGGATACGCTACGAGACGTTTACGACCCTTGCGTGCGCAACCCCTCACCGGTCACTGCAACAGCAGCTAGCATAACAGTACTGCACATGCACATATTATCCCGTGAAATTCTGTACGGGGAATCGATATCCCTCAACCGCCATCGTCCGCCCCCCGCGTGGGCGACAAAATAAGCTCGTAGACTATTCATCGAACACGTCTGGCCAACTTCGCGCCGGTAGGTGGTACCAGCGGCAGTGTAATGCTTAACTTTAGCATGAACTCAACTTAGTATTAATATATATGGTGTCCGTAACATCTCAAGCAATCCCATTGTTCGGTCTGTTAAATTCACGTGCTGTTTTCTTTCCCGAGTCCTATAAAATAATGGATGTTCGGAGTCATATTACCGCAGGCAGGCGTGTTTTGAACTTAATGGGTGAAACGAGGTGTTGTTCGAGAGGTGTCTCTTTGAAATAAAATATTTCGCACACTTAATGATCCTTTAAATTCGCTTTTTACTAATATTATTTAAGTTTTTAAATTGATTTTTCAGCACTGAACATTTTAATAATGATACTAGGTATAAAATAACTATTTATTTCTAACAGCAGATTTATCATATTTAAATCCAAAATATCGAACCAGTCAATTTTTGAAAAATTATGTAATTCATTAAATTTTTTGAAAATGGCCCAAATACCATACAAATTAAAACAACGGATCTGAGAATAGAGTAATTGAACTTTATAAAAAAAATAAATAAAAAATGGCCAAAACTTAAATACTCGCCACATGAAGTAATTAATAATTTAATAACAAAGAATAAAGAAAAAAGGAAACCATTTTGTTAATACTGACCAACAAAGCAACGATAAAAAAAATCAAAGTTTTTTTAATAACATATTTTGTTGTTTCAACATTTTAATTCAATATCAGCTGTAATAAAATGCATATTATTTATTGTTTTTAAATATATTATTAGCTTATATTCAACTCGAATTCAATGCGAAAGAAGTTTTTCTTCATTAAATAATCAAATAAATAATGTATTTGTGTATATTAATAATCTACTCTCCATGTCGATCTCCGGCCTTGTGTCCAGAAGACTTATAAAAATGAAAGAGCCTGTGAATATGTACTTCTGAACTATTAAAAAAAAAACTTGTGTAAATATATTAACTAAATTTCTTTAATTTTTATCGCTGCTTAGTTCTTTATATAAACCGAATATTTATCATCTGTTTGATATCTCACTTACTATTATATTTTTATATTTTTATAAATTGATTGTAAAATAATAAAAATGATCAAGTTCCCAGAGCCCTCTATTTTTCTGTTGTCTTTTCTTATCGATGTTCATAAAGCTCATTATAGTATTTGCATTTGGTTTTAAATTTTAAGTAAGCTTGCTCGAATTAAAAAGCTCACGGTTTTCAAAGTGCATTACTATATGTTCCGAAAGCTCATAAACTGTTATTATCACTACACATTACGTGCATTATTCAGAGTGATAATGAATTACGTTATTATTACTATGTTCGTAACATAGTTGCATTGTCTGTCGGAAACTCGGAAGTAACACGAATAAACGACGGCATACATTTACTGCGGCCCTGAGAATGTTACTGAAGAGAATTTAGTAAGTTAACTTCGAACATCATTCATTATATACGTAAAATAATGGTTTTACATCACGTATATTATTTCAGTTTCTAACCGTCTCTTCCTTTTATAATTTAAACATATTCGACCACTCAAATTTAATTTAGAAATAGTAAATCATGCGTGTTATAATATACTTATAACAATGAACTCGTGTCATTATCACCGGCGGAAGAGGATTTATATAGATACTTAGTTCAATATTGAGTTAAATTCAACGTGTTCCATGTACACGTTTGAATCATACATTTTTTTTCGACTTATTTGTTTTTCGATTCATACAGGTAACCGGATAAATGATATTTTCTGTTATTATGCGTATTTCAATTACTTTTGTAAAAGTGTTCTATTAATAATTGTTTAAAATCTATACACATTAGGGTGATCCTTATAAATTAAAGTAGAAATTGCTGTCGGTATGCCATTCAATATTTTTAAGAAACATATACAAATAATGTCTACGAAAGTTGACCATAATAAGTCAATTTTTAGACGTGGCACAAGCAGGGGTGGATCCAGAAATTTTTTACGGAGGGGGTGCAAATTAAATTGTTTACTTACGACTAACCTGCCTCAATTGTAACATAATACGTAAGAGCAACAAAAATTATGTTGGCCCATACCCTTCAGGAATATATAAAATAAAAAATTGAATTAAAAAAACATTCTCAAGTAATTATTTTTAAGTACAAAATTTACTAACCGTGGCTATAACATACCAACACACTAGTCAATACACAATAAATATAAAATAATATTATTTTATTTTTCGTAATTGTATATACTCTAGTTAGTAGTTGTATTTAACCACGAAAATAATCGAAAACCAAATATATTTTAAACTTATTTTAGGTATTTTGGAGGGGGGCGTACGTCCCCTTCGCTCCCCCATTGGATCTGCGCCTGAGCACAAAGGGGTGTTAAACGTTCACTCGTTTATTTTGTTATCAGATAATCTGATAGAAAAAATGATAACTATGTAACGTGGTCGGGGGTGACCAGTTAGATATATGATATAATATCCAATGATTCCAAAAATATTGTTATCAGGTCTTATGTTTTGATAATTTGATATCAGTGTTTGATATTTTGAATGTTTTGATCGTTCATTACGTATTTAGTATTTACTACATCATGTTACATATTATAAGTGATGAAAGTATATTGGCAAGTTTAGATGAAATTATAACAAATAAGGAGTCGGACGACGAATTCATAAATGATTTTTTCGCTAATTATTATTATTATTATTAAATAGGTAGTTATAGTATGTATTATATAAAATATATAAATGTTTGTATATATATATATATGTGTATTTCATTATTTCTATGTTATACTTATGTATTGTATTATTTTGTATACCATTATGAATAATGTTACTATACAAAAGTTCATGATAATAATATCTTACAAGGTATACCATGTTTATATATGCAGTAAATTGTTCATTTATTTATGCAATGTATTTTACAGTTGGTTTTGGTGAATCTGGCGATGAAGAAATTGCTTCAAAACAAGACATTGGAACTGTGCAATGTGATGTTCACAAATACACCGTGTTCCATCAAAATAATGCAGAGTATAAAAGTATGTTAGATACTGAACAATCTGATACTGAAGTTTCAATTCCAAGACATCAACCAAAAGTAATTGTACCTCAAAAAATAAACAAAGGTTTGTCTACTCCAAATTTTAAATGGAAATCTGGTACACAATTTCAGCCTAAGGTTCACCAGTTTTGTCCTAGTAAAAGTGGTATTCAAAAAGAGTTTGAACTGAATAGTCACTCTACTATTTTATATTTTTTTGAAGCTCTCATAACTCCGTTTGTATTGGGCAAAGTTGCATATGAAACAAATGAATACTATAGACAAAACACTGAATCAAATATTATGTCATGTCGCAATGGAAGTTGGGTATGATAATACATCAGAAGACTTATATTTATTTATTTCGATGAAAATGCTTATGGCAAGAAATAAAAAACTTGATATTTTAGAATATTGGTTTACAGATACACTACTTTATTCTCCTATTTTTGGAAAAATCATGAGTAGAAATCGTTTTCAGTTACTTTTACGTTATATCCATTTTTGTAATAATATTTATCAAATCACAAATCACCGCTTATTTAAAATTGATATGGTATTACAATATATAAAGAATAATTTCAGAATTGCTATGGTGCCATTTCAAAATCTTGTTATATATGAGAGTTTGTTGCTATGGAAAGGGAGACTTTCATTCAAACAATTCATTCTTCTTCTTCTTCTTCTTCTGTCTCACCTTCCTCCCAACTATTTGGGGTCGGCCACCCTTGTCCTACACCTCCACTTCACTCGGTCAAATAATTCATAATTGAATTAAATGAACAAAATGTGATGACTAAACAGTTTGGAATCAATTTTATTTTGGGTGATGTAGAAACAGACTTTATTTTAGATTTTATAATATACACAGAAAACTAAACGTCTTAACCAATAAAATGGTGTAAAAATAATTTTTTCATTTGATAGATTTATCATTATTAAATAGTTACTCGTCATATAAAACAGTTACTGGATACCGTATAACCAATAGCTCAGTTTCAAATAGAACTAATAAGACAAATAATGGAAAAATATCAAACTGATCGTACAGCAAAATCAAGACCACCAACCATCTAAACTAATTGATTTGCATTTTCCATCAGAAGTTCCAGCAACATAATCTGGAAGGCTCGCCAGAAGAAGATACAAACTATGCAAGAAGAATAATAAGCGAACTGACACTAGGTACATGTGTACTGAATGTGATGTGGGCTTATACGCAGCACCTTGTTTTAATATATACCACACAAAAAAATGTTGACTTACTTTATTTTTTTATATTTTATTATAGACTGTAGTATAATACTTAAGTGTAATTACATGTCGTTTTTAAATTATGATACATGTATTTATTTTTTTAATAAATATTTAATTTTTGCATTTCATAATATATGCGTTATTAACTACCGGAATAACGATAAATGTTGAGAAACTTTGGCTGGTTAATTAAAAAATACTTACAGCTAATTAGGAAATTAATTAATCAATTAATTTTTAGATTCTGAACGAAGTGATGGAATCTGTTAGTTTTACAATGATGTGTGTTTTTTTTTTTATTTTTAAATTTAAATTTTTTTTTTGTGTCTGACGACACCTTTTTTGGCAGTAAAAATGCTTCGATTTGCTTAAGTAGCAACTTTTCTGAAAGGAAAGTGAATGTAGATGGTATTTTGGCTAGTCAAAAATCCAACTTTCAATACTTTTTAAAAAAAATCGAAGAAAACGATAAAAAAAATTACGAAAAAACGGGAAATTTTACGCAAAATCACGTTTTTACAAATTACATTTTTTTTAAATACTCTAACTCAAAAACCAAAAATCGCAACAACTTGAAACTTTCACCAAATCTTTATATTGACGTTCTCTATACATGTTTAAGTTTTCAAAGTATTTTGACTTTTATTGAGCTATTTATAGACAATTGAAATTTTCAATTTTTTTAATTTTTTATTTTTAAAATAACGATAAAATATTTTTGGCCGGCCAGAAAATCTTGAAAATTTAATACAAGGTTTCTTATAAGTTGTTCCTTAATTGATAAAAAAAAATCTAAAATCGTAAGTCACAACTTTTTTTTATAAGTAATCAAAGTTCCAATTTATACGAAATATGTAAAAATTTGCAAGTTATTTTGTAGAAAAAAATTCATAAAATTTTTTCTGTTCATACTTACAATTCAAAATTTTAACACTAGGTTATCTATAAGCTACTCTTCAAAAATCTTTAATAAAATTTCTACCGTACTTAGAGGAAAAAATTGTATGACTGTTTGAAATTTAAATATTTATGAAATTGCATAAAATAGCATAAAATTTATTCTCAAACAAAATCAATATTTTAAATATTTATTATAATTCAAAAAGTATAAGTCGCAGATTTTTTAAATTTTTACCAGCTGTTAAGATTGGCATTTTCTTTATGTCATATATTTTTCAAAATATTATATATATATAGGCATATAGGCATTTAAAATATTCGATTTTCTACATTTTATTTTTATAATCGGTGGTAAAAAAAATTTGGCCCCTATAAAATACTTGAAAATTGTCATTCGAAAATTAAAATCCATAGGCACAATTTTTTTTTATAAGCGTTTGAACTGCGAATATTGACATACAATTACATGTAAAATATAATATAATGTAGAATGTTCTAGACTGACAAACTATATCGCTGTATGCAACTGCCAACCCATCCTAATTGAAAAATATATTTATCGTTTCAAAATAAAATATACTTTTTACAATATTTATAAATAACAATGTATTATATCCTAGACAAACATATTAACTCCGTTCAGAATCGTTTTTCGTATACAATGATATCTATCATTGCATTCAAATTTAACAAATCCATTGTAATAATGACCTGTCCTATAAACGAGGTGCACTCCACCTTCAACTGTACAGTAGAGCGAAGCCCATCCGATTCTTTTTTTTTTTGCTAATAATTATTAATTCAAGGAATTCATTAAATTGAATAAATAAAATTGAAAATTCCCCCAAAAATAAACCTTGGGCTATCAGTTTCGAATAATTTAAAAGTGCTTGACAGGGAAAAGGTTAACCAATTATTTGCTTAAATCATGTTTCTACATGCAATTTCGTATCCATTACGTACGCTGCATCATAATGTATTGAATTCATTACATAATGCATGTATTCCATGTGCAATATTTCAAAGAACAAAAACGGTCAAAAAAGGTCAGAAACGCCAAACTGTACATATAAGAGCAGTTTATGATCATCAAATAAATTGTTTTTAACTTTTATGATCTACGTTTAGCCTGGCACACAGTGTTTATTCTTAGATTAATGATTACTGTAACATTATATTTGTTATAACAATAGGAAACACATTTTTTTCTAATACAATATAAAAACAAAATAAAAATCGGAATAATAGTTTATATAATGGTTGAGTTTTACGTTTAACGTTTGGTAAAAATATGTAATCAATTTCTCGATCGACTTGTTCGTAGTTTCGGAAAATTAAATGGACAACATACGACTTTTGATTGCTTCTCATTGTAACCATCGAATTACATTAGTTACATTCAACAATTTATTTTTAATGTGTTGAAAACATTTGTTCTTGTGCGTTTCACACGCGAACCGTGATTGTTAATCGAAAACTGAATTCAATAATATATACTCTAATATGTACTATATACTAATAGGTACTTATTGTTATCGATAACAATTAACGCATATTATCGACCGTTAGAAACAATTTTCACCGTCTTGAATATTGTAACCTAATAATAATATGTAACAAACTTATCTTTTTTTACAGAAAAAAACAATTAAAAGTGAATATAGTTATAGAAAATTTAATATTGTCGCATAGTCAAGAGTATTGTTTCGAAACGGTAAAATATGATTAAGAACATTATTTTTGGTAACACGATTGAGAACGCTCGAGTTTTTTTTCCATCGTTGCCAAATGTAATCGATCGATAATATAAGCACAATAATCTGTTAATAATTATCAGACTTATATCGGACTTTTATCAAATTAGCCGGATATTAATAGTAACTTAGATACTTGATACGAAAGAACGGTGGTTAGGATTTGCAGTCGTTGCACAAATTAATACATGCAAATTATTAATTACTACAATTCATAACTTTCTAGAATTACTTATTCTTACTAATTCTGTAGAAAACTTTCACAGAACATATAATAGTCAATTTTACAATTTTATAATTTTAAATGATTAAATACTTAATATTCATAGTAAATATATGTGATATGTAGTAAATAAAAATTCTAATAATTTATTAAAGTATTTAGAATATGTTTGCTTATGTTATCCTACTATAACTGATATATAGGTTAAAGTTATCATTACAAAATATTATATTTATTTCATTTTTATACATATATATTTCATAATTTTATAAATTCTACATATTTTACAATTTATGTATAATATGTTATATAAAAGTTGTAAAATTGTAAATATTATACACTATACAGGTATTAGATATTTTTATAAGTTCAACATATTTTTAATTTTTTATTCATATTATACATAACATATTATTAGGCACTTATTTTTATACGATTATAATTATTAATTTATGACTTTTTTCAAGAATATTTATAGTATGTATACTGAATTTTCAAAAGTCATTTAATGGCAATTTTCAATGGTAACGTTGCACATAAATTCGTTGTCAATCGTATCGATTTTTTCGGTTTTTTTTGGGTCATCGATAAGTTCTTAATTAATTTTAAGTGTTCTCAATCGTTCGGCCAAAAAGGTATAACGTTATCGATCGTTCGATAGCCTTTCGAAAGTTTGACTGTACGTTGCGCGTATTAAACGTGTTAAACGAATCGAAAACAGATATATTCCGATGTGTCTGAAAAATACAATCTAGTCAAACAAGTACCCATGTCAAACTTTTAATTCGTGATTAAATTATGAACAATATGATGAATATCTAATTCATAGTCGACTAAAGTAATCAACTGCAGATTACGCAGTGACTGCAACATCAGTTTCGATGCGTTTCCTTCCCCCTTTTTTAGTATTGACTAGTTGTAGTGAAACTGGTGGCAGATTCGCCGCGCATTGGGTATATGATTCGCAAGAAAACTCATATCTTACTGACATAGGCGTGCACAGACCTGTATCGGTTTGTGTAATACTTTTGTGTCCTATCTCAACAAAATGCGTCGGTATATTTAACGAGTTAATTGGGTATAAATAATGAAATAAACATAACTTTAATTTCTCATTTAATATTGCCGCTGTTATACTATCATAATGAATGTCGGCGCATACATTTTCAACACTAGTTTTATTTTTTCTGCTACAAAACATTGTTTATCTTTTATCACGTATTTTAGAATAAATTAAAATCAATTTGAACAACATCAGTAAAAATACGAGCTCATTTGCAATATTTTAGGAATTGCTCCGGCATACCTGGCACCCGCCGCACAGTGGTCTGAAACGTTATTATAGGCGCTCAACAATCCTTTTTCCGTATGTGTTAAAAAAAAAAATGTCAAACCTCCTTAGTCATATGTTCCTTAGCTCAAATATAAAATTTCACAATCATATATTTATTTTTACCTTATTAATAACTATTTGAACATGAAAATTGTACATCTCGGACGTTTTTTTTCGTTATTTTTAATGAAACTTGATATTTTATTTATCTGTGAAATATAATTATTTTTTTAAATTTAGTTTTTATTTTAATAACTTAAGGTGTATTAATGATAGTAGACGGATAAAAAATATTTATTTTAATTTTAATTTAATTTTATTAACAATTCGAAGTTATTTGAAAATATTTGAAATTTCGAGACTTTTTTTTTTTGCGTATAAATAAAAATTACTAAATTTTACCCAAAATCTGATGTGTACATAAAATCAAGAAAGTTCATAGGATTTCGGAAAAGTAATTTTTTTTGCGTCCAGAAATTATTTTCGTAAGGTTTATCGCAATATTCGTAAAAAAATATGAATTGTGTAGGAAATGTTAACTTTTATTTTAAATTTAAATTTAATTTTTATGTCATAAACAGATAAAATTAGTTTTACGATGATCAATTATATTACATTGAAAATAATTATTTGAAGTTATCGTTAATCAGTGCGTAGCCTGTAGGAGTGTAAATGTGCAGTTGAAACGACATATTTGTATTTAATATAATATACTTTTAAAGCTATAAAATTTATTCTCATCAGAATACTATACACTTGCATCATCTTTAAATTTTTTGGTCTAGTAAAATAGTACTTATTACATCATTCAGTTTATACAATAAATATTTTAACTATAGTTGTTATAATAATTATGGATAGCCAATTTAAAGGTAAGAGAAAATTTATACATAATTTTATTATTCTCCGGTAAATATAATTTCTCAATCGGTTATTATTATGTATTTTCAGTTGATCTCGTAACTAACAATACGCGTCAAAAATTTATTATCGCGAACTGTATGAAGTTGTTCGTAATAAATGTTCTATGCAATCCATGACAACTGTTAGTAAAAGACAATTATCATTTATTTTTATTCAAGATAAATGTAGTGGTTTGAAGTGGAACAATGTTTATATTAAATCAATAGAAAGTGCAACTTTAAATTTTTCTTTAGCATTATCTAAAAAATGGGTAAAAGTATGCCAGAATAATAATAAATTTAATAAAATGTATACCGAATGACTTAATTCTCACTTCAAAATACCTAAGCACAGTAATAATATGTATTCAATATCGTTAAATATTGGTAGACCTATTAAACATTTTAATGAATGTCCAGATAGTTCTAAAAGACAGAAAAAATAATACGTCAATAGCTACTTCTACTATGACAACTCCTGAAATACATTATGCTTCGCAAAATAAATTTTCAATAGCTGGGAAACGAAATATTGTCCAACTTTTTAATGAGGTAACATCATCTAATAATGCTTCAGATTTTCTTAAGTCTTACGTTAAATTAGAAACATTGAAAATTATACCACTTACGACTGAAGAAGCGTTGGCATTTTAAATTGAAAATGATTTGACAAAACAGCAATATTTAAATATAAGATTGACTGCGAAAAAACAAAATGCTGATATATATCCACCGTACGATACAATTATTGCAGCAAAAGCACTGTGTTATCCTGAAAACTGAATGATATCTGAATTTTATTGTGAAATAAAACTTCAGAATCTTCTTAACCATACCTCAAAAAGAATATTTGAAATTCCTTCGATACATTTTAATGAAAATTATTTATAAATGGGGATATGATGGAAGAAACGGGCAGTCAATGTTTAAACAACAATATCATTGTTCAAAGGAATGCTCTGACAGTGATTTATTTCTTTTTAGATTCTGAACGGAGTGATGGAATCTATTAGTTTTACAATGATGTGTGTTTTTTTTTTTATTTATTTATTTTTATTTTTTTTTTTTTTATTTGAATTTTTTTATTTTTGTGTCTGACGACACATTATTTAGCAGTAAAAATGCTTCGATTTGCTTATGTAGTAACTTTTCTGAAAGCAAAGTGAATCTAGTTGGTACTTTGGGGGGTCAAAAGAAAAAAATTTTCAATATTTTTTTTAAATGCGACGGGAAAAACCCTAAAAAATTTTGGGAAAAACGGAAGTTTTTACGCAAAACCAGTTTTCGACATAATCAAATTTTTTATTTTGCTATAACTCAAAAACTGATCAATGTAAATACTTGAAATTTTCACCAAATGTTTAGATTAGCGTTCTCTATAAACCATTAAATTTTCAAAGTATTTTTATTGAATTTTAATGAGCTATTTATAGACAGTTGAAATTTTCAATTTTTTTAATTTTCTTTTTTTAAAATAACGATAAAATTTTTTTGGCCGGCCAGAAAATCTTGAAAATTTAATACAAGGTTTCTTATAAATTGTTCCTTAACTGATAAAAAAAAATCTAAAATTGTAAGTCACAATTTTTTTTAAAAGTGCTCAAAGTTCCAATTTATACGAAATATGTAAAAATCGCGAAAATTTGCAAGTTATTTTGTAGATAAAAATTCATAAAATTTTTTCTGTTCATACTTAAGGTTCAAAATTTTAACACTAGGTTATCTATAAGCTACTCTTCAAAAATCTTTCAAAAAAAATTTCTACCGGAATTAGAGGAAAAAATGTTATGACTGTTTGAAATTTAAATATTTACAAAATTGCATAAAATAGCGATTTATTCTCAAACGATTTTAAATATTTGTTATAATTCAAAAAGTATAAGTCGCAGATTTTTCAAATTTCTACCAGCTGTTAAGATTGGTATTTTTTTTATGTCATATTTTTTTCAAAATATAATATTGATTTTTAAGCCACATATAGGCATTTAAAATATTCGATTTTCTACATTTTATTTTTATAATCGGTGATAAAAAAAATTTGGCCCCTATGAAATACTTGAAAATTTAATAGAAGATTCCACAGAAGTAGTTCTTAATGTCATTCAAAAATTATTAAAATCCATAGGCACAATTTTTTTATAAGCGTTTGAACAGCGAATATTGACATAGAATTACATGTAAAATATAATATAATGTATAATATTCTAGATTGACAAATGATATCGTTTTTTTTTTAAAATGCTCTAACTCAAAAACCAAAAATCGCAACAACTTGAAATATTCACCAAATCTTTATATTGACGTTCTCTATACATGGTTAAGTTTTCAAAGTATTTTGACATATTTTGACTTATTTATAGACAATTTAAATTTTCGATTTTTCTAAATTTTTCGTCTCAAAATAAAATATACTTATTACAATATTTATAAATAACATTGTATTATATTCTAGACAAACATATCATCTCCGTTCAGAATCGTTTTTCGTATACAATGATACCTATCATTGAATTCAAATTTAACAAATCCATTATAATGACCTATCCTATGAAGAGTCGCACTTCACCCCCAAGTGTACAGCAGAGCGAGGCCCATCCGGTTCTTTTTGAGAATTGTTTCTCTCCAGTTGCACTCGTTTAATGAAGCCGACGAAAAAAATATAATATGGAAATATAGAAGAACTTCTTTTACACGGTTTTGTAGACCAATCAAGTTTAAATTCGAAAAAGAAACGGAGAATACTACATTACATGAAGTAAATGCTGTTGAAGACCAAATACAACATTTGTTGGATTCGCACATAATATTTAATGGTAAAGAACTAACAGTTAAGCATACATTAGTATTTTGCAATGGTTGACGGAAAGGTATATAAGTTATAAAATATTATAAATATTTATTATAAGTTATTATTTACTCATGTTATCCTCAAAAAGGTATGCAACTCCATGACAGACACCTCAAGTCAAAAATGTTATATTTGTGGTTCTTCTCCGAAAGACATGAATAATATTCAATAGGTAAAAAATAAAATAATTACCCATGAACCGTTAAGATTTGGACTATCCACACTTCACGCATGGATACGATTCTTTGAATGTTTGTTACATGTTTCATATCGTTTGGAATGCAAGACATGGCGAGTATGTAAGATTGTTATAATATATAAAATTTATTTAGCTAATAAGTACATTAAATATTATAAATTAAATTTTAGGTAGGAATACCTGCACAAAATCTAAGTTATTTACAGCGAAAAAAAAATATATTCAAGAACGTTTTCGCACAGAAATGTACTTATTGATTGATGTTGTGCTATAAGGTAAAAACGAACTAGTATTAATTTGGTAAAATATCAAATATTTAGATTGTAGATACAAACACTCATTCAAACATATTTTCAGAAAAAGGAAACACAAACGACGGAAACACGGCAAGAAGATTTTTTAAAAACCCCGAGAAGAGCGCCGAAATAAATGGGATTCATTTTACACTACTTCAACGTTTCGGAAACATATTGATTGTAATTGCTAGTGGACGTGAAATTAATCCAATCACGTTTGATGAATATGCTTTGGCTACGACTACATTGTTTGTACATCTTTATATGAAAACTATATATAACATTATATTTCACTGATAAATTAAAATATCAAGTTTCATTAAAAATAACGTAAAAAAAGATTTAAGACGTACAATTTTCATGTTCAAATTGTTATTAACAAGGTGAAAATAAATGTATGATTGTGAAATTTTATATTTGAGCTAATGAACATATGACTATGGAGTTTCGACATTTTTTTTTTTTTAACACATTTTGAAATAGGACTTTTGAGCGCCTAAAATAACGTTTCACACCACTGAGGTCTATGCTTACTGATCAGATATAAATTATCCTTATCGAAATCGTGCAGCCTAATCGAAAACATAAAATTAAAATACACATACCATAGTTTATTCAAATCTAAAATAAAGAATGAGAATGCACATAGAAATGCACATGTTATTAATTTGTTTTTTTAAAAAAATGTCGTAAGAAACTATGACTAAAATTTTTACGAAATAAATAGTATTCCTTTTATCAATATTATAGTACTTCGCATCCATTTACGAGTTACGATTGATGAGTAGTATGAAAATATTTCATGTTCCATTCAAGTACTGCTACGGCCACCGTAATAATTCTGAGCTTTATTAATTGTTTTCAGATTTTAGTTGCTCGTAAAAAAGTATGACGTGTTATTATTTTTGCGAAGTTCCTATTGATCGTCGTGCGTAACAGCTTGCGTTGGAAACCTCAGATTTAACGCTCCAGTCGTATTTTTGTCAACGTAATGAGATAAAACGAAACGACAATTTTCAAAACTGGTCAAACAATTGTTTTTTGTTGAATTGTATTGTTCTAATAAGTACAACAGTAGAGTCTTCTACCGTCTCATTCCTTGACGTGCGTTTCTCGAGTGTTTTTGAAACGCAAAAATCAATTTTTTTTTTCTTTTTTTAATCCGAATTTTCTACTTAGTTTTGAAAATAGATACATATCACAATTGTTCAACTTTAAACTACATCGACATCAGTCTATTAGGTGACAATCACAAAAAAAAAAAAAAACAATTTTAGCTCAATTTTGCCCTTGGGTTTGAATTCGTTTTTATTTTTTTGTGGATATAGTAAAATATTTGAAATGTTGCCGTCATAAATCTGTTTACAAAAATTGTTTAACTTACTTGCAAATAGGTTACTTGCAGTTATTTATAATAGCCAAGAAAATGATTAGTTAGCGGGTTTCACAATATTAACCACCAGCTGTATACTTGCCTTTGATGGTTTATTCAGCTCGAAGATTATTTATTAACTAAAATAAATGTAGTTATAACAATATTATTGTCTTAATAATATTTTGTCCATAGATTTTTATTTTTGAATTTGTTTTCCTCAGAATACGTGAAAGTAATTAAAATGCACTTAGAATATTTTTATATTTTTTATCGTATTTGTATTTATATTTAATACGAGACGGGCTTAAATACATAATTTAGTTAAGATATATTTATACATTACAAGAAATACAAAACGAATGTTTGCATTATTCTATTTAATATCTTTCTTAATTATTTGACGTTATGTTTTAACTTAATTTTAAAAAGATATCGAATGAAAACAAGAAAAACAAATTAACGTGGACTTTTTTAATTCTATAAAAATACGTTCAATACATTTTTTAAATCTCCTGTAGGCAAAATGTTTAAAAAATGTTTACTGATTGCTAATTTTATAAAGTAATTAAACTGTTCGTAATTTTACTTTCAGCATATACTCATCGCTTGTGCTACTTTAAATTATAAATGTTAACCGAAATTTATCCACTCAGTACCGATCGCGATTCAATGCATCTACTATGCGACTAGAAAATATTGTGTTAAATGTTAAACCGTCAGCAGCGCATAACATATATTTATTAATCGAACACGTCCAGTGCTGAAATATATTTGATAAATATTTGTTCTCCTTGTTATCGTAAGACTCGGAGTATTCAGGTGCCATTTCATGAGGTGGTTCGGATCACCGATGTCGAAAACGGTGACAAATCTGATTTCTCCGTCCGGAACCCAGTAGGACGTCGAAGTACGACAATATGCACAGCTTTTCGAATGGAAAAATTCCGAAAAATTGGTTGGGTCACCCACTCTCGGACGTATGCACCTACCGACACACCGACACGTTTTACATTGTTATCCGTTCCTTCACGCGTCGCGACCGACGCGACGGGACGGCTGCGACAAGTGATGAATGGTGCGCGTGAAAGGATTCGCAAAATAATGTGGAAGGAGGGATAAAAGGATGGATCCCGGAGGAACACGTGATCAGTATGCTCGTTGCGTGCGTGGCGTATGACCTAACCTTTGAGCCACACCGGGGGAGCAAAACTCGACCTGGGACCGATGGTGTCGACGAGGAACCACGTGTAAAACGTTGAACCGGCCCGATCCTCCGACGATTCATCTTGATGCTAGGCCGCGTGACGGCGTTTCGCGTTGACGGGATCGCGAAACCGTTAACGCTACCCTGCCTCCCGCCACTGTTTGCGCGGCCGTTTCCATTTCCTATTCTACAATCAACTTGAAAACCATACGTTCATTTAGCCCGCACCGTTGCGAACCGATATGGCGCGTAAATCCCATTTGACACGTACAGGTGTACTAGACATGAGTTCACGTACAAGGCCCCGTGCAATAGCCCGCACAGCCCCACCACCACCTACCCCCAATCAATCCAGCACTGACGTTACAGAGAGCTTCACTCGTTTGAAATGAAGGCGTAACACAGGTATATCACAGAAAGTATAATATTACAAATAACCGTTTTTTAATTTTTTTTTTTTGACGTCACCTTCTCTCGCGTATCTTATACGTTTTCGAGTTTGAACTACTCAAAACGATTTTCAACTGCACGAACATCATGTTCCGAAAAGCGATGGCATTAGATTTCTTTCAAGTTTTCTTACGAAAAGCACATAAATGTACCCCTCGTTTATTAGCTTATCACTCAAATCGTATAAATATTATCCACGTGTAATCGACTCTCATTAAATTATGATGCGTACATTT
This sequence comes from Sipha maydis, assembly GCA_034509805.1. Taxonomy (NCBI): domain Eukaryota; kingdom Metazoa; phylum Arthropoda; class Insecta; order Hemiptera; family Aphididae; genus Sipha; species Sipha maydis. The sequence goes on along the minus strand of JASXSY010000377.1, from coordinate 19,436 downwards.
TAACAATAATAGTCGATTAACGAAAATGATCAAATAAACCGATTGTTTTTAAATTATTTAAATTTGCAAAGGAACGCTTATTCAACCAATTATTACTGATGGACAGCGGACGACATAATTCGACGTTTATTCGTAACATACAGTAGAATACGATTGAAAACGTTATTTTTAATAACACAATTGAGAACGCTCGAGTTTTTTTTTCCCATCATTGCCAAATGTAATCGATTGATAATATGAACACAATAATTTGTTGATAATTATCAGACTATTCAATTAACTGTGCAGGAAGCTTTCACAGAACATATAATAGTTAATTTTACAGCTCTCATCAAGCAATATATGTAGTTATTAAAATTATAATTGAAACTCAAGCAGAAACAATATCGAAAATAGCTACAATAGAACAAGGTAAAAAAAACGAAATACCAATAAAACAACAGGATAAAATACTTAATATTCATAGTAAATATATGTGGTATGTGGTAATATTTAGAGTATGTTTTCTTACGTTATCCCGCTATAACTGATGTACAGGTTAATGTTTTCATTACAAAATATTATATTTATTTCATTTTTATACATATATATTTCATAATTTTATAAATTCTACATATTTTACAATTTTTATATACAAATATGCACTATACAGGTATTAGATATTTTTAACTTTTTATTCATATTATATTACATATTACATATTATTAGGCGCTTATTTTTGTATGATTATAATCATTAATTTATGACTTTTTTCAAGAATATTTATTGTATTTACACTGAGTATTTCAAAAGTCATTCAATGGCAATGTTGCACATGAATTCGTTCTCAATCGTATCATTTTTTGGGTTTTTTTCGGGTCAACGGTAAGTTCTTTGATAATTTTAAGTGTTCTCAATCGTTCGGCCAAAAAGGTATAACGTTCTGGATCGTTATACCGGCGATCATTCGATAGCCGTCACATATTATACAAAACGGTTAGTCACGAAATATATTATCCGTTTTTATTGTACCTGAGAAATCAACCGAATTTGATTGAACACACACATTGCACACTAAATTGTTTTCCAACGAAACGGTCAGTTTGACCGATTACGAAATTGGACTTTCCAACCGTATTAAATACACTAAGAATAGGCAATTGAATATTTGTCGTCTTGGACTGCTATTTGAACAATTGGAGTAATATACTATTGTGTTGTTGGTGTCACGCGGCATTTATGTGTTTTTCGATTTCTTTACCTTTTTCCCTAATAATATCTGATACGTTATTGATAGTGCATACTCAAGACCAATAAGTATGTTTGTAGTTATAACATTCTTTCAAATGCATGAACACTAAAACATAAAATATACTCTGTGACGTTTATAATATTTTATGCACGAGATTTAAAAAAGAGTAAATAAAAAATTGACAAAAACTTACAGAAAAGTATATAAACGGACCACGGAATAATTGTTTTCAAAGAAATTATTTTACAACCTTTTGTACTTTCATTTACAGTTTTACTGTAACAATGTATGGACGTGGATTAAAAAGCGTTTAAAGAATTTAAAATATTCTGTTGAGAAATAATATAAAATAATGGAACCTCTATTCAACAATTTTGACGGTTCTCCGATAATAATAGCTGAATAGAAATATCGTTAAAAATTATTACAATTTTTTTCGTCCAAAAAATCGTTTTTATTAAACTAAATGTACACAAATAGTTATACGTCTAATGAATTTATTTTTGAATTAAAACAATGATTATAATAAAAATGTACAGTTATAAATTATAAATAATAGCACGCTGATATACATTGTAGAATGTATATGTACATAAATAATTATATGTATCATATACCTTATAAGTGTTCTTATTTTTTGTTTTTGTCGAAGAAATATGTAAATGTTCACAATTATTTAAAGAATTAAAAAAGTAATTTTATATGTTTACAGTGAAATCTACGATGTCAAAAGTATGTTGATGTTCTCGAAACTAAATTTTGCCGTACTCTGGATAGATGTGAAATATGTGAAATAAAATAATTATTATTTAATTAAAAATAATTATTTAAAATTAATTATTAAGTGGACATTTTTTCATAAAATAGAAACGCTTTTAATGAAAATGTCATGGTTCTACAAAAAAAAAAAAATCTTTATGTAGTTCCGTTAATAGCAATTTTACTGTAGCATGAGTACATATTATAATTTAAACCTATAGTTACAATTAGTCTTTTATATACATTTAAAATTCTATTATACGTTTAACTTAAAAAAAAAAAAAAGAGATTGCATACAAAAAATAATGAGGTTAATATTTAATTTGGTTAATTCATAACTCGAACCATTGAAACTTCAATCAATGTCATGAATATTTTTAAATCATAAATAATAATTCACGTTATTATATAACGCAAAACTGATACACGGATAGTATTTTATAGTATTTTAATTTTGAATTGATAAATAATAACGTATTTGATTCTAATTTCAAATTTTTAATAATCACATAAATATTTACTCCATGTCCGTGTTAAAATTATAATATTCTGTCAAACAGGAATCAAATTCAATTTCAAAACGGTCATTGAATAAATTGTAAAACTTAATTGCATAGTTCATGTAGGTTTCGGTCGGGTAACTAAATATTTACAATATTCCGTTAAAATAATTATAATCATTAACATTGAATACGGTGGCCATTTTATATTATAATTTCAAACCAAAATATTTAACTTTACCTCGATCGACTGTATAAAAATCATAAATTAAAATATGTATGCGCTTAGAGTCAATGGCAGTATACGCGTAATTACTTACATATAATACAATACAATAATACAAATTAAAGGAGTAAGAATATTGAAAATAACGATTTAATTCGTCTGGAAATACAAATGATTAATTTATTATACTCAACTATACGTACCAATGGTTATAATATTGTATTGTAAAACGAGATCAAATAATATCAGAGCTTCAGAAAAATAAAAGATTAGTGTACGCGATAGCGGATAAGTTCGTGCTATAAAAATTGTTTGATAGCATTTTTAAACCGACGAATTTCTGTTATCTTTATGAATTATTACTAAAAATATCTCCGCTAATCTCATGATTTGGTCGACCACTATATTTACCAATTAGAAAAGTTTAAGTATGTAACGGATAAGGAACTTACTAAAAAATATGAAAAAACAACTTTCATAAAAGTTCACTACACAATATGTTAGAAAACTGCTCAACTCGATCGGTTAAAAACATCCATTATTCGTAAGAGAGCTTATTAAACGTTATGTAAAATCAATAAGCGCCTCCAATCGTGACCTCATTACTTTAAACTTTTTTAATTATTTTTCCTTCAACGACGAAACATTATAATAACTACCCCTATATGATTCCATTCCCACCCCCATTGATATCGACCCCAGTAAGGTATCATCTCATACGTGAACCACTCGTTGGGCGTAAATAATTTTGAAATTGAATGTTGATACTCGATTGTTATTATTTTATGTTTACATGTGTTGACTGATTTTTAATTAAATTCGTATCGTCAAGAACTAATTGAAAATGGCGTAAGAAATAGTTGCTCATTCCATAAATAATTATAAAGATTAATTAACGTGAATACTCGGGAAGAAAATACATGGTACATTTATATTTTTTTCATTTATATAAGTATTTAAATAAATTTCTTAAAAAATAAATAAATAGCTTATGTACTCGATAAAATAGTTAATACATACGAATACTTTATGCAGCAATTATTAAAAGTACTCTTTTTAAAGAAATATTTTATCAACGCCACTTAATAGAAAAAAAATGTATTATTTTTAGTCTATTCTTGATATTCGTACTACTTTAGTCACTACCTATAACTAGGTTTTCGTTCGATCAGCAATATACCTAATAAAAAAAAAAAAAGTTCAATCACCTCTATTCATATCATTTAACGATACACGTTTAATCAGTTGATTGGCCAAAAAGTAGAAAAAAAAAATTGAGTAAACCTGAAAAATTAAATAAAAAATGAATACTCAAATATTTTATCCTCGAGTAGGTATTCCGAAAACTGTTTTCAATACCGAGTGAGATTATTGATGGTTGTTTTTTTTTTTTTCACAGGCGTGCCATCGAATGTCGCATACGATTCGATATGACATATGTCGTGTCATGCTCGGATGTATGGGAACTCCGGTCAAGAGGTATCCGGAAAGCAGAGGATCGCAATATCACGTTTACGTGTTCGGACGAATAACACATAGCATTATAACGTACAAGGACGGATCGTTATCTACGAAGACAACCCTTCGCTGTGAAAAAGTGTGGACAAAAAAAAAAAAGAAAAAAAAATCAAAAAGAGAAATTATAATATTTTTCTCATTAGTCCTCGGGCGGCAGCCGTGAACGGAACAATGGTAGACCGCCGTGATGATACAAACGGTAACAACAAAATAGGAAGACGTAGAAAAGAAAAAAAAAAATACGAAAACAATTGAAACAAAAGCCTACGGCAGCTAGGGGGTGGGCACCACGAACAAAAACGAAAACGCGTTTTCCCATCATGTACCGTCCCTTCCTTCCCCCACCACCGTTCGTATCAACGAATAATAAACCGTACGCATTGACCGGACTCTTCGGGCGTCCGAGCCGGGATTAATTCGCCCGCCGGCTGAACGTCACACGTCATATGCGGATGATACGCAAACAACGGCCTTTTATATGCGATCCCTGCGGTCCCGCGAACAAAACGGAACGGATTGCAAGTTCGGGCCCTGCGGCGCACGTGCAAAAATGTCGGCGTCGAGCTCGAAGGTACGATGTTTAATGTATCGACACAAAAAAAAAAAAAAAATTCCACTATCATCGATAACGTAAACATGGTAATTTAAGTGTCGACGAAAATCGGTAATAGAACATACGTGTATATCGATAGAAAAAAAACCAGAAAAAGCTGAAAACCACGTGGCTGTGCAGGAATACGGCTCAGCGTGCGGAGACGGCACACATAATACGCAAAGGTCGGCGTCGAAAACAAAACGAACACGGCCAGTGTCTTCGGCTGAAATATGAGAATGGGGAGCTGCAACGTTTGGCAAAGTCTGCCAACAGACAACGTTGCTCGAACGGTACATCCGATTCGGTCATAACTCATAGCAATTATTGGACCGATTGATGGGTGAATAAAAATTAAAAAAATAACCGATATCGTTTGAGCACCACATAAGACCGCGGTGCCGTCGAACGATCGTTTCGGTTGTGCGCACTACGTGCAGTGAATGTTTATCGATGTGTCGGCCGTACTCGTCGAACTGCTCAACTTACACCGGGGTACGCCGTCGACGTCCGCGCACGCACCGCCCTGGACAATTAAGTGCCGCAATCAGGGCCGTCCTGATGATTTGCGGGGCTTAGGGCAGAGTAAAATTGCGGGGCCTTAAATATCGAAAATGTCATTATCACGCATCAGTTGCATTTTGAAACTCAAATGTGCGCAACATGTCATATAATTAAACTTAATATAATAAATCCTGTCTAACTGTGGTGAGAACGTGGGGCCCGGGGCGAGGGCCTCGCTCGCCCTGCCCTAGGGACGGCCCTGGCCGCAATGGACGTCCCCGCGTGCGCCTGTGCTGCCGTGCGACGACCGAAGGATACGCGAAACAACGGGCAAGTCCATTGTCAGCCCGTGGATCCTCGTATCACGGTCGGCGGGTGGTCAGTGCCGCCGTCCGGGGCGGGGGCGGTGGAACAATGCTTCAGCGGTATGCACTAAATGGGGTCCGCCGTGGTGAAAAGGCCCGAAACGATCGGCGCGCGCGTTCCGAGCGAAAACAGACAACGTAGTATACGTTTCGAACGCGTTCGGTTTTTCATTTTTGTCGAAACAACACGACCGGGGGCGATTCGTCGGCTACGACCAGTTCGGAAATCCGGTGCGGACGCGCACCTCTGCACCCGGTGACGGGGAATTGGAGGGCGAACGTTTCTAACCGATTTCAATCGCGGTATTGAAACTTTCAGAAACGCTCGCAGCGTTCGTGCGCACGCGTTATCCGTGAACGGAACGAACCGCCCGCGTGGTCGTTCGTCGGAGGAACACTCTACCACGCATTACGATATCGGTCGACGATTCGAGTGCCGGCAACAGCGGCGTCATGTTGCGACGTGGGGGATTCGTGCACTCGCCACTATCTAGAATTCAGCCATTCCAAAGTCGGCACATCTAGGACCGTATTTATGGACGGGGGGCAGTGAGGACATTTGCTCTGAGCGGCCAAATATTGTTATATTTAGGAGGGCTGTTGCCCGGAGTTTAATATACTAATATTGTATCTATTTGAATCAATGTTTTTATTTATTTATTATTTTTTTTTTTTTTAAGTATTAATTGTACTATGATACGGCCATAATTTTATAAGAGAAATCAAAAAGGTGGATCTATTTTTCAGTGGGTTGACGTAAAAATATGGTTGACCCTGGGCGCAAAAAATTGTAAATACGGCCCTGGGCACACAAATACGTATTTGCTCTAAACTAAAATAATGAGATTTCTGCCGGACGAGACCAGTAATTCCCCTAGTTATTAATGAAAATGTTTTATTTCATAATATATGTAACCATACGCTTTGTCAGTAATTATTGGAAGGCTAAACAATATAATTTTACAAATCGTTACATTAATGACAATACCACGTATTTGATATTTTACATAAAATGAGTTTTTGGTATCACAATATTTGTAATCTTCTTGTGCACACAATATGTTTCTTGTGCAATAACCTAATATCAATTATTTTCCCTCCAAATTGTATTTAAGTGATAATACGTATTAAAAAAAAAATTCATTGTGGCGAGTATTATTATTACTCTGAGGGCGAGTAATAACAAAAACTAAAGCGAATAACCCATAACTGTACTAAACGCTATATAATAATCAAATTTCACAAATTTAAATATATAATACAATAAGAAATGATAAACAAAACCTAAATTTTGAATATCAATCAGGAGTATTGTGTGAGTGGATTCAGTTTTTTCATTCTCCTGAACAATTGGTAAAATGTAGATACGTGGTATTGTCATTAGTGTAACGAAATATGTTTTATGACAACAATGCAATCCGTACCCGTGAAAATATCATTGAACTTAGTAGCATATTTAACGTTTAAAATTATACGAAATTCGTAATCGAATTAACACCAATTGAAGTTAATACTCAAAAAATTACTCTATGACAATAATTAAGTTACATACAAATTATAGAAGGCTTTTGAGCTCAAAGGAAAAGCGTTCAACATAACTGATCACACTATGATAACTTCAACATAACTTGAAAGAATTGTGAAAGAATTTTTTTTTTTTATAAAATCTTGTGATTTATTTACAATCTCTTCATACAAACAATATGAATGAATAAGATAAAAATATTATTATGTAAAAAAGTGTAAAGAGAATCTATGTGATAGCACCACATGGGTGGATGTTTTAATTTTGTATGGAGAAAATACGTTTTTACACAAAGTTCAAGTCAGTATTAAATTCATATCTACATACATATTTAAATTTGTTATTTAAATGTTCATTAAATAAAAATTTTAAACATGTTTAATTTAAATTAAATATTGTAAACTTTCATGTAATATCATACATTAAATTAAAAATCCATTTTTAATAGACTCGTGTATTTTACTATATTAATTCAATATTTTTATTTGACATAATATATTATGTGTACATATCTAATTGTTATTTCTTTTATACTCTCATTTATTGTTTTTAATCGATTTATGTTATCATTTTTGTAAATACCAAATCAAATAAATTGCATGATGACCAATTTTTAATTATTCAATTAATATTTAAATATATTTAAATATTTAAATTTATTTTAGCTTTTAAGAAACTTTTTTTTTTTTTATCTAAATTTTCTATGCATTTTAACAAATAAATATTATAAGTCATCATACAAAAACAGGATAATTCAAATAAATAATAAAGTAAGACAATGTAAATTATAAATTATATGAAATAAACATATAGCGAGTTCGCATGAGTAGGTAATTAAGTAAAATGAAATAGTTATTATTGAACTTTCTTCAATAATAACTAAAAATAATAATAATAATAACTTAAAATGAATACTGAAATTACATCTATTATAATAGATGTAATTTCAGTATTCATTTTAAGTATACTCTGAAATTAAAGAAATCAATGTTTTTAAGTTTAAAGTATATTGAATATTATTTTGATTGGAGTAAAAAACATATTGATGTTGAAGAGAACCCAAAAGGTAGCATTAAAATTAAATTTAAGAAAATTATCTTTGGATTAAAGATTAAGTTTAATGCGTTCTCACCGCATGAAAGGTTAATAAGTTGTTTGTGTACTTGGCAGCCTTTATAAGCGGTTAATATTATAATATATTTCTGCGCTACATAATCATTAGAAGTATTTTTGTACTATTCTAATAATATACAGTTCTTGCGAAAACGATTTATTTACACAAAGAGGTTTCAAAAATTTTAATGTTTTTAGCTCATCTGTTGAATTAAAAATTCAAATCCAGCTTAATTAGAGTAAACTCAAGAATAAATAAATAAATAACTACAAACTTTAAACTAATTTTTTGAAATAATTTCGATGACATTATGAAAAATTCTGTATGTTCGTGATAATAGAATTTGATTATAATAAAAAAATAGTTTTTGGCCTTGGAGGAAAATTTAATTTTGTAGTTTTTATTTTTAACAATGTAATAATCTACGCGGTATTTTAAAATATGTTAATTTTCAAGCTAAAACTATGATTAAAAAATTATTAAAATTTCTTTTGATCAATCAAATATGATTCTTAGAAAATTAGCCTTAAAGACATAAGACTGAAATATTGAAAAACTATTATTATTTATAACTGTAATTTTAATCCTTGGCTATAAATATTTTATAATATATTTAAGTTTTTTTATGCAATTATATTTAAAAATATTTTAGATCTAACTTCGTGGACATACTACGTTTTGTATGGATTTTATAGAAGAAAAATATTGTTATCTTAGTATCAAAACTTTTTTTGATAAACATTTTTAGTTACATGTTTTTATGGTATTATCAGAGAGCGTATACCGGTGTTTTTGAATTTTTGAATGTAAACGATTTATGTAGGTACGAATTAAAAAACGGGAAAGCACCTGGTTACGACCTCTGTCGTAATTCTTAAAACAGCTACTGTATAAAACAATAGTACTACTCGTATTATCATATATATTTAACTCTATATTTCGCCTTTCCTATATGCCATCTATCTGGAAACATGCCCAAATAATTCTTATTCACAAACCAGGCAAGCCTCCTGAAACTCCTTCTTACTATCGTCCTATAAGCCTTCTCCCAGTTCTAGGGAAACTATTTGAAAAACTACTCCTGAAAAGAATTCTAAAAATTTGCTCAGACAACAAAATTATTCCCGACTTCAATTCGGTTTCAAAAAAAAACACTCCACGATCCATCAGCTGCACCGAGTTTTTGACCACATTTCGCTAGCACTTGAGAGAAAAGAAGTTTGCATTGGAGTCTTTCTCGATATTGCAGAGGCTTTTGACCGTGTTTGGCACCTAGGCCTTTTCTTCAAACTTAAATCCTTCTTACCCGCTCCGTATTACTTACTAATAAAATCTTACCTAAACCAAAGAACATTTGTCACAAAAATGAACGGTGCTTTTTCTCACTCTCAAATAGTGACAGCAGGTGTTCCCCGAGGCAGTGATATAGCCCATTTCCTTTTCAATGTCTTTACCAGTGACTTATCTTTAAATCCAAACACTCTATTAGGCACATTAGCGGACGACACTGCTATTCTCGCTATCGACAACGATCCTAACCAAGCCACACAAAAAATCCAAAACCACTTATCTGAGCTAAGCACTTGGTTTCAAAACTAGAAAATCAACGTCAAACCAGCTAAATCCTCTCAAGTCACCTTCGCCCTAGGCTCCTTGGAATGTCCTCTAACGTTCATCGATAATACACAAATACTCTCTGCCACACAAACTAAATAACTGGGAATAACACTTGACAAACGCCTCACTTGGGCCCCTCATCTAAAAAATAAACGCAAAGCTCTCAATTCGAGACTTCACCTTCTCAAACCTATTCTCCGCTCCAAGCTGTCCCTCAAAACAAAACGTACAATCTACATGGCTCTTCTAAGACCCATCTGGTACTATGGTATCCAACTTTGGAGCTCAGCGAAACCGTCCAACACCAGAACAATACAGGCTTTTCAATCAATTTGTCTTCGATTAATAACAGGTGCTCCTTGGTACATCACTAATGACTCACTACATAAAGACATTTGCATTCCAACTTTAAATAATCTTGCTACACTCGCTTATAAAAAAATACATAAAACTTTCAATGCTCACACAAATCCTATAATCACTAACCTTTCATCAAAACAAATTCCAGGAAACCCACTCAGGTGCCTCAAAAGGAACTTGTGTAGGGTTAGGGACCTACTCTCTCCCTAAACCATTTTCCTCTGGGGGGGCGCCAATGACTGGGGGGCGACTTCCCCTTCCCGTCATTGTAAAAACCATCCAATTTACTTATTGTATAACATGTAAATACAGGTTGTAAATATAAATTGTTTTCAAAAAAAGAAAAATGGTACGAATTTGATAATATTATATTAAAAATAACATATTGGTAAGTGTTATTTTAATTATTATGCATAATATTATTTATTTAATAATAATTTAATAATAATCTGTTGAACATAAATCGTTTTCTTTCTTAAACCCGAGTTTGCGAAAACATTTGATTTTACTACAGCTGGATGCAAGTGGGAAATCTGATTCAACCCGAATCTTCCTCGTGTGAATATATCACTTCTCGATTAGAAATCTACAAAAAACTGGTAATTATAATTAATCTGCCACACACACACGGTTTCCCTGACTGTCACAGTCGGCGGCAGCCGTAATCTCTTCTCTTACGTAACTCGATAACGAACGAACAATGTCTAAAATTGGTAATGCTTATCTAAATCGTAATAATAACAGTTCAAACCATACCAAATCTAATACACCTCGTATACAGAGTGCTTCAAGTGACGAAGTATTTTCGAACACCAACGAAAACAACATAAATATTTCTGAATATAAAATAGTACTGTCCAAAAATAAACGTAATCAATCCATTGATAATTCATCGTCAAATTTAAATAAAAAAAATAACAAACCTATTTTTGCATCAACAAATGGATACGCTATTCTCGACAAAGAAAATAATGAAATTAATAATACTGATTCAAATAAGACTAAATCTGATGAAAATTCCAATGCTAATATGGACATGGACGAAATAAAATTCAAACCACCCCCACCCATTTTCGTCCGCGGATTGTTGGACTTTGCCGCATTCCGTACTGTTTTATTCAATTTAGTTGGAATCAACAACTTTTTTGTCAAATCAATTTCCAAAAACCTAAAGATACAGTCCAGCAACTCTGACACTTACAGATCGATTATAAAATACTTAAAAGAGTCTAAAACTGAATATCACACATTCCAAGCCCAGGAAGATAAATCCTTCCGTATAGTTGTTAGAAATTTGCACCCGTCTACCCCAACAGTTGACATAAGTGTTGCAATTCAGGAAATTGGATACACAGTTCGTAGTGTATCAAACGTTTTACACATAACCACAAAAAGTAAACTTCCGATATTTTTCGTTGACTTAGAACCAGCTGAGTTCAACCAAGACATTTTTCATCTAAACTCGATACTTAACACAAAGATTAAAATAGAAGAACCGTACAAAAGACGGGAGATTATACAGTGTATAAACTTCCAAGAGTATGGTCACTCTAAAACTTTGTGCATATCCCTCAAGATGTGTTCGCTGTAACTCCAACCACTCAATTTCAACTAGTAACAAGACCAGCGATCAGCCACCTGAATGTGTACTCTGTGGTGGCGCTCATACTGCAAACTATCGTGGATGTCAAGTTCACAAGAATCTGCAGAAACTCCATCACAGCAAATCCAATTCAAATAATAAATTCAACAAAAAAAGTAATATTAACTATAGTAATATTGTAAAGGGGAAAAGCGTTAAAAGTGATAGCACCCATACTTCTCCTCCTGATTTAACAGGCACCTCGTCGTTCTCTCAAATAAGTCAAAAACCTCTTCAAATTAAATCCCAAAGTAATACCTCTCAAAATAGCAATGAGAATTCACATGAATATATAGCAATCCAATTATCCTCGTTCATTTCTGAATTTAAACTGATAATTAATCCTCTCATATCACTCCTCACAACAGTTATAGATAAACTCTTAAAATGATGGTCAGTCATCAACTTAACTCTAACGTAATTAAGGTATGACTTTGGAATGTTATAAATATATTGTGATAAGGAGATAGGCAGTAGGCACAATTGCACGCGACCGAGGAGTATCGATCCAAGCGACGGATGTGACAGATCTCCTGAGTGATTTTATTAAGATGTTGTGTTAATTATAATAAGTCAGTTTAGTGTTATGAAATATAGTTGTGTTATTAGTATTCTATATCAGGAATGCCAATGGTATAAAACAAAATGAAGCAGAATTTTTAAATTTATTATAAGAAAAACAAATTGATTTAGCACTCATCTCGGAGACACACTGTAAACCGTGCACTAAACTATTTTTCCCGGGCTATACGGTTTATAGAACTGATCATCCTGATAAAACTGCTCATGCAGGATCTGCTATAATAATTTCATCTAAAATCAAGCACCATCTTCTTCCGGCTAACCAAACGCCTACTATACTGATACGGTACGCGACGGCAACCAGTACACCGTACAGGTACCATCGCGACCTAAACTACACTTTGTCAACCACCACCACGGGATACGACAGCGCGACAAAGTCAACTCGACCCACCTTGTCGAAAGACACAGGGCGGGATGGGAAGACAGGTCGGGTTGACGAGTACCGGTCATCGGATATTTCCGAATACGATAACGGCCTGTTCTTCCGACAACGCGGAACAATTAACAACCGTCGTCGCTATTGTGCGTAATATTGTTTATTCGTTTTGGTTTTTTTTTGTGATTGTTTTTCAACAATATTTAAATTATTTTTGTGTTTGTATTATTTTGGAGATCGACACCCAGTGCCGTCATCTCAATATACGAGAGGATTACCACGAAATTGGTGTTGAATTTAACTGATTTAATAACTCGTGTTGTGTTGTGCGACCATATCATCGATCACCACCGTGACATACAAGCAACTAACATCCAAATATCGTTAAATCATATACCAATTATAATTTCATCTGTATATCTTCCTCCATATTCTGCTATTAACTCAAAACAATTAGAAGAATTTTTTAAATCACTCGGTCAAAAGTTTTTGATTGGTGGTGACCTCAATGCCAAACACTCCCAGTGGGGTAGCATATCTGATAACTCAAGAGGTAAAATATTACAAAAAATAATTAACAATAACAATGATACACACATATCCCTAAATAGTCCCACCTACTGGCACCAACATCTAAATAGACACCCTGACATTTTAGATTTCTTCATCTCAACATTACCAGTTCTATTAATTTCTCTGTCACCAACTTAAACGATCTTAGCTCTGATCACACTCCTGTCCTGCTTCAACTAAACGTAGCTCCAGATCTAAATCCTATGCATCCTTCATTATCACAAGGTCCAATAAAATGGAATTAGTTCACTGAAATCATGCAAAATACCACCAATTTAAAAATGTCTCTTAAATAAAAAACTGACATAGAAAACGCTGCCCAAGTCCTCACAATCTCGATACAATCAGCTATATACAAATCATCACACCCATATACTTCAAGAAGTACGAATCAAACAAATAATCAAACCTTACCCATCCATATAATAACTTTAATTTCTGATAAACGTCGTGCTCGTTCTAGATGGCAAAAGTATCTCGATACCCATCTGATAAACAAATATTTAATCACTTGACAAACACCATCAAAAAATTAATATCAAAACATAAATCAGAGGTTTTTGAAAAAAAATATCAATCCCTAAACACAAATGACGGCTCACTATGGAAAACCACAAAAAACTTTCTTAATATAAAACAGCAAATTCCGTCGATAATTGGCCCTAACAGATCCATAGCTATTTCTGATGAAGAAAAAGCAAACCTTTTTGGCGAACATTTCTCTAACATTTTCAAACCTCATACTGATATATATCCCAATACTGAATACCTTGAAAGAATCAACTCATTTATAGACAGTCCTCTTCCAATGTCACTTCCAGCAAAACATACCTCACCAAGTGAAATCAAATTTCTAATAAGTAAATTAAAAAAAAAAAAAAAAGCACCCGGTTATGATCTTATTACGAACAAAATTCTAAATAATCTACCGAAAAAGATAATAATCCTTATAACTTACATATTTAATTCCATGTTACGAATTTCTTACATTCCATCGATATGGAAATTATCAACAATAATTGTTATTCCTAAGCCCAACAAACCCAATAATGAAATCACGTCTTATAGACCTATAAGTTTACTGCCAACTCTTGCCAAATTATTTGAAAAAATCATAAGATTAAGAATAAGACCAATACTCCAAACCTTCAACATAATTCCACATTCCCAATTTGGCTTCAGAACGGGTCACTCCACTGTACACCAAATTCACAGACTAACTGATCATTTGAAAAAAAGCAATATTGCCCGGGAGTGTTTTTAGATTTAGCCCAGGCGTTTGACAGGGTATGGCACTAGGGTCTACTCTTTAAATTAAAAATATTCTTACCTGCCCCGTACTTTTTGATAATATGTTCATATTTAGAAAACCGTACTTACACAGTCCAGTATGGTAACTCTGTCTCGTCATTCTACCCAATTAAAGCAGAAGTTCCCCAAGGTAGTGACCTTTCTCCTGATTTATTTAATGTTTACACGGCTGATATTCCTAAAACCCCAAATACTGTTATGGCCACCTATGTTGACGACACTGCTATTCTTTCACCTGGTAATAATCCTGTAGAAACAGTAAATTTTTTACAAACACATTTAGACTTAATAGACAAATGGTCATCCAACTGGAGAATCAAAATTAATCCTGACAAATCAATTTATGTTCCATTTACACTAAAAAAGTCCATACACCTTCCCCTCTATTTTTAAGGAATACAAATCCCAATATCCTCTGAAGTAAAATACCTAGGCGTCCTAATTGACAAAAGACTGACCTGGGGTCCTCATATCAAGTCAAAAAGAAAAATTCTCAATAGTCGACTCCACTTACTTCGCCCAATTCTGAAATCAAAATTATCCTTCCACACAAAAATAATCATCTACAAATCCTTATTACGGCTTGTCTGGGCTTATGCTATCCAAATCTGGGGATGCGCTAAACCATCTCAAATACGTACCCTCCAAGCCTTCTAATGTATCACTCTCCGAATTATCTCTTTCACACCTTGGTACGTATCAAATTCCACACTCCAAAATGACTTCCAAATAGAAACAGTTAATCAATTAACCACAAAACATTATAAAAAATTTCACTCTAAATTACAATGTCATTCTAACCCTTTAACCGCTGGACTTGCTTCCAACTCACTTCCTAGTAATCCCCCATGCCGTCTAAAGAGAAATTGGTGTTGTGATTTATTAAATGATTGATGGTTCATACCATTTAATTTTAATTTAATTATATTAAGTCAATAATTAATAAATAATTAAAATAACGTTGGGTTCTATCACTGGATGGCCTCCCTCCTCATGTGTTCATGTTGTAAAAAAAAAAAAAAAAAAAAATGTACGTATGTGTTCAAATTTACTTATTATGCCTTATTGTAGTATAGATTGTAAATATTCTAATTAAAAAATAAAAAAAAATACATTTAAAAAAAAAAAAAAATAATAATTTGTGCATATTCTAGTTGATATTCTAGCCTATAAATAGCATACCAATAACGGAGAAATGTTGACTCGTTATTCATACTTCAAAAGATTTTTTTCTGATGACATATTTGATTTAATCGTTGAAGAAATTAATATTTTTTCTTATCAGAAATTTGGAAAATCTATTAATATATATTTTCTGCTGAGCTAGCTGATTTTTCGGAATATAGTTATGAACCGGCGTAATGATACTTCCTGCATGCACAGACTTTTGGTCAAATTTGGTAAAGTACAAGAAATTATGACTAAAAAAATATCAAAAAATATTACGTTCACTTCACTTACAAAATAACGATGGATACGACCATGGACGTAAATAGGGTACTCAAATGCATTGGACTTGAGCCCAAAAGGCTTCAAGAACAATAAATTAAAGTGAAGTATCTACTCAATATATCATAGAAAGGGCTTAAGATGGCTCAGGGAGGACTAAGCCCCCTAAGACCCCCCCCTATTTACGTCCATGGATACGACACTGAAAACAGATTTTATAAAATTCGGTCATTTCTCAATAAAATGCGACGTTATTGTTTAAAGCAAGACCAAGGAAACCGTTACTCAATCGATAAAATGATGGTTTCCTATAAAGGGACCAAAAAGGTTCTCGTAGGCAGTATATCAAATCCAAACCAAAAAATTAGGCTTTAAGTTTTTTATAAGGGCTGGAATTAATGGTCAAGTATTTGACATATTACCATATAGTGAAGAAAGCACGTTCACTGATTTTCGATTTAGTAATAATGAAAATAAATATTTTGGTATAAGAGGATAGGTCATTCTAGCTTTAGCTTCTACGATACCAAAAAAAATCTCTTCCAGTTGTATTCTATGATAACTTTTTCACATCACCAGAACTAATTTATCATTTACGTAAGAAACATGATATCCTTAGTCTTAGCACAGTGCAGCAAAACCGCCTTAGAAATTGTCCATTATTATATGAAAAACAATTTTAAAAAAAGGTAGAGGTAGTTACTCTGCAAAATATGATAGTAAAAAAAATTTTGGTTGTCAAATTGTTAGACAATAAATCTGTTGTATTGGGGTGCATCCACTATCAATTACAAGAAGATATAACAAATTCACTAAGTCCAGAGTAAATGTTTCTATGCCTCAAATCGTTCAACAGTATAATATGCATATGGATGGAGGTGACTCAGCTGATATGCTTATAGCATTATACCGTACGAATAAGAAAACACAAAAGTGGTACTTGAATATTTTTTCTCAATTGTTAGACGTGTGTGTGTGTGTGTGTGTGTGTGTGTGTGTGTGTGTGTGTGTGTGTGTGTGTGTGTGTGTGTGTTAGTGTGTGTGTGTATGTGAATAATGCTTGTCTTCAATATCGAAATGATTGCATAGAACATAAGGGAAAAAAAGATTATGGGTTTTAAAGATTTCCGTGTTAATATTACGATTATCTATATAATTTATCGTCTAAAAATTGTTTTCTAAAAATAAGCCGAAAGTTGGGATAATATCTAAAGAAATGTGTACACCAGAAAATATAAAAATAAAAAATAAAATTATACCCCGACCGATTGATGACGTTAGACTCGACTGTTATTATCACATCTCTAGTATCGTTATAAAAGGTAGACGTAGGATGTGCAAGAAAGGTGAAATAACATTTTTATGTGTCAAGTGTAATACAAGTTTATGCATCACATCAACAAGAAATTGTTTTTTTTAATTTTCATAAAAAAAAAATAACTAATAAGTACGTAAATATTACATTACCTTTGTTGTTTTGCATTATACGAGTATTTATCAATATTCTGTTAAATTGCATTTAATTGTTATTTTATTTTGCTTAATTTTATTATTTCTATAATATTTTTTAAAATTATTTATAAATGTAATCTTCAGAGGATATGCAAAGGAAAAATATAATTTAAATATATGTATTGTTATAAATTTAATTTAAAGAATTATTTATTTGTAAGTCAAAAGCATTGATTGAATAATAAAAGAAGAATACAAATAAAAAAGGACAAAATTAAAATGATAATTAATTCACTATATTTGTATACATGAAAACAGAGGCGTTCTCAGGATATTTCAATGAAGGGGAATGAAAAAAATGGCAACATATATTATACTTACGAGTATAATCTATATCTATATTATATATTAATTTAATTAAATATGTTATTTTAATTATTATTATTATAATTGGAATTTATAGTTTATTTATACAATTGTATTTATTTATTTATTTTACAATACATACGCCATGCAGTTATTATTTAAAAGTAGAAAAAATAGATAATAATACAATAATGAAGAAAAAACAATAAATTTACACACATATATACATATGTAACAAAATATTTATATAAACGATTATAGAAAAGAAAGAAAGACTAGAAAATGGGAGTCAGGAGATAAATGTTCCGAGTATGCGGTGACTGGGGTGATTATTACCGTACGAAGTGATGTGACTGAAGATAACGAAATTAAGCTGGTTGTGGGTAAGGTATGATGGAACTCTAAAGCAGATTATTTAGTGGATATCTGGTATATAATGAATGGAGGATTTAATTTAATTTATAATATTAAAATATTCATATTTCTTGACATTGGTGTCAAGATACTTCTTTAAGTATTATTAAATTATTTAGGTTTATTATTGCTACCACTTACTCTTTTTATTTTAGTTAGTTTATTCTTATTTGAATTAAAATCGATTTTTTGTACAAACGTAAACAAATAAAATCTGATTAAAATGTACATATTTTCTTAAGGTGATGGAGTTCCAGCTCAGATACCTAGTACAGGGGCATTAAGAGTTGCTAAGCATAGATCAATTGCTGCTACACGTTATGATTCTAATCCTATAATTGCAATTAGTTTAATGAAACAAAGTCAACAATTTGATAATTCAATCCATGATATTGGTTTTGATAAATTCTTTGTTCACTTTTGGAGTCACTTATAATTACAAATATTTAGAAATAATTATAAAAAAGAACAAGTCCCAACTATATCGTTTGATGCAACCGGTGGTAGTTGCCAAAAGTTGAGAAGAAATGGATTTAAATCAAGTGGATCTATATTTTTATATGAGGGTGTTATGTGTATAAATAATCAAAGTTTTACCGTTATGTCCATGCTTTCAGAGCAACATGATAAAATTTCAATTTCTCCTTGGTTAAGAAGATGGTTACGTTGTGGTATAGAACCTCCAAAAATTGCGATTTGTGGATTTTATCGTTAGCTTTAATGTCTGCAATAGTGCAAGCATTTACCAAATATCCATCTCTTGAGCAATACCTCGATGTAATATTAAAAGAAAAAATCCAAGTCCCTACTTATTTTTTGAGAAATGATGTGAATCATTTAATTCATCTTGTATCTCAATGGAGTGCCGTAAAGAATTCACGATATCCAAACAACAAAGAACTTATAACACGAGGCATGGGTCTGCTAGTAATGTGTACTTCTGTTAACAAAGCTGAA